>JAUESE010000010.1:5211943-5238036 GCA_032274725.1 Malacoctenus triangulatus
GTGTGTGTGTGTGTGTGTGTGTGTGTGTGTGTGTGTGTGTGTGTGTGTGTGTGTGTGTGTGTGTGTGTGTGTTGAGACGGAGCAGAGATAGATAGGGCGGTTCAGTCCAATGCTGGCCCCTAGAATTCAAACAGACCTCAAACACCCTTCTAGTCATGATTCATGTCTCAGATCATTTTTACCAAAGTGTTAAATTACATTTCGACAACGACAGCTGCCGTTACAAATGCCCAGAGGGTGTTTTTACCTTCAGCGCAGCAGTGGATTTTGTGTTGTCCAAATGGGATGCTTGTGAAGGCTGTTACTCGGTTTAATGGACCCTGTTAACTGGTGTTTAAGTTGTCATTTAAATAGTGGGTGGGAGAAATAAGGTGGGGGTGGTCAAGATGAAAGCAAGAGCGAGCATCCCACTTAGACACTCCCATGTTATGTTTGAGAGCTTCAGTAAATAGTTCTAGGAGCAGATTAACTTGTCAATTGATTTAGCAGCCAGTTATTGGCCTGACTCAGATGTCAATAAGAGTAAGACATGAGTGCTCTGCAATGCCTGCTTGATATTGGAAAACCAGCCCATTCAACAGCCGACCTGTGCTTGTCTCTTTTTCTCTTTCTCTCCTTTCTGTGTTCGCAGTTCTAAAAAGACCAACCTGTGTGTCAGGAAATCAGTACCCTCACACACAATGAGAGGGAGAGAACGAACAATAATTGTTCAAACTACGCAAAATGGTACAAAGGGTGGTTATTGTCTATGGGGGGGGGGGAGAGTTCTGTCTGCTCGCCTCTCAATACTCCCCTAACTCCACTCTCATGGTCAGTCGTTCAGCAGAAAAACGGATCGATAACGAGTTGAAGTTCTCCGTGCCAAGTGACTCCTCGTAAATGGGTACTTAAACTTTTTTTTTTTTTTTTTTTTGGTGGGGTGAGATGAGGAAGCCAAACGGGCTTGGTGTTTAAAGTGAGAAAATGAAAGCTGTGCTTCCTAATGTCCTGTCTAAGTGGATGTCTCTGTGTCTGATGAAGCGTGAAGTGCTCTGTAACCCTAACAAAATGACTATCACTGTGTTCCTGTGGTTTTAAATGGCCTTCTCCTCAGTGTCACTATCTCTGCCTTCATCCTGCTCAGTATGAAATGGCAAGGCAATATGGAGGCCATCCATAAATACAGTAATTGCATGAAGGGCAGGTGTTTGTCATAGCCTCAGCCCCTTACACAGTGTAATGGCTTTAAAGGTCAGATTGTAGGAGCAAACTCAGTATATCATTTTATGCCTTTTAAAATAAGAAAAGCAAGGTAGTGTTTTTATCTGTCATTTAAAACCATGTTAGGCAACATATCAGAGGAAACTTGCTAATTTTATAGTTTATGGTTTTCTGCTGTGAAGTCCTGATTCGTTGTGTTCTGACAGAAATCACCTTCAGGTAAACAACCAGATGAGCTCTGCTCAGCAGCATGGCTCATGTCTGCCCAAATCACATTTTGAGACCAAAACATCAGTGAGTTTTAAGTGCATTTGCAAATCAAACCATGAGGCCACCGTTTGGGAAAGCCACACCTGTGTCACCATGAACTTTGCAGAACCACTTGCACTTGTAGCACCTAAAGCCGTCAGTGTGTTGGATGCACAACACAAAGCGACAGTCTTTGGAGATCTGTTTTCTTTATACTGTGTGTATCCAAATTTTTTTTTAATTTACTTTCCATATGTTTTAGGTAAATTATTTTATTTTGAGTTTTGTCAAACAGAGAGGATTTATTGCTTCTTTGG
Organism: Malacoctenus triangulatus; assembly: GCA_032274725.1. Lineage (NCBI taxonomy): Eukaryota > Metazoa > Chordata > Actinopteri > Blenniiformes > Labrisomidae > Malacoctenus > Malacoctenus triangulatus. Next base: position 5,213,710 of record JAUESE010000010.1, read on the forward strand.
ATTCCGTCAAATGTCCTGTAAATTGTCAGTGTTCTTGTACAGAAATGCTTGATAAAAAAAAAAATTGAATGAATTCTATCCACAATTTTTTTTTTTTATACAGATCTTATTCATAAAGCTGCATATTTCATAAAGCCAATTGATTTAATGTCTGCTTTGATCAAGTCTTCTGGTTTCATGTTTATCTAATTACTGACTTATGGAGCATGAATGCAAAAGCCAGTGTTTGCTTATCGCTCTCCTACAAATGTTAAGAGATGCAAAATCAATGCCCTAATTCAACATTTGCATTTCTAATGTTGGCATTTTCCAAACTTTGTCCCCCTTGAGTCTTTTGCCTTTCCCTGTAGACCCAAACAAAATATGACTGCAAAGAGGGGAGACGTGACTCTTAAGCTGAAGAGCTGTTAGCCTTTTTCAAAGGAATTATATCTTCTGCTCCATTAAGGAGCTGCAGACCTTCATTCGACTTCAAGTTGAGTCTGTAGATAATGACATTCTGTGTCACTTAACAAATACTTTGGTTTTTGCTTTTTCATGAAGTCATAAATATGAGCTCTACTTTGAAAAGAGTCCCAAAATCTTTTGACCATTTGTTTCACGTATTTTTTATTCAAACGAGCACTCTGTTGTGTTTTTGCCTCTCCTTAACATTTAGTTGAAAGCATCGATCAAAAATTGCTTGGAGAAAGGTTCCTGCACAGCTTTGAAACCGTCATGTGAGCATAAGTGTGTCTCTATGAACTGGATGTGAATAGTCATCAACACTGTGAGGAGGTTCTGAGTGGGAGAAGTGGATTTTTGTTGCAGCGAAAGTCGTCAGCAGCTGGTTTCCACTTGGAGCTCTGGAATAATGACATGAGGATGATCTCAGCGTTGCTCTTGCTCAGTACAGTATGTATCCTCTAATCTTTCTCGCTGTGCTGTTGCATGACCACCAAGCCTGTTACCTCGACACTCCAGAAGCCGTCGATTCTCCGCAATAATCGGACCTTAAAACGCACACGAAGCGATGCCGCTGTGGGGCTTGGCACTGTCGAGTTGTCTCTTACCTCGATATTTGCTCGGGGTGTCAAGTTCATTTGAATGTACTCCACACCGCAGCCATCATTCACCGTGCAGGCTGTGGCACAAAGTTCTCATGCATCCGATTCATTTTGCTAAACCCAAACAAAGAAGCACCGGTAATAACATGATAAAATGTCCTCTCAGGGGCTAAAAGAAGTGCACTGCAGCTCACTTTCCTTTCAATGCACCGCCCTGTCAAATTCCTATTGAAACCATCACCAGCTGTGGAGCTCGTGGATGCATTGAGACAAGAATGCACTCGGGCAGGTTGGTCTAGCTCCGGTGCCCTTCACTATCGCCCGCCGTCTCCATCCTGCTGCACCGTTATTTACTTTTTGCAGAGATTTGCTGAAACGAGACATCCTGAAGTCTTTCAGCACAGATGGTCCCAACCCCGTAGTATTAAGCTTTTGGATCACAATCACACAGTCAAGGCATTTCTACTCTTAAATGTGAGGCATTCAGTTGCTGTGTTTCCTGTTAATAACGTTGTCCTTTTCCTCTTTCTCTTTCTTTTCGTTTTGACTTCATGCTCCCTCCTTTTCTGTCCGTCTGTGTGTGCATTTCCCATCCGTCTCCTCCTTTTTTCTCCCCCCCCCCACACACACTTTCACTGCTGCCTTGTTTTTCTATTTTCCCCTCACCCATTCCCCATTGTCTCTGCTCCACCTTCACTATCTTCTACCTTCCTTTTGTTCACCCTGTGACCCCCTCCCCCCGATCCTCCACCTCCCTCTCTCCACCCAACACCACAACCTCCTCTCCTTTCCCACAACTCTTCACCATGATCAGACATACGCCTGCGCGTCCGGGCTGAATACCTGGAGCATGATTCGGCACTCCGTGAGAGCGTCTCATCAGACAAGCAGCAGCCACTGGAGCGGCAGTTCGAGTTGTTCAACCAGGCCAACTCGCTGCTGCGCGCCAGGAACCTGGGCTCCATCGTTTGCAACATCAAGTTCACCGAGCTGGACAACCTGGAGGCCTTCTGGGGGGACTACCTGAGCGGCGCCCTGCTGGAGGCCCTCAAGGGAGTCTTCATCACGGACTCCTTGAGGAGGGCGGCCGGCACCGAGGCGGTCCGTCTGCTGATCAGCGTGGACCAAGATGACTACGAGGAAGGCCGAAGAATGCTGAGTGCAAGGAACACACTGTCCTCCAGTCATGGTGGGCGCACAGACACTCACTGGGCTGTATAGTGAATGTATTGAATGTTTTGGGTGTATTGCACTGACCTTGAAAGAAGATATGGCAGGAAATGCAACTGAGGGTGACGGGTACAAGTAATGTTTGGTGACTGAAGTTGTAATCCATTTCAATGCCACTAGATGGCAGCACTTACCATTAGTTCTTCCTCAAAGGCCTTTTTTTTTTTCCAAACTGCCACACTAAATTGTAAAATCACCATTACAACACTGTGTAGTGATGAGTCGCTGTGTTTTCCCTTTGAATTCATGCACAGGGGCTTCTCTGTAAGACACTGCGGTGAAACGGCATTTTGTCCGGCGTTTTCTTAGTCTCAGTTCAAGAACGAGCAAGTCTGTGACACCAACTCGAGTGGTAAGCCCCTCATCATATTATTTGGTATTGAAGAAGTGAAACTTGGCTGCCACAGATGAAACAAAAAAACCTGCGCACTTATTTTGCAAGTGGACTCGTCCCAAAATATTTACTATACTTTTCCTGCACTTTTTGTTTGTTCTTGCGTTCACAATGGATCCTCCATATTCCAACATCGTTCTTTAATGTTACAAAATCATTGAATACTTGATTTATTTTGGTTCAAATGTTGGGCCTGATCATTGATTGCTTTATCTTGCACTTATTCCATATCTTAAGTAAAATTGTAAAGTAATCTTCTTACAAAAATAATTAAAAAAAAAAAAGTCCATGATCCTCCAGATGATTTTGAACTCGGCACAGATGGCAAAGAAGACTGCTTAACTACAGCCTGACCACAGTGTGTAACTTTACTGAACAAGTTCACCCATATACGCCTTGATAACACTGAAATTTCATCCCTCTGTACCACAATAACCCAACTTGTGATTGCTGTGGTCAGTGGATACAGCGGTTGCCTGCAGATGACAGCAGTGATTAGGACTAGGTCTCAACAGACCATGGAAGATTCATCATCACCAGCTTGTCAACGGCAACCTGGATAAATGCAATGGTGGCTTGTGTCCGGGCTTCCAGCTAGGCCGGAGCAAGTGCTTCTCTCAGCAAGTAAAGCACAGGACAGTGCGTCGGTCAATAGAAGTGATGTTGGGGAGATCAAAATCAAAAGTGCACATCCCAGCTCCACTCAGCCCTGCTATGTAGGCCCAGTAGAGTGGCTCACAGACAGCTGTCTACTCACCCTGCTGGAACTAATGCCTGGACTTCACTCATAGAAGACGATCAATAAGGCCCCTCACTCTTAAGTCCCCTCATACAGGCAAGACTTAAGCAGGCAGACACTGTCTGAAGTGCAGAACTCTGCAGGGCCAGCAGAGCGAGGCACAATGGGCAGATTTCATGTTTACTTCTGTGTGTTTTTGGCTGAAGATATACATTTATGTGTTTTGTACTGTTCATAGCCAGGGGAAGAAAATCATTTGGGGAAACTTTTTGTTAAAAAAAAAAATTGCTTTTATTCGAGCAATTATTTTGTGGAAATCTTTATATTTTACAAATTTGTTCTGGAGAAAAATAAAGATGTTATTGGCCAAAGAGAGCTTCTGCACAATTTTATTGTCTTGAAATTCAACTGTAAATTTCATTTAAACATATAAAAGGGTAAAATATTATTAATCAAAATTCAAATGTTTTCGTGTGCAGAAAACTGTATTCAGGACAAACTATTGTGATCTGGAGGGACCAACCAAACACGTAGCTCAGCTAATTTTAGCAAATGTTTTACTCATTAGAAGCTTTAAAAAAAAAAACCCTAACCTAGAATCATTTGTGTTATTTCCGATTCAGTCTTGAATCTCTCTGTTGTCGCCGTGCGCTCCTCTTTTGTTTCCAGCCATTTTCTGAATTGTCATTTTCCTCTGGTCCTCCAGCCCTCTGCACCTGTATTACAGGGAGTTTGCCCTCTCCTTGCCCCCAAATGGTCTGAAGAGGTCCATCCAATGCAGGTCACCGTGGATCAGATCCTTAATTATTTCTCCCTGCTCCAAGCCGTTAGCTTGATGAAACCCAGGGATGGTGTGTGCTTCAGACATATTATCAAATTACTTACCTGTGCGCTCCATTTTCGCACTCGTGTCCTTGATTTGCTTGAAGAACCAGTTGGCTAGTAGTAAAGGAAAATATGCACAAAACAATATAAACTGTAGTTTTCTGTTTTTTGGAAGATTTCTTGATAATGGAACTAAAATGTATTTTTAAGGGAAACATTGTGCTATTAGCCGTCTCTTAGCTACAGATGTAATATTATTGCTCCAAACGCTCAGCTGCAACTGTATCAGCCTCCTTTGTATCCCAGTTTGCACCCACGACTTTATCCTCAGCCTGCCTGGAGAGTTGAAACTCTGGACTCCTCCTTTACCAAACCAAATCCTTTTTCTTTTTCATACAAGCTGCGTAGCTTTTACATGCACCATAGTTTGGATTATCTATTCATGCATGTCATTAGGTAATTGTATGATATCATCATAAATATTTGTAATTTTCAAACCAGGGATTTTCCTCTGCAGCCTTAATGTTTGTTTAACTGTTGGCAAAAATCTGACGTGTCCAGCTCCATGTTCAGTGTGTCGCACTCAATAGGTCTCACAGGCTTCTCTGGACATAATTAAAGTCCTCTGATGTAGACCGGCACATCGAAGGCACGTAAATAAATAATGTTAATGTCGGCAAAAGGGCACTGTGAAAAGCCACCTCATTGAACCCGGAAAAAACCAACCTAATCAGGCACCTTGTGCTGCCTCTGCCTCCTTTAATTAGCTCATAACGTCATTCAAGACCAGTTAGGTCTCATCATGCAACACTTCAAGGCAGGCTGGGATTACCTCATTCAGTTATAAATCATAATTAGTTTCCTGTAAATAATCTGTATGATATGTTTATTCTCCTGCGGGTTCTTGATATGATAAATAAAATCCAACTCTTGCATTTATTCTGTCCCAAATATTTACCACGTCGTTGCTTTCGTCTCACATGTCACGCTCGCGAAAGACGACCCAATCATGGGATCAGCAGTGAGCGATCCGTCAACGCCCCACATCAAAAAAAAAAAAAGCTGCTGAGTGTACAAATGAAGTTTTATTATTGACTCGCCATCATGGAGAACAGCAACCCTCTGGGAAAAACCTGATGGGGCCGTTTCTAGCCTGTTCAGAGCATGCCTCGTTTGATGGCCAGCCAAACTGCCCCAGGCCTACCTTGGGGAAAACTGAGATTTTTGAAAGCGCAGTTCTCACCACACCCAGCCTTAAAGCAAGCCCAGCGATGTGATGCCCAGAGGGAGACCCGGGCACTCTGTCTGAGGAGTCTGCAGAACTACAGAGGTCCAACTCAAAGGATGCTGTCGTGTTCCTCCTCCCTCTGAACAATGACTCCCTCCTGGATGGCCCAGCTGCCACTATGAGAGATTTGTTTGTCAGTGAAATTGGGGCGCAAATCTGGAGCGCTCAGGAACATTATGCTCACAAATACCCAAGGACGAGATGAAGGCAGGGCGTCGTCAACACGTCCTGCTATTATTTCCGTCGGGCGGCTCTCTCTCTCGCTCACAAGTCCTCCATTCACAATGTCTCCTTCACATTTCTTTCAATCCCACAAGAAAGCGCAACGAAATAGGGTTATAGTTGTAATAGTCATGATTAAATATCACCTTTCCTTCCAGAAACTATTCTGACAAAGCTCATTCATGCACAATACAAACAGCACTTAGATTAACAGTCGGAGGGATTTTTTTTTTAGTTTGTCACAAAATTAAAATTGATTTTCTTTTCTTTTTGAATTCACTTTTTGGCTGAGGTTTTTTTTAGACTTCTATTATCACAGTTAAAAGCTGGCTCACATGCCAGCAACTGTAAATCCTTGTATTGAACACAATTTACTGCATATATTGTGTTAGCGTGAAGGGTGAAACCTAAAGATAGTTGGTTTTAATGGTCAGTTTTGCACCGGACTGCTTCTGAGGCAGCTGACTGTTGATCAGTGAGCTTTCACTCGCTTCTCACAGCTCCTCGTACGATGTTTCACTGCTGGGTGTGATCTCAAACTTCACAGTATATCATAGCAGTGTTATCCACCTTCATCCAGCTTCGCGCAGGAGAAGGAATTAAAATCCAGACAAAATATCAAAGTCATGATTTGAAGAAACAAAACCACTGATCTGAGTCTGGAAGCTAACCGAAGTTTTTCTGACATCAGCCCCTCGGCGTCCGTACGCCGTCCCGGCCTACAGGCAGCTGCTGACCCTCTGAGCCCGCACCCCGTCATCGCGGCCGCGGTCACACACCCCCCCCCCCCCCCTCCCCTGCGGCTTCGGCACAGCAGCAGTTTCCAGCCAATGGGCTCCCGCCGTGCCTCACAGATCTACATCCAGGTTACGGATTCCACAGACGGGGTCAAAGATCCCGTTGCTATGGTGACTGAGCTGGGCAGGACAGTGGCGGTCCCGCGATGCTCTCCACCAGGAACCTCCGACGCCGGCAGAGGCCAGTGGCAAGAGAGAGAAACAATGATGGAGCCCAGATCGCAAATAATAGAACTGTATTGTTTTTCTAACGAATCGATCAGTTGCAACATGTGTCTCCACTTTCTATTACTATCAGGAAGAAATAACTTGAACTAAAATAGATAAAGCAGCTTTTTTTTCTTCCTTTTTTTTTTTCTCTAACCATCACACTGTGAACATTTGGTGAAGTGAATGTTCAGTTTATTGCCTAAACCACTTCACAGAGACATCAGAGGAGGGCTTTTTCTGTGTTCCATGGTGCAAATTGTATTGGTGTGCAAAAGCTAATGTAATGCCGGGCTGTGTGGCAGGGGACTGGTCATCATCCTCCCGCGGACTTTATTCCACTGTCCGCAGGTGTTCCTCGCACCTCCTTGATTGGATGGAGACTCAAGTCATCTTGCGGCAGCTCGGGCCTAAATCAGCCTCCTATCGAAACGTGTCATCTAAAGCTGATAGACACTATAGCTGTCCATCGGCCCACTGGGGCTGCTGTTATTGTATGTATACCCTGCAGCATACCGTACATCCCTATGATGGGGGATATTCTGCGGCCTTTATTGAGGAGAGAAAATTAGATTAGGTGATCTTCTGAAAACCCTTCTTCCTTGGTTTACCTCTGCACACTGCTGTGTGCTTTGGTTGGTCAGTAAGCTCCAGGTATATATATATATATATATATATATATATATATATAGAACCTATTTGAAATATTTTAACAGATTTTCAATTTTCATGTCTGCTTCTTTATTTAGAAATTACTCTAGAATTTATTTTTTGAAATGATGCTGTTTTTACGTCACCCAGTAATACTGTAAAGTGCGCTGGATTCAGTCACATTGGGGAGCTCCAGTTGCTTAACCTCGCCCAATCATCCCCCTCGTTCATTGTGCCATTGAGTGTGTGAGGTTTGTGGGGAGCTGCAGGGAAACTGCAGCTCTCTCTCCCCCTGCGCGGACCGAGCCGACGCGACCGTCTCCCCCCGGTTCGCCTGCAGGTGGCAGTGTGCAGATGCAAAGCCAATTTGCGCGAGGCCTCATATTCAAAGCGGCGGAGCTCCCGGCGCAAAATCCGAGCAGCCGCGGTGTCGCTCAACTCTGCCACGCAGAGAAGTTTACGGGACTCCCTCGCAGTCTCTGGTGACGCAGCATCCTTCGTTAGGCTGGGATGAACTTTACTGCTTGTTTATTCATGATTCTAATACAGACAATCGTTTCTTTCCCTCTTTTTTTGGGTAAGGGGTGTGTTAAGGCCCTCGCACCTACAAATCCAGAACCACAACCTTCAATAAACAAAGTTGCATCGTTAAAGGAGCGGAGCTGTCGTTTTGCACCGCGGTAATTAATCGTCTGGCTGCTTTTGGCCGCGGATTACCTTTTCCGTACCGGCCACGTCCCCCCCCCTCCCTCCCCCCGCGTGCACGCCGAAAACGACCGTCTCGCCTCGCTCCCTCTTCTTCTTCCTCTGTCTCACGCACGCGCCTTTTTCTCCTCAGCAGCAGCAGCACCACAGCCACCGGGTCGCCATGGAAACCGTTGAGAGACACACGTCGGGGGTGAGAGATGGAGAGAGAGAGAGAGAGAGAGAGAGAGAGAGAGAGAGAGAGGACAGCGAGGGACACGCAGGGGAGAGAGAGAGAGAGAGAGAGAGAGAGAGAGAGAGAGAGAGAGAGAGAGAGAGAGATGAAAGGTTAGGGTGTTACCATTTGCACCCCCCCAAACACCCCACCCGTCCTCACCTCTAACCCCCCCAGCCACCCCTCAGTTTAATGCCGAGCCCCCAACCCAGATCAACCGCCCCGCGCACCACACTGGCCCCCCTTCCACGTACCTCTGCCTCCCCCGTACCCTCTCCCCCATCTTTTTGCTCTCCATCCCTCTCTTGTCCAGACAGGCTGCTCGCATGGCGGGGATGGAGACGTTCACCGATGGAAGCACTGGTAAATTTTCACAGCCATAACAGACAAAAACCAGAGAACGGTTCTCGGGGCGGGCTGCGGGGACTTAACTTCTTGTCCTCCATGTGTCTTTTTCACCTTTCCTCTGCTCAGCTGTGCTAAACACTCCCCCCTTTCTTTTTTCACCTCCTCAAGTCACAATATTTCTGCTCTGTATCGTTTGGAGAGAGAGAGAAGGGAGAAAAAAAAGGCGAGAGCTCGTAGTCCACTTGCAGGGGGAGCCCGACTTTTCCTCACGGCAGCGTCCGGTGGAAAAGCGGCGAGAGAGAGCAGAGAGGTGTCGAGAAATATCGGTCCTAATGATTTTTGTGTGCGGGGTTGGGCTTTTTCTTTTTTATTGATTAGAAAGAAAATTAATTCACGGGGGCAAACCTTCGTGTTCTGACTCTCTCTCTCTCCCTCTCTCCCCCCCTCTCTCTCTCTCCCTCTCTCTCTTCTCCCTCACTCTCCCTCACTCTCTCCCCCTTCTCTCTCTCTCCCCTATCCTCCCTTGCTCCTTTGCTCCGCGGACGAATAGCGTTGTGTCTTCCTGACTGCTCTGCATGTTGTATTATCGCGGGAATATTTGATTCGGGAATATGCTCCGTGTTATGCAAAAGCGCCGCGCGGCGGCAGCTCCAACCACCGGTGATGTTTCCATCACCTGCGCGTCGTCACGCGCGCTGCCGCGCGTCTTATTAGCGGCGCGAGCGAGTCTGTGATTGCTGTCTCTGATTGCACCGTTGTGATTGAGCGTTCACGTTTGATTTCATGCACATTTGCCTGCGTGGAGGTTTTGCTGTGGTGGACGTGATGGAGAAACAGAAGCAGTGGAGAGAGAGAGAGAGAGAGGGAGAGAGAGAGAGAGATCCACACCATTTAGACTCCATTGTTCCGCTGATTCCTCCTCGGTGTTTATCCTCTTTGTTGTTGGAGTCCTAATTGCGAAAGGCCACGGCTCCGCGGGAAGCCGCCCCCGCGCACCCGCACGTGTGCGCGCGCGGCCCAGCGTGGTTAATGGGCAACCTGTGTCTTAATTCGTGCATAATGTGGCGCGTAACGGAGCGGGTTCCGTCCCGGATTCACCCGCGCCGTGGGGGCTCCTAATCAATGTGGTCGATACGCGCTCGTCGGTGCGCCGATGTAGCACAATAACACCTCGGGATGTTGAGGGCTGATACGCCGCCGAAGGGAAATCGATGGACAGACTGGGTTAATTATGAGAAAATCAATTAAAAGGAGGGGATCCGTGGGCTTTATAAGGCCGAGCGCCGAGCTCACGCCGGCAGAGCAGGGGAGAGGGGCGGGAGCGGCCAGCCCGACACCTCGCGGCCGCCGCCTCACCTTCCGTGTCCGGCCGCAGCGCCGCCGAGCCCCGCTGGATGTCTGCGCGCCGCCCGGCGAGCGTTTAGCCTCACAAAGTGCTGCGCTGCTCCGCTGAGCCGAATCCCTGCTTCACACAGCGGCAGCACCTCCACGGCGAACACCCGGCTGCTAGTCAACTGTTTAATCTCTTTAAAATATACCGATACACACCTTTATCAGTGCTGCTGGTTGGATACACACCTTCATCCATGTGACCTTTGCTCCTGATTAAAAGGACACCCTGCTCACCGTCGAGTCCTACGGGGCCCAAATGTTTAATTCCAGACCTGGAAAGCAGAATGACACACTTTGGGTATCTGTTGTGTCCTGAGGAGCCACCGTCCAAAAAGCAGAGCCTCACTTTATTCTGTGGTCATCTTTGGAGATGAATATTAATTTAGAGGCACTTGGGTGTAACTTTGAGCTTTAAGGCAGGACCACGTGTTTTGTACAAGTTTGCTCGCAGGTCTTTTTTTTTTTGCGGCTGTGAGCCACACGTGTCGAAGTGAGTGTGTTTACCTGAATGCTAATCCAGATTAATTTAGGATTGTCCCTTTAACTGGATGAAAACACGTCCAGTTTAACGTGCAAGCTCTTTTAAAGTGGTGATATAAAGCAGAAGGAGTGAAGAACGCCGAGTATGAATCAGTGCAGATGACTTTAGATCCCAGGAGACGGAGACACGCGTCGGTCAGCAGCAGCTCTCCTTCACAGCGTCGACACAAACATCCCAGTTGTTTATTTGCTACCTTTAAATTTCACTCATACCATTATTTTATTTTTCTCCTCAGTCGTTTTGGTGCTCGGCTTTTTTTTTCCAGGCCAAAAGTTTCCATATTTGGGGCAGACAGCAAGCTGCTGTTTGCACACCCACAGGCTGATGTTTCCACTGGACTGACTCTGCGTGTCTTTATCGAGTCAAATTGCAGCAGTATTGAAATTTATGCACATATTCATGTTTGTTTTAAATATGTAGTTTTTTACATTATGGTTTCCACCATGATAGTTTTTAATTTCCCTTCATTATGAGCCATAAGTAAAAAAAAACGATTAACTTTTAAAGGTTCGTTATTCATTTGTATCTTGTCTTTAATCGTCTTTTCTCCATTCTGCTCTTCACTTCTCTCTCAGAATATGTGTGATTACATGTGAGTGTGTGTCAGAGAGAGTGAGCATGTGAGAATGTGTGTGTGTGAGAGTGTGTGTGAGTGTGTGAGTGTGTGTGTGAGTGTGTGCAGGTGTTTCCAAATCACCTGCGTCTGTAAATTCACTGCCAACATAATCAACGTGTTATTTGGAAATAGACCTCAAATAGTTTAATACTGGAAACAAAATGTACATTTCCAAGCGCGGAGGTCGAGCTTCGTGTTGCGCCTGGAATGGAAACTTTGGGCCAAGTTATTTTGCATAAAGTCAAATAGAAATAAAATCTCCTATTTGCTTGTCAGATGTGTAAAAATGTCGTCTCACAGTTAATATTCTTTGCGATCATTTTTAAAACTTATTTCCGGTTTTTCCAATTGAAGTGAGCGAGACTTCTGCTCGCATTTCCCCGGATATTATGTAAATATCGATGCAGATTTTTTTTGCATATGAAAATTATCTGATGAATTTATCGTCGTTGTTCCACCGGCATTTTTAGTTTTTAGGAGTGATTTGAGCAGACCTGCGTGTTTATAAAGGCCGTATGCACATTATTCAAATAAAACACACCAGCTCACATTTATCGCTGTTGTGTTTCACTTTGGGAGCAGAAGTTAAAAGTCGAATAAAGGCACGAGAATTTAGTGAATAATAATTTCGATTTTAAATAAAACCTTGGTGTTTAAAAGCATTCGCTGCGAAGACAACTTTTCTGAATGTAATCGTCGTATAAGGCGAGGCCTGATATTTATTCTGCATTTGGACGTGTGCACGACGTTTCAGAGCTCTTGTGTTTTCTGTGTGTGACTATTTTAAAGCGGATTATTATGAGGATTTTTTTTAACATGACCTGAAGGTGAAACAGACAGCAGCACGCTGGCTTTCTCACCGCTCAGAGACTTATTGATAATTGTTTGGGCGTCGTGGGACGACGTGTGCGACGCAGGAACAAAGTATTTCAAAACGCAGAGGAAAGTTTGTTCATTTGAGTATCGTTAAAATACAGGGTCGATCATGTGGGGGGGCTACCGCGAAAAATATTAGAATAAACAGACAATACATGACCAAAAAAAAAACCCTAAACATAGTCCGACATTAAATCAGTGTTCTCTCGTGATTCTGCTTGACTTTTTTACTCCGTTTTTAGAGACTGTGTGTCCAAAGGAAGATCATTACATTTTTGCCGAGGTCGTATCCGAGCAGGGCTGAACTGGCTGTTCCAGTGAGCCGTCCGAGGAGGAGCTGCGGCTGTTTTACAGAGGTGCCACCCTCACACCCCGTCCTTCACCTTATCAACTTGAAACAGACCACACAGCCGATACACTCAATTTTATGGTTTATGTTAACTTGTGCGCGGCCTCTCCCACAGCTCATTTCATAACCGGTTTATTGGCCGGGTCCGGCTGTTGTAAAGAGGACTCCTTCCTGTAGGCTTTGATGTAAGGGTTTTCTATACATTTTTGTTAGTGGCTACTTTCGTCGGTATCAAGCACCACAGGCCAGACGAAATTAATCCATTTTCTGCGCACGGCTCTCCTCCCAAATGGCGCGGCAGCTCGCCGTGGCCCGGTGCACAATGCGCTAATGACCCGCGGGTCAAAGGTCGTCTGGCCAGTTCCTCAATTAAGGCGGAAAGATTGCAGTTGCACGACGCCTCGTTTTGTGACAAGCAGGGAGCAGCAGTGACCGCTATGGAGCATACATTAACGCAGGCTCTGTCTGAGGAGGTCAACTTTCACCTCCAAACGCCAAAAGCTCCTGAAAGTATTCTGCATGTGGGCTCTTCACAAACCTGCCAACATCATCGTTGTTTTAGGGAAAATTTTTTAAAAAAGCTACAATTTTTAAAATTTTGGAGGAGGATTTTGCTGCAAAAAGTTTATATAGATGCACTGGAGGTTAAAACAAACATGGGAATATTTATACAAATATAAATATTTCTTTAAAACATTTAGAAACACAAAACAGGAAGAGGAACCTTGTCAAATCCACTTTTTTCTGTGTTCATGTGAGAAGTCGTTCCCAACACAGAGTTTATGACAATTCTGCTACAACTGCAGAGGTCCTCAATCGACGAGCATCCCGTCCGCTCTGTGTCGATCGGTGCGAAGGACGTTTTGTTTTTCCTTTCCAACAGCGTGAACGTTCCCCTGCACACACAGACGTGCATCCGCTGTGGTTATTGAATACAATCAATGGACAATTCACCATCATCGCTGCATTGATTAACTGATAAATGGTGGTCAAATTAATCATCCGTAAAGATCATGTTGTCGATGGCGTTGTTGTCTTTCTTAACCTGACCACTCAGCCAGGACAGCAGATGCACAGACTGCGGCTGGGCCGGCTCAGACAGGACTTCAATAAGTGACAAAGGAGAAGTGATAAATTGATCAAAAATGACCACAATGAAACAGGCCTCTGGTGAGGCCACACATGTCCATTACGCGAGTGTGTCTGCGGGTTTGTGGTTGGAATACATCAAGGGCTCGGGGTCAGAGTTCAGCTTCATCCCAGACTGATGACCCTGCAGACGGACTGACCTTTGGGGGAGTAACAGCTGGGGGAGGAGGCCGTTTATACTGGACCAGCCAGGGGGAGACGGTGGGGAAAGAGAGGGGGGGGGGGGTGGAATAAGAGGAGGTGAGATTTAGGACAGAAAGGAGGAAAAGTAGGAGCGAAGGGGAATCTAAAGAGGGAAGCGGCAGGAGGCAGAAACAGAAGCGCGTGGCTGCCACGGCGGACCTTGAATATATCCTTGTGGTGTTTGTCGATCTGTTCTGCTGCGGTCTCCTCTGGTTTTTGTGCTTGGCTCTGCTTTGAAGCAGTGAATTAACACCTGACCCTGGCTTCTGACCCCACCCCCTTCCTCCAGCTACCCCCTCCAGATTAGCAAATATGTGCTATCTGGCCTGGACACACACACACACACTCACGCACACAGAATTACAGCAACACAGAATCACAATCGTGAACGCACACACCTAACTACTTAATGTATAGAGAGCAAAAAAGAAAAGAACAATGCAGCACGTATACAATGTCCACACAACCTTTGCACATCCCGTCGTCTGTCCACATCTAATTCCCCGGAGTATCGCCTCAGTGTGTCACTGCTTGTCACCGTAACGGTCAGTCTGTAATGGCTATCTCCCCCACACAATGACCAGGGAGGTAGACTCTCCCTGCACACACGCCGAGCGTCATCCTTTTTCACCCGCAGGATGGAGCTCGGCGTCGGCCGCGCCGTCACAGCTCTGGAACCCGGGACGCCGACGTGAGACGGCGTCCTGCCGAACCCGTGACGGATAACTTTAGTTGGCGCCGCGACCCCTCGTGAGTGTGTGACGGTTATCGATCAGGGGCCGATGCATCGATCTTTATTCTGTGTGAAATACAAAACAGATGCCCTGCGCACGAGCTTCCAGCTGAAGCTGATTCACAACCCAGGTTGGGATTTTGCAACAGTCCCAAAAACGTTATAATTCAAAATGTGCAGACAAAGACAGAATGAGGACATAAACAAGCGAGGCTTTGCTAGGCTCTTAGTGCAGCTCTCAGAGAAAATGAACTGTTTTATGCTTCTTTCTCGAACCTTCTTTAAACCTCTCGAACCCTAAAAATAATTTTGTGATGAATAAGTTCAAGAAAGCTTTTACACAAAAAAACGGTTGTTTCCCTGCAGCGTCCCAAAGGACCTCACAGGGTTATAATTCAGTAGCTGCAAACATGGAACAAACTGGTTTCACAGAGAAGCATCAAATTATTATAGTTTGTTTGTGGCTACAACAAGCTGATTTTAAAGAATTATATGACAAGAGTAATTGGGAAAAAATGCAGCTCAGTTTGAAACAAATTCAGTTCCCTCATTTATTACCTGAAATCAAATCATGTGACAGAATTAGAAGCACAGCAGCATGAGGTCAATTAGTCATTCTGATGTAAAGACGTAACAATGTTGTTTTTTTTTAACCTTTGATTCTTGCACATCACACATTGCTTTGTGTTAAAAGTCTCATGGAAATTGTGACTTTTATTATTCAGATTTGGCATCAATACAACAAATGTTCAAGTTGCTTTTTTCTAGTAAATTCAGATTAATAAAAGGTATTGCTATTTCAAAATATGCAACAGAACTAAAATCAGCCTTTAGTTTTCTTTTTTTTTTAAATGTTGGTGCAGATTTATCAGACAGCAGGATGTTTTTCTTGGTTTTATTTTGGAGGGTTTTTTCTCACTGTGTTTCGGCTTTACGTGACAAAAGAAAAGAGAAAGCATCAAAAGGAAAAGGGTCAGAGACGACAGCCTCCGTACAACATCTCGCAGAGATTAAAATCTCTTTTCCCGAGAAAGACTTGGCAGAGAGGGTGGCATGAAAAGTTGGAGTGATGACGACATAAAACAGCACACAGTTTTAAAAAAGAAAAATTCCTAAAATCACACTGAATGAGTGAATCAATGGTTGAAGATACAGTTGTCAGAAACATGTTTTTCAAAAATTTGCTGTCAGACTAAAAACAGGCTTGGTTTACTCATTGTTGATCATTTATTTCCAACTCACTGTTGTTAAAAATAATCTGAAATGTGCTTTAAAGGTAATTTTCCTTTGACAAGCGACTCAATGATCCAGCCACTTATTGAGGCACCTGTGAATTTGCTTTTGTTTCTAAGTGAATCAGCAGCAGGACTCCGGTCATTTCTTTCGACGGTGTTGTGAAATTACACCTGGTTTCCTTCATTGAAGGCTGCAGGCTCGGGGCACACGCCTCACACCATCCCATTTCTGCCATCCCAGCAAGAATGGGACTTCTAATTCGGAGCCGTGTTAGTGGCATATGTTACCCATCGAGCATCGCAGGACCACATCCCCTTCCCTCTCATCCCGTCCTCCTCTGCCTCCTCCAGGCTATTGTGCCGGATTGATGGCCACTCTGGCCGATAGGTGAAGCTGGAGAGGGGTTGGGGGGGGCCTAATGCTGGGCTGGTCAGCAGGATTTGTAGTGCCCACCCTCCGCCTGTGAGTGTCAGCAGAGAGCAGCTGGTTTGTCTGGCTCGATTAGGTTTCCTACCTGTCTTCCCACTGTGTCAGACAGAGGAGGAAGGCAGCAGAGAGGGGGAGAGCAGCGGGAAGTTGCCCAGAGGAGAGGGAGGACAACAGAGGAAGCAGGAAAAATACATCTTTTTATCCCTGCTCTCTCCGTCAAAAGCCCTGTACCGCTTCCTCTCTCTGTGTCTCTCATTCTCCAGTTTTTCTGCCGCTCCATCCCACCCGCCTCTCACTTTGTCCAGCTCTCACCCAAACCTCTAATCCTCCTCCTTTTACCCCACACTCATTCCTTAATCCTAAATCTCTTCTTCCCTCTCTACCAGCCCTTTTCAATTGTTCTCCCTGTACCTCTCTGTTACTTGCCTCCTCCTCCTTCTTTCTGTCTATCGCGTCTGAACATGCCACCTCTCAGCATAACCCTTTTACACACTCCAGATGACTGCAACACACCTTATTTTCTCCTCCTCACCCCCCCCACTTACCATTGTTGTCTCTGCCATCACCCACACCTCCCCGTTTTGCCCCCCTAAACGCTCTGTTTCCATCACCTCCGCTTCAGCGTGAATGTTTCGATCCCAATTAATGCAATAAAAATCCCAACAGCTTCTTCCCAAATCATTTTCCTTTGTACAAAGAACGATCTTGCAGTCGCCACTCAGCACATGCCAGCGTTTTTTTTTCCCCTCTCCGTCCCAGGCAAGCTCACACCAATTTTAGTCACTGCAGCCATTTTGTAGGATGTGATCAATTTTCTGTGATTTGGCCTCAGTGATTTTCGGCTCGTCAGTTCCTCTGTTGTGTGAGGGGCTCGCCTGTCACGCCACGGATAGCTCAACATTATCAGACCCCCTTTTTTTTTTTTGGAGGACAAAATTCGGGTAGAAAGTTTCGAATATGGCGCGAAATCAGTTTCTTTTCTTTTTTTCTCCCTTCTAATCAATAAAATGATTGACTTTATTCCGAATTTCTTCTTTCAGGATAAAAAAAAAAGCAGACAAAGAAATTTTTGACTGTGTTGTCAAAGCCACAGTGACAAAAAAAAATTGTTTCACTTGACACAGTTGAAGTTTTTGTATCCAGAGCTGGCTGTAATTTCACCCCGAGTTAAAGCACACAATGTCTCACTAACAGTGTTTCCTTGCCACCTCAGCACGGCTTATATTATTCAGATAACAAGAGAGCCTCTGTCATGTTCTACAAAATAGGATATGTTTTCTTAATCTGTCAATAGCTCCGGCCCTGAAAGACTTCATTTTGGCTGAGCAATGAAAGGCTCAAAAAAAAAAACATCAATATGGTTGAGCAGGATAAGAAGAAAGAGCCATATTCCGGGTCTGTATCACATTCCCTCCATATCCCCCTATTTGTATGGTGCAGATATTGGGTCTCAAGCGAGAAATCAGGATTGCGTTCTCACAGAATGGCAGCATCCGTCTGTTGGAGTGGAATAGGAACGTTATACGGAACCAATGCATCCGGACTTGCCTGGACGTCTCAACAATAGCACTTCGCACGTCTCGCGCTCCGTCCCTCCGTGTCTCTCGCCCTCTCTCACTCTCTCAATAAGTTTCACTCCCTCCATCTCCATCATAACCACGACAGTGTGGCGGAAGAGGTTTGGATTAGGCCTAAACATACAATCATGTCGGCCGAGCCATGACTGCCCGCCGCCTCTGCCGCCGCGTCCACCATGGAAATAAACTCTGTGAAGGGGGGGAGAAAAAAAGAAAACAAAAAGGAAATCCAGTCCACTTCATACGCCTCTCGCTTTCATTCTCTTTGTGCGTTTAACGTGTGAAAAAGGATTGCTGAAAGGATGTCAAGAAGCAGGGAAAAATAGATAGGAAAAGACAGACAGTTATCCTTGCTTCCCCTTCGCCTGTCACACTACAATGTGCATGGTTGATAACTAATTCAAAAAACATGCACAGGCCGGCTTTAGCTTTTCAAATAACTTGTAGCTCTGAATGCGATTTAAAGGCTGTTTTTTATGCAGCTGCCTGTGGCTGATCAATGCTGTTCCCCTTGTCATGCTGCAGGGATGTCACATTGATATACAGTAATTCAACAATGGGCAGCGGGACCATTTTGCATCGTCTATGGGCAACATTTGGGTTGCAGAGTATGATGTATATGGATGGGGTTTGGGACTGTGTTGTAGTCCGCAACTGTCAGCGCAGAGAAACAGAGCAGTCTCAGCACTGCAGACAGTGATTCCAGCGATGTACAGTCGCTGCTTTTGCCTCCTGCCTTTTTTCCCCTCACTCATCCTATTTTCAGCCTTTCATTTTTTACACAAGGGGAAAATGAGGAAGAACAAAACCAACATATGAAAACTAAAACATGACAGAGAGGGGATGGGGAGGGAGGGGATGGAGGAACAGAGGAAGGAGAGGCAATCTCAGAAAACAAGAGGGCTTTCAAAAGTAAGGGATGAAAGCTAGTCAGGCTGTTATTTTTGAAAAATGATCCTTGTGTAGTGCTCCTCTTAAGAGCCAGGTACATATTATTTTATCTTCCTGAGGAGACTCGGCGAGGTGTTTTGGCACAAAAAAACCTGGGAATGGTTTCTTTTAAGTTGTGCAATTTATTGTTGTGAATGTGATTTTTGACAGGTGTATTTTAAATCACTTATCAGCTTCTCTGTGCAGCGTGTCTCTAATCAGCACTGTGGATTTTAGTGTAAAGGAAATAATCACCTCCCGGAGCTCCCACTGCTTCGGCTGTTCATTCTCACCACATCCTGACAGCCAGTTATTCAGAAATGTTCTTTCATTTGTCAGATTTGCGCATCAGGCTGCTTTGGCAGAGTGCCACCATGTTACAAGCGAACACACACTCCCTCCCTCCCTGACACGCGCTCCCTCTCCCCTTAATGGAGGCCGGTGCTGGCCGGCCAGCGGCTGGGATCGGAATTAGAGAGACGCTGGCGTCCGCACAGAGTCATTTTGAGTCTCCCCTTTGACCCCTAAAGCCAGAGATCGCAGAGAAAAGATGAGGCGCGTGATCAGATGTGATGTCTGACGGGAGACGGCAGAAGCTGCGAAAAAAAATCTGAATGTGTCGCTCGGACTGAATCGGAGGGGACAAAATTGCCGCTGGACAAAGTCACACTGTCGAGCGAGACAACAATAGGAAAAAAAAACCCAACCCCGCTTATTTTCTATCGATACTTTATTAGATCTTTCCTCACGTATCATTTGTGGAAGCAGCTACAAACTACCGCTGACAGCCAGAAACAGCAAAACCTTTGAGACCTTTGACTCCGTGTGTGTGTTCGTATGTCGAGGAATTTCCCTCGTCGTTAAAGCAGGGCAGATGTTTGTACTGGAGTGTGCATCGGTATGTGTGTGTGTGTGTGTGGGTGTGTGTGTGTACGTGTTCAACACGTGTCTCCCGTATCAATAGGTTAATAGCTGAGATGTCAGTTTCAGTGACTGGCTGATTAGTTGTGTGTTCACTAATCCACACTGGGGCGGGGAACTATTGGCTTTCCCATTGATTTTAGCGTGGTGAGTAGGCAGAAGATAGAGAGAGGGGAGATCTATTGATTGACCCCAAATTAGCCCCCCTACCACCACCCACCAACCCGTTCTGCCGTTCCCGCAGTCAGCCGCCGCTTCCTCATTGGGCGAGCGTGCTGACAAACATCCAGAATGATTGGACGCTCCGACGGGGAGCAAAATGTCTCCGCTTTTTTCGCCATGCTGTTGATTTGGAGGTGCTGGTTATTTGTGATTCAGGCTGTCACTTGATTGGCCGTCTGGTGAGAACGAGTGCCGCACTGTACGATGTCCGAGCATCGGGAGCAGCTGGTTGGGAAGCCTTTGATGAACCAAATAGTGCCACTTCCACAGGGAGGGTATTACTCGTGTGTTTCTGATCGCAGACCGTGGCCTTATTTGTAACCCTTCAGCTCTGTTACATGTCTCCTATTCTTCCGGAACAAACAGCAAAAATATTCAAACAGAAGGGATTGGATCGCATAAAAAAAAAGTACAGAGAGAAAAATCCAACCTGCTTTCCAAATCCTTCAAGTTTTCCTCTCCCCGTCTGTCGTTCTTCATGAGTGTCAAGCTGCTGCATCATTTTCCTGCTTTTTACGCTTCTTTATCTTCATTTCTGTCCCTCACTCGCAGCCTTTCTCCTCCCTTCCCTGCGATCACTCTTTCCTTCGTCTGAGCTTTAAGCGTTCTCTCCTGAGCCTTTCCTTCCCATATATCACTCCATCTCATCCCTCTGCGTCTACCTCTGATATTCCTCTTTAGGCCTCTTTCCCCTCCGTCACTTTCTCCCCTCTCTCCCCCCCCCTCCCCCCTGTGTCTATGTAAGCAAGAAGAGGTTGTTAAACATTTTTCTTCCCTCTTAATTGTTTTGACTGGGCCGATTGGCATCCCGATTAGGCCCATTGATTTCCTGGCGCTAAGTGCATTGATTTTTAAATTTCTTATTGATCCCCGCTCTAAATCTCCCGCACACTCACTCACACAGTCTCACCGTTCGCCGGGGCAGAGACGGAGAAAAGAATCAAGGGTGGGAGACGAAGGGAGGAAACGGGGAAACGAGGGGGGAGAGATGGCTGTTAGGTAAATACACTGACCACTGACAGTGCAGTGAATTAACAGAGTGAGAGAAGAGGCGCGGGGAGGTGAGGCAGGGGAAGCAATCGCAAGCTGCAAAAGGGAAGGGAAGGGCTTTAGCACGCGGCGTCCGGACGTACACACCGCGATGAAACGGAAGAACAAAATCAAGGATGGATTTGGACTATTTTTAGGCATTAGACCGAATCTACGACTTGTTAGGAGGATTTCAGAGACATTTGTCTTCGGCACGCCTGCCCGTTTCTCCGGCCAAATATCTGTAAAACGCAAAAAAGAATCAATAATGGTGTAATTATAACAAGCATCAGGAAACACTGGCTCTAAGTTGCTGGCCTGGTAGCAGTCTGGAAGGAACATGTTCATCTGTGAAGGATGAGTCACTTTATGGGTGAACAGAGGTTTATGAGGGATAGACAGATATTGGAAATGTCAGAGATGGAATGGAGTGTTTTGTCTTTGCCTTGCTATTTCACATGGTCTGCAGAGCCTACTGGAGACGTGTGTGTGTTATTTCTGGCTTATGACTGTGTTAGGTTTTAGAGGCCCGCTGGACTCCGAATCTTACATGCCCACTGGTGTTTCTCTGAAGGTGGTGGACCTAATTGGCTGTATCCGAGTCTGTGTGTGTGTGTGTGTGTGTGTGTGTGTGTGTGTGCGTGCGTGCGTGCGTGTGTGCGTGTGCGTGCGTGTGTGTGTGCGTGCGTGCGCGTGCACGTGCCTGTGTGTCTCTGTGTCTCTCTATATTCCGTGTGTCTCTGTGTGTCTCTGTGTGTCTGTGTGTCTCTGTGTGTATGTCTCTCTGATCACACACGCTTAAATGTGTCTGTGTGCGATTGTGTGTACGTCAACCTAACCATGAGTTGTGTCAGAGTGTGCACAGGAGCAGGTGTGGGTTTTTACATCTGTTTGTATGTTTGTGTGTCTGTGTGTGTGTGTCTGTGTGTGTTTGACCTTTTCTTGGCTTAAGTGTTGAGGCTCAAATTCAGACATACACTTGATAGCATTCTCTTTTTATAGCTTTTGTACTTGACCAAATTGTGCTAACCTTTTCTAAAGTCATTTGCTGCTTTTCTGTCTCAGCGTCCAGGTTGAGTGCCTTGCACAACACACAATATATGGACCATATGTAGCATTACTGTGTTGCAATTACAATTTACTCTGTGTAGACCCACTTAAGATAAGTGCTTTCAAATGGCAAGCAAGAAAAAAGCAACTATTGTCAGCAACAGCGAGAGAGAAAACTTCAATATTGTTGTCCGAGATGATGTAATGCTGCTCTGCAGTGGCATTAAACGTATGATGTTTTAAAGAGTGCGCTTTAATAACTGCAATATTACGATGATGGCCGAGCTGCCAAGGACGGTGATTACTGTGTGCTGGCACTGAGAGAGGAGACTGTTTTGCCTGAGCTGATCAGTGTTTACATTTTCTGAATGCAGTTTACATCAGCGCGAAAATGTAAAATAACACGGCTCAGATCTGAGAGCGGCGCGTGTCGGCCAGACAATGACAGATGTGACAAAAAGAGTTTAAAATGCATACGCTGGGCAGAGCTGCTGTTTGCTTTGTAGTGATGGGGCCTGTGTTTGCCCTGATGATAGGGATAGGGATGGACACACACACACACACGCACACACACGCACGCACACGCACGCAGACAAGCCAGTTTTAAAAAACACGTGTAAATCAGGCTGACGTGTCTTTACTGATTTGAGTGGACTCACGTGAAGGTGGAGACAATACGGCTCGATGTGCCTGATGGTCACTCTCTCTGACGGCTTTTTTTCAGATGAGGTGCAGTAACCTGCGGACTCAGCACACACACACATCAAACCCGCAGGCATGTCCCTCGCAGCTCATGCACATATACACATTTATGATCAAGACAAACACTCACGCACACATACACTCACACCTCACATACCATCCTTGGGTTTATGCGTTCCTCTGTCTCTCTCACACACACACACACACACACACACACGGTCAGACACACACTTTGTCCAAAGCACACTCAAAACATAACCTTGACCCGTCGTACTGCCGGCCCGCACTCTCATACATACTTCATCTGTTCACTGAGGGATGTCACACACTCGTATTGATCACATGGGCATCAAGAAATGCATCTGTGTTACTGAAGCTTTTTTAAATACACCGTCAACTGAAAAAACATCTTTTGTTTTGGTGAATTTGTCTTGTTTTATGTTCTTTTAAAAGGTAGATTCTATTTAATACTTGGAAATTACTTATTCTTTTACTAATTTATAAGTTGCGTATCCTCATAAATGCGACTAAAATTGTCGTGGGTGATGCTGCTGAATGCAAAATATTGTTATAAGTTAAGACTTTTTTGATTTTTTGCAGCTCTTGTATGTTATTAGCATTGGCAAAATAATATGTTGAAAAATAAACATTTTTGTTGTTATAAGAAGAACATTTCATCTATTAGCTTATTGTTGCAACTGGATCCAATTAGACTTTACAGGTGTAGAAACTGCAATGTTCTGTGTGAGCACGTATCTTCATCCATCAATTGTTCATTTGAAAGCTGCAAAAAAAAGTGTCAGCGGTGGAAAGCTTAAGTCCATCAATCAAGATTTTATAAAAACTAAAAACTGTAACCGTCCGAGCAGCATGAAGAACATGATTAAAAATTAACAATCTTAATTTTGGGGAGGAATAACCTGATTATTCAACGATCTGAATTATTTCCCTCTAATTTTCCATCTATAAACTATTGAATTAATAAGCCAATAATGGCAGCTCCTCTAATGACTTCCTGATGTATTTATCGCCATCTGGGACCTTAAGTCCTCGTGCTCATCCAAATGTGTCTCTAAAATTAGAGCAGAAAGAGGGCCTACTCCGTGATGAATTTCACTGTCAAAGACAAATTCGAAATAAATCTCTCGCCATGGACTTCCAGCGTGTGTCGCACTCTGATAATTTCCACAATATCCTCTGCAACCCCCAGGGGCAGATTTTTTTTCCTGCCATTTCTCTCTCCATCCTCTCCTGTTTGTTTCTATCCCTGTAAAATGCTGGTTGCTTTACTGAAATACTGCAGTGCTTTATCTGCCCTCTTTTTCCTCCCTTTAGTCCCCTCTCACTCTTTTTCCTCCCATCTCAGCCGACCCCCCCCCCCTCCCTTCCATCCCACCTTTAGTTGTTGTTGTTGTTGAAGATGGTATTGGGGAGGGTAAGGGTGGGTGGACGGGTGAGGCAAAGAGGGGAGGGGGTGGTAGTAGAAGCAGCGAGACCCAATGACGTGGGTGCGACATGTAACCGTGGCGCAGGAGAGGAAATCAATACATGAAAGGATGAGGAGCACTGGGGTGGATTACCGTCTGGGGCCCTGGCTACTGGAGGGATGGAGGGAGATGGAGGGGGGTGTAGATGAGGCCTGGGGGGGATGGAGAGTGTGTGTATGTGTGAGTGCTTGTATGTGTGTGTGTGTGTGGGGAGGGGGGGGGGGGGGGGGGGGGGGCCC
>JAUESE010000010.1:5239842-5260675 GCA_032274725.1 Malacoctenus triangulatus
ACACACACACACACACACACACACACACACACACACACACACACACACACACACACACACACACACACACACGCCTTGTGTCATAATCACATATTGTTTCATGGGGGCAGAAGAATAATTTCGGGGGGGGCTCACTTGGTGTTGCCTTTTAGTCCCCTGCATCATTTGCAATAAAAAGCGTGTTCCCTATTCAAACATTGTGTTTTCAACCAGTCAAATCAATCATTCAAAATGAATAACAGGCAATTACCAAGAGTGCAATAAACAATATGACTAATGGATGGCCTGTGTTATGACTAATGTGTAGCCTAAGGATACTGCTGGCTCTTTCTGATTGGATAAATATTTCATGCCACACGCTGACCTACAGCATATGACATGGAGAACGTGTTGCAGTGAGAAATTGAACAAATTGCTTCCTATGAATATATTTGTTTGCAACTACAAGTGCAGAGGAAAATCAGGCAACCGGCCAATATCTGGGAATATTGTGTTTTTTGTAGCAAAGGCAGAAATTAGGAATCGATTGAAGAATTAAGGATTCCTGACATCTATGCGATATTAATATTACTTGCTTTATTTTAACTGTTGCATCAATATTTAAATTTTTCTTGTGACACAGTTGCAAAAATGAGGAAAAAATGAGCCTACAAGAAAATTATGAAGAGTTTTATTGAATGTGCCTTAATTTTAAGAAGTTTTTTCTCATACAACAAAGGTTTTTTTGGACAGACTGCTGGGTGATAAATAAACCTTTCAAACAATTAAACACAAAAAAACAGAAAAGTGGTTTTTTTTGTGCAATTATGGATTTTTTTAAGTGTAAGTTTCAGGTCTAAAAGATGAAAAATACTTTTATATCAGCACACTTTTTTTTTTTTTCATGAATGAACACAAACGTGACTCCTTCTGTACAGTGAACGTTTATTCACACGGCCTCACATGACCCAGTTTGCTATTTTAGAAAGTTATCTGATTACAAGGAGTGGAGATTCTACAGCTGATAAACAAAAGTCATATCTGAACTTCACAGCCAGTATACAGTTTCCAGTATTACACCCATTACAGTATTTTTCTCTGGAACAAATAGAGGCAAAACAAGGGAGAGAGAGACAATTTCGGAGAAGCATTTTTCAATACAACAGGGTGAAGATACAGCCTAGAAAACAATGGAACCAGCTATATATCTCTGTATGGATTGGAAGGCTTGATAGGGAGGGAGGTGGACAATCAGGACCATAGGCCCCCAATGAGAGCGGTCCAGCGGGGGTTATTGGCTGGAGCGGCCCCCCCAGGGTAGCTCTCCCTCTCCCTCTTTGGTTCTCTCTCTCTCTCTCTCTCTCTGTCTTTGGGCTTGTGGGCCTGCCCGGGTCCCCGGGGACGCAAACTGTAGAGACCGACTCGCTGCGGGGGCCCTATAGGCGCCAAGCAAGAAGTACACTGAGGGGGCAGTCTGCTGAATTTAGGTGGTCAGCTTCACAGAGCCCGAGTAACAAACAGATGGACAGAATATCAGAGATGAGTGCCAGGTATCAGTGCCTTTGTAGTCTGCATGTACGTGCATTTCACTTGTCGAAGACTGCAAACTTTTGTTGAACATGACAGGGGAAACTATATTTAATGAGGGGAGAAATCAGGATTCAGCACATGTGAGTCTTTCTGTGAAAGACAAAGACGGTCAGAGAGAGAGAGAAAATGGAGAGTTTGTTTCTGGCTTCAAAGTTTTCACCCGTGCAGCGCTCGGAGCATCGGCTGCTTGTTTGTGAACACCTGAAATACACGCAGGTGTCGGGACGCTGGTGTGATTCTACATGTGTGAATTCGTGGCCGAAAGCTCGCTGACGTTGTGTCTCCGCGGCCGCGCGAGGGAAGAGTTTGGTCGGAAGAGTGTGTGGAGGACAAACGGGTGGATGCTGTACATGTTAGCATCCCCTCCTCTTCACCTCCTCATTCTCCTCACCCCTCCAACACCATCTTATTTTCCCCTCCTTCAATCTTACACACCCTCCCTCCATCCCTCTCTTCCACAGACGCGCACAACCACACTACATTCTACAAGAAATAATTGCTTTTGTCTGGAAGGAGTGTAGGGAGGAGGGAAAGGGGGCGCGCATGGCTCCCTTTGTGGAGAGAAGGGGGTCTTTGAAGGACAACTAGTCACTTCTCCCTTCTCTCCTCCTCTCGCCTCTCTCCTTCTCCTGCCTCACCTTTCCTTCTCTTCCTCTTTCGCTACTCCACCTCCTTTATCTGGCAGTCTCTCCTCTTCTCCCTCCTCGCCTTCCTCCATCTCCGTCTTCCCTTCTCCTCCTCTTCCTCTCCTCCTCCTCCTCCTGCTCCCTTCCCCTCCTCTCCCTCGCCGGACCTGCGGATGTCATCTGTCATACGTGAAGCGGAGGGAGAAGGACAATAAAACCTGGATGTCTACTACAGAGGATGGGACATTTTTCATAATTAAGAATATGCCAGTTTAGTGTGCCGCGCACATTTCTTGACAATATGGCTGTCTGTTGATGACTGAGTAAATGACAAGTCTGGTGATGAAAGGGAAATAATTTATTGTGAGAGCAATTTCCATTAAAACAGGCCTAATCACCCTTAGCGTTAAGTGAGCAGATACAAACAGCCCTCCGGGATGTGGCGCTCTCAGGCCCAACGAGAGCAAGAGCCGCTCATTCCTATCGATCTGCCCGAATTGACTGCGATGTTTAAGGTATAGATTTTTCTATTTAAAAATCTATATCGACAATAATCTGGTGTGTAAGCGCCCGGCGTTGACTGATGCTGGGCTGTAATTGACAGCGTGTTACATGTCGGTGCCGGGGAGGGAGAGGTCACCAGGCGAGGAGAGGCATGCTGGGGAGGCTGGCATGCGTGGCCGGGACGGAGGGAGCGAGATCCGGGAGGAGGAGGGAGGAGGAGGAGGAGGAGGAGGAAGAGGGAGGAGGGAGGAGGAGGAGAGGGGGTGATCACCTCTGTGATGGAGGGAGCCTCTCTCCGGACGCCGAGGATCTCTTGTGCAAATTTTTTTTTTTTTTGGAACATCTCGTAAACACGCATCCGAGCCACACGCGCCAAAGATTGTGCGCACATATGTTGCGTCTGCCACACTTTAGTTCCTGCACTTTGAAACATCTGCGAAGTGTTTCCTTTTTTTTTTTTTCTTCCGCGTGCACACCAGCTTCATATTTCTCATCCTCCTGAAACAGCAGCGGTCGCTCTTGTCTGCCTGTATCCTCCTGAATAACCTAATGATCCGCCCTCGGCCGCGCAGGAGGGCTTATTAAAAGCAGCGCTGATGAGATAACTTAATTGTGCGCATACTGGGTATCCTGGTATTAGAGCTCAGCGCCTATAGGTATCCATGGATTCTCTTATCGCGTCTTCATCCCTTTCCAAGGAGGCCGGCAGTAATGCACTGATCACCATTGGCATCATTATAGCCGGTATTATTAAGAGGGGGGGGGGGAAATCCAGAAATCAATACAGGATACCTTTTGCAGCGGTAGTGAAAACGAGGGAGATGGGGGGTGGGTGGGAGGCAGGAGGGAGGGATTGAGGGATGGAGGGAGGTGCGGGGGTGGGGTGGTGATGTGTGAGTAGTAGCGGGTCCTCTCTCGCCTCAATGTTGCGGCCAGCCTAGTGGCAGATCGCTACAATCCTGGAGGGAGCCGGGTCGAATGAGCTATTGGGGTTCCCAAATAATAACGGGGACAAACAGACAGACAAAAACAGACACACAGACGGATGGACGGAGATAGGCAAGTGTTCCGATAAAACGCGACATCCTAGTCGGACTCTGTAGCTGCGCTTTCCTATTTCCGTTGTTTTGTGGTTGTTTCTCTTAATTATTTATTTACTCGTGGTATTTATTTATTTATTTATCTATCGATTGATTGCGTTTTAATTACTGCCTTGTGACAGAGAGCGAGGGAGGAGGAGCGTCAGGGCCAAGCGCGCTCGTTGTGTTTGTGTGTGCGTGCGTGAGTGAGCGTGTGTGAGTGTGTGTGTGTGTGCGTGTGTGCGTGTGTGTGTGCGTCCGCGTCCGTGCAGCCTTTTACCCCCGTCACTTGTTTATTTATTCGCGGGCGATCGCCGTTAATGAAGCCGCTCGGAACAAGGCGATCGGCGGCTCTGCGCGACGAGCGGATGAATGTCTTCTACATGTAGCCTTCATGCACAGCAAAGAGGGGGAAAGGAAAAGGAGCGGCGTGCAGCTAGAGACCAAATACAATAGATCAAACCAAATAACTCCAGAAAAACCCAAATAAGACTTTGTAACTTCCGCAGGCCTTTTTACACTCTCGTGTCCGTTTGCTGTGTGTGTGTCATGATTCAACGTGCAGGTTTGAATTTGCAAAGCGAATACCAAAGCGAAGCCCGGCCGGTGATGCTACAGGAATAGGCTAGCGACTGTTCTCATGCCTTTTCTCCCCCCCACTACACCTGCAGGAAGCAGAAGTGGTCAGGAGTGAGAGGATAGAATAAGCTCTCCGGGCCTCTATGTTTACTCAAGGAGAGCGCTCCAGCGGTGCAAAGGGACACAGAGGTGCAGGTGCATCAGCGACAGACAGCCTTTCATTATAGAGCGACTACAATAGGCCCGGAACACAACTTTTTTTTCCCCACCTTCTCTCGTAGCCCGTGACAGAAGTGAGGTCCGATCTCCTCTCCGTCCGTCTGTGTGTTAGTCTGGACTGTGCGCGCACCGCTGCACTCAAGGGACCATCCTATATGTTCTATGCACACTGACACCAAAACTAATGCCGGCCAACAGTCGACATCAACACATGTAAATAAAAGTGCGCAGCTGGGCTACATGTGTACACACCTAACGGCGAATGTTGTGAGCTCTCCATACCAAATATTTCCCCGCCGCTGTCTGCGAGAGAACCGGACGAAGAGACCGAAGCCTGAGAGGAGGACAGAGCCTATTACAGTTCTTCTGTCACATTATTCGCATCATAACAAGAAGCCGGAGGAAGATCATGTTTGTCCCCTTGCCGGTGCCGTTCGTGTTTCAGAGAACTGCCCCTGACCTCAACGCCTGGCGTCTCAAGTCCCCTCTGGCTCTCCGCTCCAACTCCGGTAAGACATTTTCCTCCTCTCCCTGCTCACACCTCCTCCATGTCGGCCGGCCGCGCACCGCCGCCCCGCCTCGCTCCGTGCCACAGACGCTTGCAGCCGGGGAGAGCTGTCGGCGCACACACCCACTTACACACACACACAGACACACACGCTCACACACTCCCCAGTGAAAGATTTCAAGTCTCTTGCACTTTGCAAAGCGTTTGTTGAAATCAAAAGGGGTTTTTTTCTCCCCCGGGGCGCACCGACAGTCCTCGCTGATTAAAAAAAATAATTTCGGTAAATGTCCGGGTTTTTTGCGCTGTCCGTTGTGTGGTGAAGCGATGCGCCGCGGCTCCGCCGGCGTCGGTTCGTCTCCACGCCGCTCCCGTGCTCCTTCCTCCGCGTCTTTTTTCTCTCCAGCCTCCGTCCCCGTCCTTCCCCTCGCCTCCACTGCCTGCGCCTGAGCCTCAGCCTCCGACTCTCCCCAACTAGACTCTCGGCAGGCAGGGAATATTCATGCCAACTTATCGATCCTGCGGAGATCGATTCCTGGGCCGGTGGAAGCAGGGAGAGGGGGAGATAGAAGGAGAGAGAAGGTGCACGGAGGAGTACGAACGCGGGAGAGGAGAGAGGGGGGAAACGACAGTTTCCTCCCTTATTTCATTTCGCGCTGTTTCGTGCTTGTGCTTTATTCACGCGGATAACTTGTGAGCGACTGGAGCTGCGCGCTCGCCCGGGCTGCGTTCCTCCGCGGTGGCCGCGTTGGCTCCCGCGGGCTGGCTGACAAGCCTCGCGTCTTTGTAAGCCCCAGTGTAAATAGACTCCGGGCGACAGCATCTCTCTGTCCCATTGCTCGGCTGCCGCGCGGGTTGAAAGCAGGAGCAGCAGAAGGAGTGTGGAGTCAGGGAGGAGGAGAGGGGGGAGGAGGAGGAGAAGGAGGAGGAGGGGGGGGGGAGGGTGCCGGCTGGAGCTGGGGCGCCGTCTGCCTTTCATCTGCGCTCAAGTGGAAGAAAAGGACGCATGGTGGGAGCAGCCACAGCCTGGGCGGCTCCGGCGTGACACGGACTGGCGTTGGGAGAGAGCTCCGGCTCGGTCCCGCCTCGGCTGTGGAGGCAGACGAGCAACAGCTGCTTCTCTCCCGTTACGTCTTTTTTTTTTTCTGTGAACACCTTCACTTGGAGGGAGTGATTGGGAATGCAGGAAAAAAGGGGTGGGGGGAGGGGGGGCATGTATGAGTGGATGAATTACCTGACATGCATGGTTAAAGTTAGTTATCAGCCCAAGCACACAGAGGTGATAAGTCGCCTTCGTGTGTCTGGTTGCGTGTGCTTGGTGTGCACCTCGGCCGGTGGACGGGGCTCTTAAAGGGCCAGCTTTATCACCCCCACCCCGCTGCATAGCTCCCCCTCTCATTTCCAGATCAGTTCAAGCCCATTTGATTTCAGAGCAGCCGAGCTTCACCCTTACTCCACATACTCAGTCAACAGTGCACAGTGTGTGACAGTGAAGGGATAGGTGATAGAGGGGCAGAGAAAAAGAGTGCAGGGGGGGATGAAAGGGACCTGTTACCCGCCATATCTCTGGAGATATACACACAGAGGAGCGGGGAGAGTTGTTGGAGGATGAGGCAAAGGAGCGGGGACCGGGGAAGGAGGAGGAGGAGGAGGAGGAGGAGGAGGAGGAGGAGGAGTTTTCGCGCTCCACACGTTGAAAAATGGCGAATGTCAGAACGAGATAAAAAAAAAAAATGTGGAAAAAGAGAGCAAGAGAGAGAGAGAAGCGAGTGAAAGTAAGAGCAGATGACAGAGTGAAAAACGAGGAGGGAGAGGAAAACCCAGTTTGAGCTTGAGAGGTGAGAGTAAACCACGGATGAGCCATTATGTTGCGGCGTCCCGGGCCGGCGCCGGCATCTGAATAAGCAGGCGGACTGATGGGATGTGTACACAGATGGTGGGATAACGGGCCCTCACAATGCTATGCTGATTTTATTCTGTCGTGATAGCGCGGGACAAGGTGCCGTCCTTTTCAAACTGCGAGGGGGCTCGCCGCTAACCGAGCGCAGGGTCACTTCGGCGCCTCGGTGAACAAAAAGTAAAAAATAAAAAACGTCTGCACTACGCTTCTCGACAGGAATAAGACATCAGTCAACTTCAAGGATGAGGGTCACTCAGAAGTTTTTTTTTTGAGAGAGAGAAGTTCAAGGATCAGGTGGACACACTCCAGAGGTGCTTTTTGAGTGACTTGATGTCTGGTTTGGTTTCTTGCCCTCCAGCTGCAGTCTGCGCTCCCAGCCACCGCCGGCCATTCACAAAAACAAAGCATTTCAATACCCACACACACTCCTGGATTTTTTTTTTTGGGGGGGGGGGGGTGGGGGGGATTTGTAGAGCTCTCGACTTGAGATCTCAGTTAACTTGTCTCTTTGACTCATGGCAGCTCCTTGACTCCTCTGCATTAAGGCCGTGTGTGAGGTCAGAGGTCACAGCAGGAGTGTTTGACTCGGCCCCACCTGACCCGTCCGTGCCCCCTGTGTGTTCATTCTCTTTCATGTTACAACAGGCCTCGAGCACTCATGCACAACCCCTGTGGGGGCTCCCGCACACACATGCACGCACGCACACACACACACACACACACACACACGTGTGCACAGTGTCATGAAACAGACGTACCATCATATACGGTAGCATAAAACAAGCGTGTTGGATCGTTTTCCACCTGGATAGCGTGCTGCTCTAACTGATGCAGGTTTTGTTCTATTTTTAATGGCATTGTGTCTGTGAAGGTACAGGTCAGGGCCTGTGTGAACTCCATGTGTGTCTGTGTAGTAAAGTGGTTTGTGAAGCCATCAGCATTAACTGGTGTATGAAAGTTTAATGGGACATAGAGGAGAAACCACAGGTTTCCCACACAGTGCAGGGCTTGATATGATATGATATGATGAGACATCAAGGAGACTGGAGACTGCTTTCGCTTTTTCTCTCTTTCCCCCTCACACACACACACTTGCACACACACACACACACACACACACACACACACACACACACACACCTAGATTCACCTCATCTCGGCTATGCACCTTCTGTCACACACCATTAACCACCATCACCTACCACACACTGTCTAACTCGGCTTCTTTCACATACACTAAATATACGCGCCCTTCAGATTTTAGATGCTCACAAGCTGCTTTATTTCTGTCTGTGTGTTGTGAGCAGGGGTTAAGTTTAACCATTCAGCTGTTGATTTGTTTCTCCTAACATTTCCAGGAGCTCAACTGGTCTTCTTTCTTTTGTGTGTCGTATCACAATCAATGTTCAGTCCCGTCCGTTTATCAGCGTGTCTTCAGCTCTGCGCCTGCGCTTCTTGGCTACTTTTAAGACGTTTCTACATGTGTGGCGTCCCACCAGCACATCATGTAAAACCATGCATGCGTTCACCCGTTGGCTTCGCGTGTGTGACACAGAGCGAGAGGGTGTGCGTGGGTGTGTGTGTGTGCACAGGCAAGAACACACGTGCAAACTAGTGTGTGTAGGTATAGATCGGTTTGTGGAGGGGGAGCGTGCAAGTCGCAGTGTTAACATGATTGCAAATGACAAAATGTCAACCTGGGTTTGTTAGCAACATAATGGGGAATCAATAGACACGAGAAAGATGTCAATACTACATGCTTTATTGCATTAAGCTACCTCTCTCCTTCTCTGTGGCCCTCTCTCTCTCTCTCTTCTTCTTTTCCCTTTCCCTCCCACTCTGCTCTCTGTCACAATACAATTTTCTCTCTCTCTCTCCCTCTCTCTCCTCCCTCTCTCTGCTCTCCTCTCGCTGTGGTAGTGGAATTAGATTGCAGTATATGAGGCAGCCACGGGCTTCTGAATGCAGCAGGCTGATGGCAGAATGCTTCAGGAGCTAATGGGCTATCTGTTCGTCTATTTACGTATATTAGGCTCACGTAGATGCCCACTATACAGTTTGACAACGTTACGAGGACCAAGGGAGGCGCAGCAGTGACGTCGCGCGCTTAACTGATGCATTTATACGAGGAGAGACATCAACGTCATCACAGCGAATTACTAAAATTATCTGATGACATAAAAGCCCTGTGAGTGCTTTTTATAATCATGTCCTCCAGTTGACAGTTTTCTTTTAAATTACGTAGTTTTGGGAATTAAGCCTTTTACTTGGGTTTGGACTAATCCAAACAAATCCACCTTGTAATGATAACATTAGCACTGCTGTGTTATTTGTGTTAAGAGTGAGGTTGGAGAATTACTTTTAATCCTATTAACTTTTTTTTTTTTTTTACCTTTTACTGGATTTTCACAGGTGTGCATATGCGTCAGTAGGTTGTATTTATATAGAGTATGAGGATGTGTTTGTGTATGCCGTTGTGTGTATTGGCTGAGACTAATGTAGTATTAATGCTGATGAGGTCCCACTGCTCATTAGCAGCAGTGAGTGGTATTGAGTTTCTCCTGGGGAACGGGAGAGCTAAGGACAAACACTCAAGCACGCGTACACACACACACACACACACACACACACACACACACACACACACACACACACACGCACACACACACGGTACATCCTCATCAACCTTTAGCTTTAGCATATTAATAACCACAACACACACACACACAGAGCTAAGCACGTTTGTACTCACACTCACCTAACATTGACCTTTACAATCTCGCATTCAAACGTGCACATTGAGGCTCAGACACTCTGCATGCAGTGAGACAATTATGCAAACTTGTCCATCTAAACACTTTGATTCGTAGCAACTGGCGACTCTTTACTGGGTCATGCTTTGTGAGTTCAAAAAGGAGTAAAAATCTATATTTGTAATTGTTTACTCCTCATAAAGTAACTGACTTGAAAATGTCTGTTCTTGTTGCGCCGTCAGGGCGGCCATGTTGCACGGCTGCCAGATAAAACTGGAGCTTCTTTGGCAGGAAACGTCTCAACAGCGCACCAAGAACGATCGGTTCCCAAGAGTAATGTGATTACAGTCGAGCTTTAATTTGCGGCACGTCACCAACAATGGTCAGCACTCACACAGGACACACGGACTCACACCTGGAGGAATCATTTTGTGCGGGCGGCCACTGTGTTGCCTGAAATACAGCCCGCCATTAGTCCAAACAGGGGGCTGGGTGAGAAGGTCACTTAATCAGACCGGGAGACCTTAATCACCCGGCAGACACACACGGCGGGGGCCAGATGAAGTGTGTGTGCGTGGGCAGTTAATCAACACATCAGCAGGAAATAAAAACATACAAATCAGCTGGCTCCAACCTCGATATTGATTAATGCTTCTTTCTGGTGGTCCGGTTGCCTCTCCTTATCTTTCCCTTCAATAACACGCGGATGATGTTTATACAAAAAGCTGCACAGCACTTGACCTCTACGCGGGGGGACATCCCACTCCTGCTTTAGTCCGCTGTGGTTTGGCGTTGATCAGGGCTGGAGTGGGCATCGCCGCACGCTGCCAATCACCTGCATCAAACCGGGAGCGGCTCGGACGAGCCCCGGACGCCCCGCTGACTGTATCGAACACTTGATTAGCCGATTTCATGTGATTTCTCATCCGGGACTGGCTGATTTATTCAAACGCCCCGGCTGGAGTGTCAGTGACAGACTCCCTGCTTCGCCCTGACCAGCGGGACCACACATTCATGCATTTCCCCGCAGCAAAAAAAAAATATGCAGGATGTGTGTGCAGGCTATTTGCTGACAGCAATGTGGTCTCATTTACAGACCAACAATGTATTTTCACAAGCCGCTGTCATTTTTTTTCGTGTGTGTGTGTGTGTGTTGTTGTTCATCGCTGCAGGCTGTCACCCCTGCCACCCTGCTCATGTGCTAGTACATTTAGATAATAAAAAAGGCCAATAAAATGCAGGGGTTTGATTGGGTGTCTCCCCTTAGCCCAGCGGAGCGGACGACTAAATCAGGGGTCCTTCTCTCCATTTCATTTAGCTGATAAGATTTATGGTAATGAAGGGGTCCTATTAACCTCTGGGGTTCCACTGCTGTCCTTCAGAGCCACGGTGGATGAGAGTGCTTACCGATCAGGTTTTGAGGCGGAGGCAGCGAACATGTCTGCTATAAGCAATGTCACATCATCGCAAATGCACCCACTGGAGTGTGCACACACACACACACACACACTCACAAAAACACACACTCACAAACAAACACACACACAGCAAAGACTCTCCGAAGCACCTCAGCTTCTTTTAAAGACTTGAATGCGTGTTTAATCTCCCTTCTCTCTTTTTCTCCTCTGCATTTTCGCCTTTCTTTATCCCCTCGATCCTCCCGGCTCTCCATCCTCCTCTCGGCAGGAGCGTTTTCGTCTGAAATTAATCTGTTGTACTCCACCACCTCTTCTCCCTCTTGTCCTCGTGTGCTGGCTCTCTCACTCTGCCTTTCTTTTAGAAGTGCAGAGTCACACTTTTTTTTTTTCCTTCTTCCTCTTTGGCACCAGGATACAAAACTGCATCAAAGTTAGCGCATAATTAAATATGATACATTTATGACACTTCAGGGAAGATTTAAAACACCTTTTGCAGAGTATATATCACATGCTAGAAATGTTTGTTTGGATTAAAAAGCACCTTTATGTATTCTGTAGTCCTGGAAAAACCTCCATTTTGGCCCTGGTCACTCCTATCGGCCCGCTTTCTACCTGCATCAATGCCGGCAATATTAACTGGCTGTCTTTAAACATTATGGAGCAGAAAGGAAGGGGGAGGACAGAGGGGTGAACCCCCTCCCTCCTCTGTACAAGGGCTGCACCCCTCCGTCCCTTTGTCTGCTTGTAAAGGGGACAAGGGAGGAGGTTCAGAGCAGGGGGTGTCGGAGGACTGACTAAGTGACCCCTCGCTCCCCTCTCTTTTGACGTGCCCATGTTCTGTCCATTTTGTCGTGCACGTCCCGCTCCCTCCCTTTCAGACTCTTTCGTTCCCCCTTTTTTCAGCCTGGTTAAGTCGCCATGGCTGTTGGCCTCGTATGTCCCGTCTCTCTCTCTCTCTCTCTCTCTCTCTCTCTCTCTCTCTCTCTCTCTCTCTCTCTCTTCTCAGTCTTCGGCAGCAGCAGCCTGGTTGCCAAAGTGTCTGTAGGACGCATTAAGGCCCATAAAAGCCTAGTCTGCGGTCGCACTCTTAACCACCAGTCAGAGGTAGTGTACAAAAGTGACTTTAAATGAGTCTGTGATTACCCTAGAACATGAAGAGATACTGAAGTGGCCAAGAGTGTGTGAGACAAGGCCAGAGTGTCGGGAAGAGAGGAAGAAAAGCGCGGCTCTTGGGTGTTTCTTGAGTCTCTCAAGGAAAATTGAACAGAAATGAATATTTGTTTCCCCCGCAGCTAAGAGCTAAAAAGGATACCTGAGTGGAACAAATGATGACAAGTTCTAACCCAAATTTCCTGCCAACCTCCCCCTCCCCCCCCAAAAAAAACCTGCTCATCCCTCCCCTCCCTGTCCTAATTGGCCACATGCTGCCATGAGTGACAAGTGTAATCATCAGTCAAATTATGATGGGGGGGAGAAGGTGGAGGCAGAGGGAGGTGGGAGAGAGGAACAGCAGAAGGTGGTGATGGGGGTGGGGGGGGGGGGGGTTGAAAGGACGTGCTTTGATCAGAGATAGAGAGGGGGTGCGTGGGCAAACAGACAGAGCTACATGGAAACCTGCTGTCCACACACCTGCTGCTTCAGAGATGGGCAGCGTTAGCACCCTCAGACCTCTGTGTAGCACCGAACATCACAGGCAGCCTCATCAGCACTGTGCTGCCACAATCAAAGCAAAAAAACACACTGTTGATTCCCATTAGGAAGTCAAAAGTGTTCAACTTTTTTATTTTAAAATTCACCGTCCGTCTCGTCTCTTGTGTTTCTCGCCGTCATACAATTAAACCAGCGTGCGTGGAGGCGGCTCGGCGTTCGCTTCCCCTGCCGGACGCGCCAGCAAAGCTCCGCGTTATATTTGGACACGTTTGCCACCGAGAGCAGATGTTAGCTTTCCAGCCAGCTAATGAGGTTTACAGTAATTAGGAGTGCTGATGAAGCGCTTTGATTCCCCGGCTGTGGCGGCCCGCTCATTAGCGGCTAGCTGGCTAGCGCTGCAGCAGGCGCTCCAGTCACATCCTATTAGGCGGCTCAATGTACACTCTGAATTAAGAGCAGGAGATTAAGTGGAGATGAAAACTGTCTGCGTGCACACGCGGCCACGCAGACACACATGAACTCGGGCTGTTTTGGAGAAGACCGGTAAAGTCGACGCATACGTACACTCACTGGGATAATGAGCTTGTTAAAAAAAGAAAGTTATTCTTTTTAGGCACAAATAAGAAATAAAAAATTGAAAGATACTAATTGGAGCTACATTGAACATCCCTGTAGCTCCGTCTCAGGCACGGGCCAGGAGTCTTACTGATATAAATCTAGTTTGAAAGGCGGTTTCAGCACCAAAACAACATTGTTTGTGATTGCGCCTCAGATGAAAGAACATATGCTCTGAAGAGGAGAGTGAAAAAATGGTGTTTTTTTCAACATTTAAGACAACTTTCTACTTCTGTGTGTGTGTTTGTGTGTGTTGACCTGTGTGTATGCAGCCAGGCAGCGAACCACTTCCCCGCGTTTCCTGCAAATTAAAGAAGACGAAAAGACTACCTTGAAAATACTCCTACACAATTTCTTCCTTCTGGTCCTCTCCTCACTATTCGTCAATACTCTCTACATGCTCCTCTCCGAGCTCTCGTCGCTCCCTCCCTCCCTCCCTCCCTCCCTCCCTCTCTCTCTCTCTCTCTCGTCGTCTTTTGTGTGATGGAGTGATTATTGAGGACGTGGCTCCTGTGTTTAACACTGGTTGATGAAGTCTGCCTTTGTCTGTCTGCGCTAACCTGTCGCAACCGGGACACCGCTTATAGCAAAATCAATACACAGAGTAGAAGAGAGAGGCCGGGCGAGGGAGCTAGAGGAAAGAATGGCGAGGGAGGGGAAGTGGCGGCGGCGGCGTTTGAAGGTAGATAAATGCAACGAGACAGACGAGTGAGAGCACGGACGGAGCAGGAAGTCATCAGGAAGGGATACGGAGGAAGAAAGACGGAAGGAAATTTAAATACTCCGGCTCACCGCTGCCGAGGAGCAGCGAGGGTGAAAAATGGTGCTGCTTACAGCACCTCTGTGTGTGTTTATGCGTGCGTAAAACAGGGCATTTATATGTATATGTTTGTCTTGCCTGTGCGCGGCCTTGACCGAGAGACTGGTTGTATCACTAGCTGCGTGTGTGTGTGTTTGTGTGTGCGATTGTTGCGAGTGTGTGACAGCTCCTATCTGTGTGTGACTATCAGCTCCGTGTGTGTGCGTGTGTGTGCGTGCGTGCGTGTGTGTGTGAGCTTCATTTGCTTCCACTCCCTAGAGTCGAAGCCAGTGTGAGGAGAACAGGGGGAACAACAGAGGGACGAGGAGAAGGACAGAGCAGGAGAGAAGGATGGGATGGGGAGAAGGAGAGGTGTAGGGGGTGAGGAGGGGGAGGGGAGGGCAGTTGTGTGAGAGAGGCACAGCTGGGAAATGAGAAATGCATCCCCCCCCACCCCCCACCCCAACCCACCCTCCCCGTACCACCACCTTACACTCACACATACGGCGCACACATCCATACATACACACACACACGCACACACACATACACGATCCCCATCTCTTTATCCTCCCCTCAGGAAAGACGGGGTGGAGGTGGAGGTGGTGGTGGTGTCGGAGGGGGTGAAGGAAAGGGAAGGGAGAGGCAGGGGGGGATAGGAAGAGATGGAGAAGGGGACAGATAGGGGCATTAAAATTCATGGCCCTTTTTTTTTATTTTCCCTGCTGAAAATCAATAGTGTTTACTATGAATGAGTGGAACAGTGGACAACAGTGGTGCCGGGGGGACAGAGAGACATAGGAGGAGGAGGAGGAGGAGGAGGAGGAGGAGGAGGAGGCGGAGGAGGAGGAGGAGGAGGAGGAGGAAAAGAGAGCAAGGGAGGGAGAGGTAAAGAGGAGGAGGGGTGACTTTTTATTGCGATAGGCAGAAGCACCAGAGGCCAAGGTTAAAGACCGGCAGGGGCAGCGAGACAGAGCCAGATAGAAGCACAAAGTAAATTCAGTTGTCTTCTAAAACAGACTTACTGCCTTGTAAATGCATATTTATTGTTGGCTCTCATAATAATGTAATGTAATGTAAATCTTCCATGCTGTAATATTCCCCCACAGTAACATCAATTGTTGGGCTGCCTTTGCTTTTCTGGTTTTCAATTCCTCACTCGGACTGACGGTGCCGTTCATAACCTCTGTGTGCGCGTGCGCGTGCGTGTTAATTGGCAGCCTGAAAAACACCACTGGCGATGGAGGCCCAAACAAACAGCGGACCCACAAGCGCTGAGAAACACACACATGGAAACACACTCGCACAAACTCCAGACCAGTTCACACTGAGTTGTTCAGCCACCCTGACCCTGTTTCCTGCTGCTGAAAGCCTAGAAGTTCAGGATGGCTTACCACTGTTTTGATTAAGCTCTGCCTCTGTGTCTCACACTTCTTGATCAAAGCGGAAGAACAGTGTATTTTTATCCTTATACTCTATTTTTTTATTTATTTTTTTTTACTGCCTACATCCCCAACATGTTTTCTTTGCAATCAAAGCTTTTAAAACAGGCGTGCCAATTTTTTTCTCAGCTAAATTCAGCCAGTAAACAGACAACAGATCAGATCAGAGCAAACTTTATTGTTTGTATCTCGACAACCAAATTGCTTTATTTGTCAACCTTTTCCTTTTCCTTTTTTTTTAACATGTATGGTGCAACACATCCTCAACATGGCATCTCGGGTCGTTTCGTCTCCGGTTGTGGTGGATTGCACAATTGTGAGCGAGTGTGTGTTTGTGTCAGTGTGGCGATCTTGTGCGCATCCAGTAACTCTCTCTCTCCCCCCCACCCTCCCTCGCCCACCCCCACCTCCTGTCACCGAGCGCACACTGGTGGTGCTTTGGCATTGTGTGCGTGGAAGTGTGCATGGGTCTGTGTGCGAGAGAGTGAGTGAGTAGTGCAGGGGTGGGTGGGTGGGGGTGGTGGTGGTGGGGGGGGTGATATATATTCAGGCAGCTCATGCATTATGGAGGGTGCAGGTGAGATCGTCTAAATGTGAACTGCTGGTATGTGGAGGGTTCAGGGCCAATCTCGCCAAAGCCTTTTGTATTAGCATAGCATCTCCATTTCAAATCGGCCTGTCAAAAACCAGCAGCATGTTTTATTCAGCAACAGATATTGATCACGTATTATGCATACATACCGGATCTATATTGCATACCAAACGACGGCCTTTGGTATGTATATGATGCTGGCTTGTAAATATGCGGCATGAAAATGCAGGTGCTCCTCATGCACATCAACTGGAGAGCACCTCAGTGATGCAGAGTATCTTTTTTGTTGTTTATGCAGCTGCTTTTATTTGATGTGCTAATACTATGCAGTCATGTTGATCAGCCATTGAAAAAAAAAAGTGGAGCGCCCAGAGTGACTTGTTTACTGGTCAAAAGAGAAAACGCCGGCAGTCAGAGTGCATCCATTTAGCGGCGGCGTGTGTGCGAACGGGCGAGCGGCGTATTGTCAGTGGAGATGTGAAGAGTTTACCGAGGTCAGGATGGCACGGAGGGTCTTTCCTGTGGGAGTGGGCCCGTGTGTTTGGAGCCACGACGCCTCAAAAGACCAAAGTGGGTGTTGGGTGCTAACTTCAATCTCTCAATCCACTTAGAGCTCCGAGCCTCTTGGTCAAAATGACCCGCCAGCACCCGTATACATTAACAGACGAAGCAGCTCCTCTTTGTCCGTCGACGTGTTATTCCATCAATATTTCTCCATGTGCTAAACCGGAGACCCGAGGCCATCGCTGCCTCTCTATCATATGTTGGGCTTTTTTTTCTCCCTTTTTTTTTTTTTAACCAGCATGCTGCACTAAATCTCCCTCCTCTAAATGACTGGAGTGGATGAGGGTCACAGGATATGGGGGAGGAGGACAATGCGAGCTTTAGCTGTGATGGAGCTTCCTTTCTCGCCCGCTACGAGCAGAGGTGGCCCACTTGCTGAAGGTGAACGCTGGTTGGACGGCGAGACAATTCCCCGAGACCACGTGGCGCCGCTCGTTGTCTCACCGAGGCGACGTTCAGTCGTTCGTTAGCTGGCCGTCTTGTTGTACCTCAGTTTGGTTTTTTTCCCCCCCAACTATCTTGTCCACCCCTCGTTCTCCCTCCCGCTCTCTTTCTCTCTCCCCCCCCCTTCACTCGGTACTCTGTTCCCTTAGCGACCGTTTCCAAGGTGCCCATTCCCGAGGGCCGGAGGAGGGGTCCAGTGATGTCATGCATGCATAACTCTACACCTGTAATTCGTATCCTGCTCTCCCCTCCTTCTCTGTCATTGTCACTTATTTCTTTTCCCAGCGCTCCACATTCACTCACCGGCTTTTTTTTTTCTTTGCAGTATTTTCCAACTCATCACTTTTTTATCACTCATCTTTCAACCACCTTTCACTTCATCTTAAACTATCAGGTCACAGGTGTAACAAGTAGATTAATGGTGAAATATACATAAATATACATGCAGGAAAGAAAAGACATGAGGCACTGAAGCTCTTACTGCTCACCAATCCAACATAGTGGTAAATAATAATAATGATAATTAATAGTATCAAAAAAAAAATCCTTCATTTCAAAATTACATTACAAACTAAAAACATCATTGTTGGTCACTCTCCTATTCGTGTATGTAAACTATAATGACTGCTAACCGTCAAACACAAAATATAGAAATACTTTCAAAACAAACCCGACAAACAAAGTTTTAAAACTTGATGTTTTTGTAAAAGAAAAAAAAAAGACGAAATGCAATGATGCAATCTAAACATAAAATGAAAGACCATAATAAAGGTTAGCAGGTGCATTCCAGTTGCAAGCTTACTCTTGTTTCTGGTCTCAGTTTTAAACCTTGTAACTGGCGACTAAATACTCATGTGTCTTTAACTGTGAAACAAC
Organism: Malacoctenus triangulatus; assembly: GCA_032274725.1. Taxonomy (NCBI): domain Eukaryota; kingdom Metazoa; phylum Chordata; class Actinopteri; order Blenniiformes; family Labrisomidae; genus Malacoctenus; species Malacoctenus triangulatus. Next base: position 5,257,977 of record JAUESE010000010.1, read on the forward strand.
AATTAACTAAAAAACGTTGTTTGGTTTGTAAGAACAAATAGTCATTTTCAATCATATTTGTTGCTTCAGCTAATCTCAGCATCAACAATGAAGATTTAGCCCCCTACTGGTCGTTTTTAAAACTTCACTCTCGATTCCGACAAAATCATGGCAAAACAAACAGTTTGCGTTTCACCGATTTTCGGATGGAAACTAACCAGAAATACTGGAGAGAAACGATGCGGCTTTGTTGTTGACCTTTCAGGAAGCTTCGGCTGCTGTCGCTCAGGCTTGACTTTTGCAGCGCCACCTACTGTTTGAAAAGTGCTAAAAAAAAAGTCCAGACTAAATACAATCAGAAACAGTTTCACAATTTTTCACTGAACTGAGTTATTACAAGACTTTTTTTTTCAGTTGAACAAACGCGAGCGTGAGAGGTTGTCCCACCACCATCTCAGCCGATTCACATTTTGATTTAGGAATCCTTTTGTGACTTTGCTGGGGGTGTTTTATTTTGCCAATATAAAATAGTGACACTTATCTTTTCACTCGCTGTTAAGAGACAGACAGTTGAGCCGCCCTCTGTCCACAGTGTACATGACTCTCTACATCTGCTCCATGTTTAAAAGGTCATTTGTCAAACCTGACATTTTCTGCCCTTACCAAAGGTTTCCTCAATATCCAGCCTGGCTCCCCCCATTCAGAGTTTATGTTTTTTCATCTATTTGTTTGCTTGTGTATAAACCTTTTCTGACAATACGTTCCTCTTCGGTGTCAAAAAATATCAAGAGAGTGGGAGGCTGAATTCTATCATCTTGTAATGTTCAATAAACTAAAAAATGACAGATGTGGTCCCCTACGCGCGCGCGTGTGTGCGTGTGTGTGTGTGTGTGTGTGTGTGTGTGTGTGTGTGTGTTGCCTGGGTAATGGGGCCAAGGATTCCAAGAAATGCAAGTTGCAGTGGGAAACATAGTGAGTGGGCAGACACACACTCGATGGTGTCTGATTAGGGATTAATTTGTGTGTGTGTGCGCGTGTGTGTGCACGTGTGTGTGCGTGTGTGTGTGCATGCATATGCCAGCAGGATGTTTTTACTCAGCACAGGTTGTCACTCCCTTGTTTCCCCCCAGTGTGCCTTTTGTTCCACCCCTCTTCCACCATTTTGGTTTTTTTGTCCAGCACAAAAAGAGGCCCCACAGCAAGACCCCCTACCTGAACGCCGCCTCCCTCATGAGGTTTTTCAAAGCGGCCTCTCCAGCACGCCGTCCTCCCCCCTCGCCCACTTCCAATCCGCTCTCACTTCGCCTCTTTTTTTTCCTCCCCTTAGAAATAATGTTTCACTTTCCTTTTTAATATGAACTTCAATTTTTTTTCCAAAGCATATTCTTGCAAAGTTTCTGAAAGGGTGACGGAAGATGAAAGGAAAATTATGGTCACACAACTTATTTATTGAAAAAGAAAGAAATAAAAAAGAACAAATGACTCGAGCGGATCATAAAGCGAGAGGTTGTATGATGAAACACTCAGCACATCAAGGTCTTTACAGTGTGTGAAGAGACCTTCACCGGCAAATTCACCGATGCATCTCCGCTCTGCTTTATGTTTATTTACTGTTTACTTTATTTACTGTACTGTAAAGTCGGACGCCTCTGTGTTACACTGTAAGTAGATGGATTGAAAACACCTCCAGAAGGGCTTTTAGACTTCAACTAACAAGTTAGTTTATTATGCTCAAAGAGAAAACAAACACCTTTAAATCAGGATGGATGCATGAAATACGTCCAAGCGCAGCCACGCTGCCGTGCACGGACGCAGCTGCATGTTTGTGATTTATGAGTGTCAAAGTGAAAACCTTTCAACGACATGCAGCATGAACAACACGTCTCTCCATCTGCGTTCACACTCCTGCAGCTCACTCGATTATATTAACATTTGGATAAAATGTGGCATATGGACACAATTATTAAGCTCACCAAATATAGTGATGGTTAAACACAACTGTGGAATTGTATAGCCGATATTCTCAATAAGACTTGAATTTTGCTTGAAAATTTAAAAAAAAAAAGGTGACACGCTTGTTCTGTTGTCGACTGACGACCTTTAACAAGGAGACAGCGATTCTCACCCAGTCACATCCTGTTTTTGGTTAGTTTGCGCGTCAGCGGAGCAGCACAGCGGCTCATCCGGTGGTGAGCAGGAGTCTCAGTTCACCTGTTCGCTCCTTGTTTTCGAACCGTCTGCGACCGACGACACCTGACTTTGGTTGAACCGAACCGAACTCGCCGGGTGCGAACGCCGCCTTAACACCTGCGATGAGCTCCACCTGTCGCAGTTTTTTTTTTTTTTAGGCAGAGGAAACGCCGGCAGTCACCCGACGCACAGCCTGTCTGAGTCCTGCTGCCTGAACAGGCAGGCTGTGGTCACTCATAATGTATTTAGTTAATGCCTCCCTCAGTCCTCTCTCTCCCTCTCTCTCTCTCTCTCTCTCTCCCCCCCTCTCTCTCTCTCCAGCTGTGTGCTGTGGTGATGCGAGGGCCTTGGATGGCTTGTTGAATGAATGAACTCTGTGGTTGTGCTGACAAATCAATGATAAAGAGTAATGACATCAACAATGTAATGTATCTCCCTGTGCTTTCATTGACTCTCCCTGGGGGGGGGGGGGGGGGGGGGGGGGGGGGGGGGGGGGGGGGGGGGGGGGGGGGGGGGGGGGGGGGGGGGGG
>JAUESE010000010.1:5278686-5289763 GCA_032274725.1 Malacoctenus triangulatus
ACCTGCTGAGCGGCTTGATTGAGGAATCACTTTCCATCCGTGGAGCTGCTTCCTTTTTCTTTTTTTTTTTGCACATGTTGTGTGTGTTTCATGAGTCATCCTTTCCACCGAACCTGAATGCACACATTTTCCTATTTTGTCACTCAGCTGTCACCGAAGTTTTCCTCCTCCGTGGCTGTTTTTTTTCTGCTTCCAAATCCGCCCGTCACTTCAGTGACAGATGAAAAAAAAAACACAGAAACTCATCTTTGTGCCCCTGGAAAAAACAAACAAACATATTCTTTTCCCTGACGTGTCTGTTTGGTCTTAATTGTACAGGATATTCAGCAGTTGCTGCAGCTCCAGCAGCTGGTGTTGGTGCCTGGCCACCCGCTTCAATCTCCGGCCCAGTTCCTCCTCCCACAGGCTCAGCAGGGCCAGCAAGGTGGGCACACACACGCTTCTGGCACAAGAACTCAAAGATGTAAACAGGAGAATGTTTGTTTCGCTCAGGATAATTGCAGCCGGTGATGTGCGGTTGTTTTTCTTCAGGACTCCTATCGACACCAAATCTTATATCGCTACCTCAGCAAAACCAAGGGGGCCTGCTCTCTGCTCCAAACAGGATGGGACTCCAGGCACAGGTTGGTGGAACAACTCTGACGCTTCCATAGGTGGAAAACAGAGCAACGCCTCTGCGGCAGGGTGACGACCGAGCGCTTCTGTTTCTCACTTTCTGTCTCTCCTTCTCGCTTTCGTTCTCCTCGTGTCGCAGCGAGATAAGTGCGTGGAGGTGAGCGGCGGCGGGGTGACCACGGTGCCCTCCGGGGCCCCCCACCCGGAGGAGCCCAGCGACCTGGAGGAGCTGGAACAGTTCGCCCGCACTTTCAAACAGAGACGTATCAAGCTGGGCTTCACGCAGGTATAGGAGACGCGCCAGTCTGTGCGTACGTGCAGGTCGCGTTTATCGTGTCGCGACTTGCGTTCGACTCTTTCTCGCGATCTGTCCGGCAGGGAGACGTGGGCTTGGCCATGGGGAAGCTGTACGGCAACGACTTCAGTCAGACCACCATCTCCCGCTTCGAAGCTCTCAACCTGAGCTTCAAAAACATGTGCAAGCTGAAGCCACTGCTGGAGAAGTGGCTCAACGATGCAGGTGAGCCATCAGTGGATGAAAAACAACAGCAATGAGTCTGAACCGGCCTAAATCAACTGAAACTAAACACCCAAACAGAAAGAAAAAACACATTCAGATAAGATGAAGATCTTTAAGCTCTTTGTCAAAGAGATAAAAATAAGAATGTTAGTTTTTTTGTGTTTTCCGTCACCTGCATTCACACAGAGAAGGCGTCCGGCGCTGTAAATAGTCAGCGTGTGTCTGTGAATGTGTCTTGCAGAGACCATGTCCATCGACAGCACCCTGCCCAGCCCCAGCTCTCTGTCCTCCCCCTCGATGGGCTTCGACGGGCTTCCTGGTCGCCGCAGGAAGAAGAGAACCAGCATTGAAACGAATGTACGCGTGGCCCTGGAGCGCTCATTTATGACGGTAAGCAGAGTGATTTTACTCTCTCTTCATCCAATCACATTTCTGACGCACAATCCCTCGTCGGAGATCTCGCTGTGCCTCGCGGTTGCAGTCTACGTGTCTTACAGTGGTCTGGTTTTGCGTCCTCACTTCAAGCAGAACCAGAAGCCTACCTCAGAGGAGATCCTGCTGATCGCCGAGCAGCTCAACATGGAGAAGGAGGTGATCCGGGTCTGGTTCTGCAACCGCCGGCAGAAAGAGAAGCGCATCAATCCCAGCAGTGCCACCCCTCCCCTGCCCAGCCAGCCCCCCACTGCCCCACCAACGCACAAACCGCCCTGCTACAGCCCTCACATGGTACGCCCGTCACACCTGTCGCTACAAATGGAAAGCAGCTTATCTTTAATTGATAGCTGGCAACAAAACGCGTTGATGCTTCTGTTTTTTTTTTACCCCCCCCCCCGCAAATCTGAACGGCGTCTTTGTTCCTGCCAACAGATGTCCAGCCAGCTGTCGCAGGCCGTGACCAGTCTCAGCAGCACAACGGTGACCACCATGTCCCCCGTCTGCCCCCTGACCTCCAGCCTCACCTCCACCCACCCTTCTCTCAGCTCGACCCACCCCTCCCTCAGCTCCGCACCCTCCCCGGCAACCCCCCCACCTCCTCCCCGTAGCACAGCCAGCCCAGCCACTCCCAGCCACAGCACACTCAACCTCAACACAAGGTAAGGCGGGAGACAGGAAGTAGACGAGCGTCGCGAGAGTTCAGGGTTTTTTTTTTTGTCCCATCCAGATTTTAAGCCACATCTGCTGGTTGGGAACAGTTAGTTTTATCAAATATGTCACAGGAACATCTTTAAAAAATAGAATACATTAACAGCTGTTTAAACACACAAACAAAAAGCTTCAAAGAGCTGATCATGTTTAAAAGTTCTGCATTTTTAAAAAAAATGTGTTTTAAATTTTTCCCAATTTCAAGCCAAAAATACAAATTTAGACAACAAAGCCTTTCGTTATTAGTTTACAAGATACAACCTGCTAACTCTTAAATATTATTTTTGTTCTTGCAAATTAGATTTAACTTTTTTAAGTTAATAATAGCAAATTGGGAATAAATTGGGAAAAATACTTGAACACTTTAAACATCAGGTCTTTGTTTAATTTATTACATTAAAAACTGCAGTTATTGATTAAAGCTCACTGTTTCTTGCACTAAAAGATTCAACACATTGTAATCACACATTTCCATTAATATGCGCACGCCGTCTGCTGCACTGCACCATGCCTGGTTCACCTGCAGTTTGTAGTGGAACAGTTGCAACTTGTACACACAAACACACACACACACACACACACACTGATTTTCTAACATCCCTTGCACTGCCTTGCCCGTGCAGCAGTGCAATCTAACCCCCCGTCTGTGTATGCGTGTGTGTGTGTGGTTCTTGTGTTCACAGCTTATGGCGTATGGGTAAAAAGAACGGTGACGTGTCTAACTACATCACCGATTTTGCTGCAAACTTGAGGTGAATTTGCCTTCTCATGTTACACACACACACACACACAAACACACGACATTGATCAGACCTTGTGTTGTGCGATCTGTGTCAAAGTCGTTTTTTTGGAGCCACGTTTTACATGTTTTGTAACATTTTCCTGGGCGCTCTGCTCCTTTCTAACCACTTGTTCAGGACTGTCAGCAAGCTGCTGCTCTCTATTTGTGCAGGAATGAATTTGCCCTCTGCTTGTTCTTGCTACTAAACCTGCTTTTTTTCCCCCCCCTCACCTTTTTCTCCTCTGCCTGTTTGTGGTCACGTATATGCTTGCACGTGTGCGTGTGTGCGTGCGTGTGCGTGTGTGTGTGTGCGCGTCACAACAGGAACACTGTGATGGGAGTTAACACAGGGATGAACCAAGCCCTCCTCGGTAACAATCCCCTGGCCACAATCCAAGGTGTGTGCGAGCGAGCGAGCGAGCGAGAGAGACACAATGAAAGGCAAATGGGTTTAAGAGAGAAAAGAGACGCCCAGCTCAGCCTCAGCACCGCTGATAAACAGAATATAATTTAGAGGTCAAGGCTGAGGTGCAGGTGTAATATTATTTCATTCCTGGAGAAAATCGCAGGGTCACAGACTACATTAAAACACCCAGAAAAGAGTTTATTTCATTGTTTTCCCTGCACAAGCAATGCAATTTTCTCCTCTTAAACACTTACAGACGCGTTTCTCTCATACACTCCTACACACATATAAAAACCCAGACACATACACAGCCCCTCTCACACACCTTCCTACACTTGGGAACAATACAAGAACAGGGAGAAAAAAAAACAGTCTGTCCTGCAGAAATGACCGTCGAACAGTCCCGACCGTCGTCACCTCGACAGAGCTCATTTTGAGTCATCCTCCGAGGGGCGAGGATGAGGTAGAAAGAGAGAGATGATGTGTTAAAAAGAGGAGTGTGAGGATGAGTAATATAGTCAAAGATGGTGGGGTGAATCGAGCCGCTCTGGTGCTGATGTTTGCTCATCCACGGTACGAAGCCGAGCCGAGGCAGAGAGCGGAGACGAGAGGAGGAGTGACTTCATCCTCGCACGTTATCACCTTCATCCATCAATCCATCCCATCAAGTGTCTGAGCGCGAGTGACGCTGCTTCATGTGTGGGCTTGTGTTGTTGTTTCTGTTCTGTGTGTCCGTGCCGTCTCGCTCATCTTCACCTTTTCATCTCTTCGTATGTATCATCGTTTGAATACGCTGGAGAAGGACGTCATCGAAAACCTTTCTCGTGAACCGGCGAACCGAGAAGATATTTGCAAGTCATTTTGAGGCGTTTTATTTGGACATGAGCAATCCCAGTAATCATGCAGTAAATGTCACATTTTTTCGGTTTTGGCAGATTGAGTCGAACTTTTGGATTCACTGTTAGGACTCACACACGCACGCACATGCGCACACACACCAAAATTAATCACTGAGAAGTCTGAGGAATAAACGTGCTCGCTGAAAGTGGCCTCAGAGGATTATCATGCGGTGCAGCCAGCAGACATGCTGCACTTTGAGTCATTGTGTGCAGAATACTTATTTTAAAGACAAAAAATAGCCTCTAATACTGTTTCTGTGCAATCACAAACATGATTAGGCCGCGTTCGTGTGTGTTTTCCTCCGTGTGTGCGAAGCACGGCATGAAACCGTGAAGGGAAAAACAGCCAATCACACACCTTGTTTCCATAACAACAGACCTCTCATGTCAGCTAACCTCTCGCAGCAAAGATTAGATTGCTGAAGATATTGTTGGTTTCTAACAAGACTTTATCACTGTTGAACTAAAGATGTGAAAAATCAAATCTGTGCATGCGGCGCGTTGTTACTGCTCCCTGAGTGGCGTGTTAGGAACAGGTGGGGGCTTCTGATGAGTTCACACACTTTCTGCTGCTGAGCGCAGTAATCCAGGAAATGATTAACTTCTGTAGATGTAGAAACCTGACAGAAGGTCTCTATAGACCAGCGATGTCAAACTCATTCAGGGCCACACGCAGCTGCATCTCATTCGGGCCGGACGGGCAAAATCGAAGTGTGAAAGACTCCATTTATACTTTGGTTTTACTTGCAAAGAAACAGAAAATACGCTCTGAACCTGAAGTCTCTTAAGAAAGCTGGAAACCAAAGGGACGCTTCTGAAACTGTCGTTATTAGTTGGTAAATATCACGCAGGTTTCTTGTTCTCTCCTGCCGACTCTTCAGACAAGTTTTGCCACCAAAAAGGGAGTTAACTTCCTCTGCAGCCTTGATGTAATCAACAGCTGAGCACTGGGTCTCTTTGTTGTTTTATAGAATAAAACCAAGTCAATGAAATTAAGAAGGCAAGTTAGGTGGGAATATTCAGAATAACACTTTGCAAGCTCATCCCACAGGCAGGAACTTTATTTAAAGTTTAGTGGAGGTAATGGAACATTAGAAGCGCATGAGAAAAGACAACAGCTCCAAAATCAAAGCTGATTTTATTTCAAAGTTGAAACACAGAGAATTGTCTGACGTTAGGCTGTTTTATGACCCCTCTCTCTCTCTCTCTCTCTCTCTCTCTCTCCCTCTCTCTCAGCCCTAGCAGCCAGTGGTGGCCAGCTCCCTCTTACCACTCTTGAAGGGGGTAGCAAGGTGATGCTGGGGGCCTCTGGGGGCCAAGGAGGAGGCCTGCCCTCCTCCCTCTTCCTGAACCACCCCGCCCTCCTCCACATGGCCCAGAACCCCGGCGCTGGACTGGTCAGCGCTGCAGTAGCCAAAGTATCCCAGGCCTCTCCCTTCCCCACGGCCAGCAGCCCCTGCTCTCCTTCTCCCTGCTCCAGCCCCGCCTCTTCCTGCTCCTCCAGCGAAATGGCACACAGCCCGCCCTCCCTGGGCGGGGCCAAGATCGAGTGACCACGCCAAGGGCCAATCAGAGAGGAGGAGGAGGAAGAAGGAAGAAACGAGAACCTCGCCTTTCACACCAAAGCTATCTCTTTCTCTATCTTGTGCTCTTCTTCCGTTATTTTCTTCACAATGGCTCTCTCTCTCTTTCTCTCCCAGCCTTTCGATGCCAAAAATACACAGAATGAAAGAGGAGGGAGGGAGAGAGGGAGGGAGGTGAAAGAGGGGCGAAGGGGGGCAAGGGGAAGATTGAAACCAAAAATCTTTATCTATCCAAACAGATGGAAAGGAGGCAACGTGGGACCTTTTTGTCAATAACGTGATATCGACATGGCACCTCTCCTCTCTTTCTCTTCAAAGAAAAAACAAACCAATGACTCTTTAACAAAGACGTGTGAGAAACGGCCGAGATGCAAGTCGAAGCGCATAAACCAAAAATGACAAAAGAAAACTCTACTATATGACGAAGGAATGGCGGCAAGGACAAAAAAGTGAAGAGGAGGACTGTGCTTAAGCTTTCTTTTTTTATCATTGTTTCGAAGAAGCTGCGGGTCTGAAGGAAGAGGAGTGGGGAGGATACGTTTAAACCAAAAATTTACCTGAGGAGGAGGCGGAGGACGAATACACAAAGACAAAAAAAGAAAAAAAATGACAACCATACCAAAATCCCAAATACCAAAAACCAAAAATACGGAGAGAAAAGCTTTATTCAAAGGACGTGTAAATACTGAAGCTATCCAGGACCAGGACTCTACTGCTACTCACACACACTTACACACACAAATACACACAGACACACACCACCTCCATCAACACCCAACTCATCGTCTCATCAACTCATCCTGTCTGCGTCCTTTCATGTGTCTCATTGAACTTCTTACTGCATATTTTTAGTCATTTTTGTAAAGTATTAAAATGTCAAGTTGCCAGATCTGCTGTAACTTCATGCGTTTAGTCTCTTTACCTACCTCTGGTTTTAAGAGCATAGAATAGTTTCACATCCTTTTTCGGTTTGTTTCAGTTTTTTCTTATCGCGCTTCGTGTTTTTACGCTCTAGTTTTTCTCCTGTATTATTTATTAGTCTCTTTTCACAGTTCAGCTCCTATTTATTGTCGCTCTCTTTGTGCTAGTGTGAGCTTCGGGGTTTGAATCATTGTCATTGTCGTCATCTTTGTCTCCATCATACATTTGTGTCATCGACATGCATCGCGTCTTTTTTCGCTGGGGACCTTTTTGCGAGAACACGAATGACGAGAGTGGGAAAAAGGAAAAAAAAAAGAACGAAACAAAACAAAGCAGCATGTCAGTCCTCACTAAGTGCCAGTAGATCTGAGACGGAGCTGGCGCGCTGCAAGGTGATTTCAAGGTGCGAATGAGTTTATTAGGACCTAAACATTTGACATTTTCTTCTCTTAATCAGACGAGTCTCTCATCTAAAGAAAACGTTCACCAGTGACTCCGTGGCAAAATGAACATGCCCTGGAAAGTTCGCACACTGAAAATTAGGTTTGTCAGGAGTGGCAGTCACTTGGAAAGTATGAAATTCAGCTCTGATTGGAGATTTTAAGTAATCACTGTTGGGACGGGAGGCTAAATAAGTCAATAAAGCCAAGTTTAGTCACAGCCAGCTCTCATTTCTGCCTGGTCAATCAGCCGAGCCGCCCCGACACACACCTGTGTGTCTGCACATGTTTACCGATGTCTGTCTTCCCATCATCCCTCCATCAATCACATTTCACTGTCATTTTCCACTTCAGACTGTCATTAATTCGCAAATAGAAACCAAAGCATTCTGGAGGCCGGGGCTCTCCTTCCAGACCCTCCGCCAAGACTCCAACACAATAAAGACACAACAAAGACGGAGCCAGGGACGGGGGGGGAGGGTCAGAAAAACAGGACGCTACCAATTGAAGACCCACCCCCCCGCCTCCTTGCCCACCTCCACTGTCACCACCTCCACGCTGTCCTGGCTGGCCCAAAAATAACCTGTGGGGGGAGCTTTATTTAGGGAACTGATCCTTTTTCTCCGAACCCCCAAAGCGAAGGGTACGCCGGGACACACCGCAGTGAGGGGTGTCACACTTTTTTTTTGTAAGAGGATACCAAAAATAAACCCAAACCAAAAAAAACACACACACACACACATTCACACACAACCCAAGGAATGACAGAAGCAAACCAAAAAGAACCCAAACCAAATGAGGCTGGAGGGAGGCGGCGAGGAGGACCGAGTGCAGGCGCAGCCAGAGGCCGGCGCCGGCCGATCTGTCTGCGCGTTAGCTTTAGGGCCGCGGCGAGAGGCCCCCAATCTGAAACTGTGTAGCATGGATGGGAAGGCTGAAAAGACGAGCAGACGAAGGACAGGCGGTGCGCCCCCCCCGCCCCCCCACCCACCCTCCTCTGCCTCTGTCTCTCCCTCCAGCTCAGCTCCCTGGTCCTGGATGGAGCTTAACGCAAATGACCTCACTGAACTGAAATCTTATAAAAAAAAAAAATCTGTTTTTATTTTTCTGTTGGTTGGTTCTGATTGTTTTATCTCTGCTGTGTCTCTTGATGCCGTTTTATGTACTGTACTTTAGTGCTTATTACTTATTTGGAATAACGTACTCGCTTACTTACTACAAGAGCTCCTTATTTTTTTCGTAGTCGTGCTAGAGATTTTTATCAGGTGGTTGGAAAAAATACTGTGAAAATTTAGCTTCCAGATTTTTATTAGATAAAGAAACAGACTGTCGTGGCAGACAAAAAGACAAACACCACAAAAAGCCAAAAGCGAAACCTTAGAAATGCCAAAAAAACAAATAAACAACCAAATACTGAAGCAAACCAAACGCAGGAGAAACAGGCACTGCCTTCTCTGCAGGAGGGCCAAGAGATCGTCAGCTTGTCTGAGGTGTCGCTGTGTGTTTTTCTGTATGTACGTGTCAACCGGAGGCCAAACGCTGGACAGAAAAACAGCCTCACTGCAAAGTTTGACCCCCCCACCCCCACCCCCCACCCAGCAATGTAGAAATACAGAACAACGTGCACAGCCAAGGCCTCGGTGAATCTGACGGGTCGAGAGCTGGACGCGAACGTATCCAAAGATTATTTGGTTTGATCCACACCGGAAACGACAAAAAAAAAAACCAACAACAACACACAAACAGTCGACACGCGAGAATCGTCTCACGAACCAAACTTTAGATGTGGGAAGGTGAAACCTGTTCTCCACATTGACTCTTAGACGGAATGTATCTGTTAGTGCTTCTATAGATTTTGTAGAAAAAAGATCTATGTTCTACTGCTTACTTATCGCTAATGTATGAAAAAGAAAAAAACTTACAAAAAGACTTTGAGAAAAAAAAAGATCCTAAAAAAAACTGATGATAATAACTTGATTTTAGACCAAAAAATTTAACTATCTCTCTTTGGGTTGTTTTTTATTTCCAATTTTTTTTTTATTTCTACTTGTTAATCATGATTTAGACTTTTGATTGTACTATTTATTCAGGGTAGGTTTGATTAATTTGCCAGTTCCCGTTTTTTATGTCTCGCTATTTATTTTGTTATTTATTTCTAGAGGTGCTTTTTTCATATCCTAGGATGTACCTGTGAGTGTTTTTGCCCCCCTGTGGAAGTTTCTTACTTCTCTAAAACCAAAAACTACCAGAAATGCAACCACGTGTCCTGTCAGGATCTGATGAGAGAACACGTCTGTGTGTGTGTGCGTGTATGTGTGAGGTGACTTTCCTCTCCAGGGGGGGAAGGAGAAGCTCACAGTCGTGAGAGGCAGCACTGTGTGGACAAACACCTCATCATTTTACAGGGGGGGGAAACCAAACTGAGTTATCTGAGTTTTTCCTCTGTGTCTCCTTGTAATTAGACGTTTGTTTTGTTTTTTGTTTCGTTTTGTTTTTGAAGAAAGGCAAGCTAAAACTCAGTTTCAGTGGAGATAGCATAAACATTATTTGTGCCTGAGCAGCAGTGTGAGGTGTGCTGTGAGTGCACAGTGCTGCTTCTGTTCTCTGCATTTTCTCCACAGGGAGAACACACCGAAAGCTTTACAGCTACACAACCAAAAACACAAAAGAAGATCAACTGGGGCAAAGGCTAAAGCGGTTTTTACATGACAGAGAGGGAAACAAGGAGGCAAAAGAGGAGGAGGGTGAACTCAGACTCCCAACTGTAAATTGCCCTCCAACTTTTTGTCTCTTTTCGAGTTTCTTCTTCTTTTCTTTTCCACTTTTTCTGCAAGTTTGTTCTGTTTTGGGATTTTTCTTTTCCTCCATCCACTGTAGGATGTAAAAGAGAGATAGTTCATCATATACCTCATATTCTTTGATGATAAACCAAATAGATGAATGCTTTAAAACGGGGGTTATTCACGGGGGGGCATCGGGGTCGTGGGACGGGACTTGTGGATGTGTCGGCTGTGAGCAGGAGACAGCGAGGTCGAAGGTCGTTGTCCTAATGGAGGTGAACATGAAGGTTGAGCATTGATCCGGGAGGTAACAGATCATTGATTAAATCCCAGTTTCACTCCATTAGATTCACGTGATGAAAGTCCAAAGGCCGCGCTGGCTCATGCTCCCGTCCACACACACGCAGACGGCCGCGCCCTGTCCCCCTGAACAACACCCCCCCTGTCTGTGTTGAGCTTTGAACACGGCCCTCTCCTCACTTCTGACCCTGGCTGCGTCCTCCCTGTCCAACATGCACTGTGGGCTCAAAGCTGCTCTTTGGTTCAAATCTGACCTCAACTCCTTTATTCTTTTCTTTCTGTTTTTTTTTTAACGCTTAAACACACGTCTGCGTTTGTGCCGCGGAGCAACTTTATCACCGAGGTCGTCGAGCCCTCTCTCGCCTTCGGGTCTTTCTTGCCTGACGAGGGGGCATGTTGACCATGTTGACGTCCACGTGCAGCGGGGAGCGCCGCGGGGGCGGGTCGGCGGGGAAAGGCTGGTGCCGAGGTTGCTAGGTGACGCATCCAGACACTTGTCACGACTCGGTGTGCGCGATGAGACGGCGGACACTGGCGAGGGAGGCGAGCGCACGCTGTTGTTTTTTTTTTTTTTTGCTCTCTTTGTCTCTCACTGGTGTGTGCTGGAGGAAGTGGACGCGGTGCGACGCTGCGGCGGCGCTCAGGGCTGGAGGGACCGGCAGGGCGCGGCTCTCTGTGGCGGGGATATC
>JAUESE010000010.1:5312793-5322833 GCA_032274725.1 Malacoctenus triangulatus
CACACGCACACACACGCACACACACACATGAAACTCCTGCTTTTGTATTTCACTCATTTTCCTTGATGCCTCCCCAAGGGTTACAGTTTTCTCTCATGCCACCTCCATCATTCTTTGCTCTCTCTGACGGGATGAGGACTGGTGTGTGTCTTTGTGTGACGGAATTGCATAGTGGGACCCCTGGCTCTGGAGTGGCCATTGTGAGTGTGTGTGCGTGGAGTGTGGGACAATGGTGGGAGTGGGGCAGGGCCTGGGACTGATTGTGTGTGGACTTGTGGGGCCAGGGACCTCTCATTGTGTTAATAATGGTGTGGAGTAGCTCATAGTTTGGTGGTGCTTTTGACACATGAAGAGATGGCACTTGTGCATGCGTGTGAAATCAGTGCGAGCGAGCGGTACATTTAGCCATCCTAGTCAGGTTTTCATCAGTCACTAAACTATGCAGGATAAGCACTGATTGCTTGTTGCAACTCACTGCCTCCTATAAGTGACAAACATGCCACTGTGATCTGTAGCCATTTATTCTGAACACACACACACGGTCCTGCCTTGTGATGTGGCAGGGCAGGAAACAAAAGGGTTGCTTTTGAGTAATGAATTCAGAGGGAATATTTCACCCTTTCCTTGTGTGGGTTTGTGTGTGTGTGTGTTATTGCAAGCATATGCCTTTCAAGCTCAACAACCGCTGTGATGATAAGCGCAGCGATTAGCCTTATCTGAGAAAACTCCCTTGTAGTGCTGACCACAGCAAAACAACTACCTCCTGCCACCCCAGTACAGTTTTACTGCCTGGTTTTATGTGGTAGTGTCCTGCTGTGATCAGACTTAGTTTGCATGCTTAAAGGCTGAAACAGATGATGGTCCATAACAAAAACTGGTCATCTTTCGTCCGGAAAAAAGCTGATTTTGCTCTGTGCCATTGATTGTTGGTGTGAACATATCAGCTGTTAGAGAATACTGTGAATGCTATCATGCCAGTTTTGACTACAAAATTGTGTCTTGCATTATTGCAACAAAATTCTGTAGGTTGCAGTAAAAGATTACATTTTGTGCATTTATTGTTATTTAGACTGGCTGAGATTGTTGTTATAACACAGAGAATGAGTCCTTCCACTGCACAGTCAGCATGCTCCACTTTTCCTTGTCACAACAGTGCCTCATAAAAGTTTTGATATGGTCCTCAGTGACATTAAGTTGACAAATGACTTCTGGTAAAGAGGGTCTTCAGTTGTGGAAATGTCTGTATTTAGCCAGGAATGTGACCAAAGGGAACAATGTGCTCAGCCAGTCGACACTAATGGACCTCCCCACCATTAGTCCTGGGCTGCCCTTGACCAGGGGGACCAGAGAGAGACCACAGTCAGTAAGGCAGCATTACCCTTGACGACCTAGGTTGCTTGTGCCCGCCTGTCCAGCGCTGCTCTCGGGCCATCCACCCTCCCAACCCAAAGAACATCACATTAACCTCAGGTCCGACCATCGAGCCCAACAGATGATTAGCCTCCCTTTTTTTTCTTTGACCAGCTGTGTGGCTGTGAGGTTTGAACTCCATTTAAAATTCACCTTTTACTCTGGTAATCCAGCTGCACAACTAAATGTGTCCTCGGGCCATGTGTGTATGTCTGTGAGCCTAGTTTTACTGTGACAGCATTGGTTGTAGCCTCAGTCTGACCCCATACTGTATTGGTTATTGGTCAATGATTGAAGTGGATTGGGTCTGCGTGTCTGAACATGTAGGGCTGTTGACAGATAACTGTAACACTTTTGATGGACATGCGTGTGTTTACACATACACAAAACACACACACTCACACGTACGGCTGCTTTTTATTGGAATTCTTGGACCTCCCACATTCCTACTCAGAAGGTTAATAGTCGACGGCTGTGTTGCATTACACATGAGGGGAAAACACAACAGTTACTATCTCCTCCTCATCTTTCGAGCAGAACCACTATGAATTGTATTCATGCAAGCGCGTAAGGCTAATATGTACATGTTATATTTGAAGAGATTATAAGTATTGACCACTCATAGCGCCAGCAGCGTCAGAATGCACACATACTCAGTTGTCCACATTCACACACACACACAAACACAAGGGTCTCTTTTCAGATGGGTATCAGAATTCATGTTTAGTATGCCGCGGGGTGTGTTGGTGTGCATGGATTGACCTGCACTATTCAGCAGCTGTTTGTGTTGTGCGCATGCATGTGTATTGAAATGTAATAGGGGGAGTTTACAGAGCCACAGTGTTGTAGAGGTGACTCAGTGTGAGGCGTAGAATGGCATGCCGTGGTAAAAGAATATGAAGTGTGTGTATATGAAGGAGGCCGGATTTTCTGGGTGGGCAGCTCTGTAAAGGTATTACTTGTGAACAAAGCTTGTACATTGGTGCTTGTGGGTGTATGTGACAGCTTTTTGGCGACAGCGGCGCCACTGAAACTGATCTTAGTCTGCCAACATGCACACTCACACACGTGGAGATCAGGTAACCCAATACCTCTGATCCAGCCAGATGAGAGGTTTTATTTTAGATCCTCACAACACAATGACCTGTCCTGTAGGTTAGACCCCGGACTCTCACCTCTCTACTAGTTGGAGCATAATCAGCTGTCAAGACCGTGACAACAATCAGGCATAAAGCTCTCACCTCTTCGTTCCTTCCTCCAACAGTGGCACCACCTTTGACCACAACACAACACATACACACAAACACAGGCGTTTGTTTTAATCCTTTGACGATGACGCTGCATCCAACGGTTGCTGTTTTTGTCCGTCGCATGGCTCAGCCTGAGTGGTGCTGTAATCTATACTTCTAATCTTCTTAGATTAACCCCAATAATACTGGTCATGCTGAGGGCATCTTTACAGTAAGGGATCGAGATGTAGTAGGACAACCACTGTACATACCAGTTGAAAATCGCACGACATGACAGGATCCATTGTGTGACTTTGGTTGGAAAAAAACAACTTAAAAACTACTTTCTGATAGTCTTTATATAACGTGTTCGTGCATTTTTTTGTTTGATTGCTCTTGGGCTGGAAAGTAAATGCATGATAACTGTTTTTTCTTCAATACTTATTCATCACACACATTAAAGCAATTTGGTAGTTTGCACTTGACAGATGACATGTAACTTGTGTTTTTTTTAATTGTTTTTGGAGTAACATAGTAGATGGTGTATCCCACCGTCTCGAGTACTGTGATTGGGAAGGTGGTGAGTGGTGCTCCTAACCCCTCTCTAACCCCTTAAGTCCAGTGCAGTCAGCAGACACTCCCTGTGGAAAGGCAGCAGTGTTTGAATAGTTCCTCTCGCTATTTTTATCTGGGAATCTGCCTCTGTACTGGACCCAGGGAGTAGGGGTGGAGGGCAAATATCTAAATCTAATTTTGGACGATGGGAAGTCACCAAAAGGAATTCTGTGCCACTTGCGGTGTCGATATTTTGTGTGTGTGTGTAGTGTGTGTTTCTCTGTGGTTGGCTTTCAGGTTTTAGAACGCAGTCTGGCGCCAAGTTAAACTTTTTCTTTTGTCACAGTCCTCATTTTTCCCCATTCTCCCTCTCCTCCCTCTCTTTTCCTCACCTCTGTCTCCTTCCCTTCACCCTGTGTAAGGAATGCATGTTCACGGTTATTTTTTTCTTTCTAACAAAGCTTTCCCCTTTTTCTGCCTATCTGTCTTTCAAAGATATTGCATCTCTCTATCTTTACCTTGCTGCCTCCAATCAGATCTGTTCACTTTTGTACATCACAGCTCATTTTAGAGTTCTGTGCATACGTGTGACCAGCAGAAATGGGACGTCCTGAGTCTTTTATGAGACATGACTTCTTGATCTGATTTCATCCTTCTGGACAACCACAGATGTATGCACTGGCTTTTATACTTACCAGCATGAACTGACGGTCTCGGAAGGACACAATTACGCCAATAATTGGTAATCTACCTTATGCTAGAATCAAAGGCCTTTTGCTGAATGCTTCTTTTCATCCAGACATCTGACTTTAATGCCAGATGGGGCAGAGTGTTCTTGCGTTTCTGTGTATGTCTGTGCGCATGTGCTTGTGTGTGTTGGAGACACAGATAGTGTTGTCATTTCCAAACAGACCCTTGTGTGTTTGTGCGCACACAGATGCACACGTCCCTGTAGGGGAGCAAAACCTTTTTCGGCATCGATTGACCCCCACCCCCCCACCCCCATCCCACCATTCTCTCCTCCCTCTCGCTATCATTTCTATGTCACCAATCCATGGGCTAATACCCCAGTGGCAGCTCCTGTTCCATTAGCCTCTCCACTCCCCCTTTTCTCCTGCTTCATGTCACCCTACCCCATCTCTTTTTCCTTCACCAGACACCCCTGATTTATCAGCCAACATAACTCGTTGAGTAGATACAGCTTGGCTGTCTGCTAGCATGGCTTCATTGGTACAAAACTTGTGTCGGTCACTTTTAAACTGTTTTAGAAAAAAAGATGATCGATGGTGTTACCTTCCCAACTTCCAAGAAACTCAAAGAAAGAGCTCAAAGCATTGGCCTCAGAGCATGTAGCTGTTTGAAAACATGTCTTATAAAACACATGCAGCCTTCGGCTCCTTCCAAAATATTTGGTCAATGGCAGAGGAAAGTGTGGTAAACTTTGCTCTCAGCAGGACAAACATCTGACTACTATTTTTTGCCCGCTGGCGATCATCCTCTTAAATGTTCAAGACTTTTTACCTTTCGGACTCTGGCTCTTTGTTGCCTCTCCAGGTGTGCGTGTTTTTTGTGTGAGTGTGTTTCTTTGCTTGTGTATCCTTGTGTATGCTGGCCTAAGAGAAACTGAATAATGCATTGGATCATTGGAAAGGTATTTATAGGAAAGCAAAGTGATTAAACATTAATGACAGAGATGGCCATCAGAGCTGCACATCATATACCATATCCTCCTCAACACACACACTGGAAAGCCATTCATCTCATCAGTATGATGGCCAGTCTATGTATGTATGTATATGCTATAACACTCACCACTTCTTTAGTGCTTGACCTCAAGATGCTCTTAACTCTTTAGATTGTTTTGTTGTTTTTGGCCATTTGTTGATGTTTGAGTCAATTATTAATGCTGGGGAAGTGTTACACTTACTCAAAAGTGGTGATTTTTTTTTTGGTTTGTGTCTTTCGTCTGCTTTTTTCATCTAAAAAGCTTCTGTAGTTGTTTTCTGGTTTTCCACCAACTTTGGTTTGTAAAAATCATCTTCTGTTCATGCTTCACAAGGGA
Source organism: Malacoctenus triangulatus (assembly GCA_032274725.1). Lineage (NCBI taxonomy): Eukaryota > Metazoa > Chordata > Actinopteri > Blenniiformes > Labrisomidae > Malacoctenus > Malacoctenus triangulatus. The sequence continues at coordinate 5,318,050 of JAUESE010000010.1, forward strand.
GTAATGGGTTTGAACCAAACTGGCAACCGTGGTTTCAAAAGATTTTAGTTCAGCTACTCTGTTTGTCTTTGGTTTAGTCTTTACTCGGAGCTGACAATTTGTAGTTTAACATGGAAAAGGTTCAATTAAGAAAACACCTCAAAGTAAGCATTTGTGGCTCAAAGCTTCTTGTTCAACCTCCTGCTGTCTGTTTGTACTTGGTTTTGTGTGTCTGTGTCTGTGTTTGTGTTTGTGTGTAGAAGTGCTTCCGTACAGTAGCCCTGCCCTTGGTCACAATAGTTTTATCCATGTCCATTTTTAGCATCAGATGTGGCCTAGTGAAATTATGTAACAACCAAGCAGTCTACGCGGGTGGGCACACACACGCTTATATAGTCTTACTGTACATATGCACACAGTGATTGTTGTTTTAGGAGATTAAAGTGGTAGAGAACAGGGAGCTAGATCCCCTGACCAGTCACAGGGTGGGAGGGAAAACGAAAGCCAAGAAGAAAGGATCAACAGCATCACAGGGTTTTTTTTTTATAGCCTGGAGGAAAGGAGGAGCAGGCAGTGTGCTAAAGAGGTGGAACCTCACGTTTAGATGAAGAAGATCAAAAAAGATCCTCGGCCTAATCGGAAACAATCTTAGATAAGCACCAGACAAGAAGGCTCAATTTAAATTCATTTAAATGGCAATGCGATGAAGCTTGTCCACAATGAGGACGAATAGGTCTTTGGTTCATCATGTCGACAAATGATTGAGAACAAAACAAAGTGATGCAAGTTGAATATACATATACACAGAATAAATTGGATTTAGTCAAGTATATTGTACATGCGTATTTTAGTCTCTTGTCATGTTGTCAGCTGCCAGCATGTGCATCCGTGGCAAATAGTAATACTTTGTATACACGTTACTATGGAAACAAGACCTGAGTGCAGCATCTACAGCCCACCAAGGTATGTCAATCAAAAATATTAAAATCTTGACTTCAGGCTACAGAAAAAGCACAGAAAATGAATTAGAACTGCTGTAACCATAATTTTAGCAAAATGCCTTTGCTGTATACACACCAACATACACTAGGGTCTTTGTAGTCTTTCGTACACAATCTCCAGCTGGCCCCCCAGCAAGTATCCTCCCCGTGAATGTGTGGGTGTTGTGTTAGAAGGGTTATTGTGTTCGTCTGGCCCAAGAATTAACCAGGTTCTGTGCAAAGGTACACTCGTTCCCTAAGGTTAGTTATGAGTGGAGGCAGAGTGCAGAGGTGTGTGTGGGAACGTGGGATCAGTTTGCGTGTGTTTGTGTGACTCATTGATGTTAGTGTTGTAAATGTTTAAAAGTGTTTCTCTGAGTAATTAGGGGTGGACAAGAATGCCGCTAATTTTTGCTATGTTTAACACTGGAATATGAAGATTTAGGCCAATGCAGCAAGAAGTGTACATCCATATTGTTGACTGAAGCCCCTCTGCCCACGTTTCCTGTGTGCCATTTAGTGGCAACTGCTTGTTTTGGCTCACAGTTCACATTTTTGGAAGCAACACAAAATAGAAAATATCTACTGGCTTTAACTCACAAGTTAAGGCTTTACTCATCCAAAACGTGTTGACCTGCATTTCTTCACAATTCAAAATATTTTCTGAACTATTTCTGTCTTGAATACTTTTCCACAGAACACAAATATCAAGCAGCATTTTTTTGGGGGGGGATTGAAGTCGATTTTTCAGTTTCAATACACCATAACTGAACAAATGTCATGTGGAAAAAGGAGCCCGATCACAACAGTCATATTAAACCTGTTGTTTATTTATGTTTTGAAATCAACAGATGCAGTGCCAACAACCACAAAAGGCACAGAAAGTGTCCCCACAGGCAGGTTCAGGAGTGAACCGTGAACTATACACATACTTGTTTTTCCACTGTCTCTTCAAGATATAAAGGTTGGGGGTTCAAATTCCCTCTTTAAACATGTGTCAGAGTGCCTTTGGGAAAACAGACAAAGGACCCCCAAGATGCTCCCAGTAAAAATCAGTTTTGCTGAAGGATATAAAATAAATGCCCACCGTATTGTGGGTGCACTGTGCACTGTTTTTGTAAATACACACATTCCCTGTTTAAGTAAAATGATTTCACAGACTGAAGTCTCAAATGCCGTCATTACTTCTTCAAAGCAAACATCTTTTCTGTTTCTGTAATGTGATTTACGATAAATAATTAACCTGTGAATTCGAGGATGTTCATCTATTGTGTATGTCAAGTATTGTGAAGGATTAATCACAAGTTAGAGCAGCTGTCACTTCATGGGGAACCCCCTTGCTACATAATACCTCAGATGGATGATCTGAGATGTTCAGGACAATACGTTGTTCTTTTACGGTCTGTAAAATAAATGTGTGTGAGGTTTTTGTGTGTGACATGTAACTGAGAAGGATCGCCATTGTAAGTTCACAGACACGCACCCACATATCCACCCACAGTCATACCATGTACACACAAACACAGACACTCGATGGGTTTGCGCGTCATGTTATGAGTTCCACCGAGCGGAGGTAATCGGTGTGTGTACACTCAGCTCTTACATAACACCATCCGAGCAGTATACTGACAGAGGGGAGAAAGTTCATTGCTCTTTCCCTCTGCCAGTCTTTTTTATCTCTGTGAACTTACTTCCTTCCCCTTTGTTCTTTCATTTCTGTTTTTTCACTTCCTTCCTTAATTTGTTTTCTACTTTTTTCTCTCTCTCAACACCTGTTATTTTTCGTGAGACACTTCTTACACACGATTTGTAAACAGCCTCATCCAAAAGTCAGATGCTCGCTGCAAGGAAAAACATTTCATCCAACAGCATGTGGTATTTGACATGATAAATAAATCTCTTCATCAGCAGTGGTAGGGTCAAGAGAGGACAGGTTTGTGCAACTCAAAATTATGTAAGTTTTCATGCCTCAATTCCTGATTTTAGTTGGGCATTTATTCTGGGATAAATCACTCACTCTTTGTGATCCACTCTGCGCCGAGAAGAAATTGTACAATTAATTCAAAAATGTAATACACGCAGCCTGCTGCTAAATATGTGACACAAATACCAGTAATGTTAATAATGGCGCTTCTGCCAGGTCACTGGATCGTATACTGGATAGTTGTCATCGTGTCAAAGTGAATGCCAGCCAGTTTTTTCTATGTCCGCAAAATATCCATCAATCATGTAAAATTCTAGTGTCATCAATACAAAAATAAATGGATGAATGTTACAGCACCATATTTGTTAGCAAAAGCTTACACAAATTGATTAATTTCCCAAGAGGATGAAGAGGTCAGACTGATTGCACATTTCACAAACACCAAAAAACCATTGTGGCAATGGTTTTTTTACCAATGGTTTGACAGTTTGTCATCTCAGCCACCATTATAATGGTACTTCAAATTGAGCTGAGTAAGAAGTGTGAGTGAAGAGAAATCCCTTGTGGATCATTATGTGACCACTGATTATGATACTTTGAGCTCATCAATGAACATTAAGAACATTTATTCTGTTATACACTTTCAAGTGCCCCATTTACGTCCCCTGTCCGCCTTTTTTGGTCATACAGACCAGTTACACCACACCAAAAGGTTGGAAACAAAAATGACCTCACATATGTCAGTCAAGGAGTCCATAATGAAACCAAGTGAGATCGACCTTACATGTTGCAGTTTGGTTTTGAGGGTAGTAAGAGCAAGGACGTGAGAGTCTGAAGAGGACCAGTCTCTGTTGGTGCAGGGCAGCTGTGTGTTTAGAGCTGAGCTCATTGCTTAGTAGTGCGAATGGGTTGCCATTGTTTGAGATGGGTGGCTGGCACCATATAGTACAGCGAGGTGTGTGTATATATGACAGGCTGCCGCGATACTTGGTTGTCTTGTAAGGTCAGCTCCTTGGAGAGTTCCTGTTGTGCACCTCTCTGACTCTTCCTCCTCATCTCATTTGTGATTGCTCTTCATTTCTGTATTTTGCTCTTCACTCAAGTTACATCATCATCATCAGCTCTCTCCCTCTCTCTCTCTCTCTCTCTCTCTCTCTCTCTCTCTCTCTCTCTCTCTCTCTCTCTCTCTCCCTCGCTCCCTCGCTCCCTCGCTCTCTGGCGGGCTCTTGCATAACGTCCAGCTTTATTTGCTCCAGCTGAGGATTCTAATCTTTCCCACGAGGCAAAACGCGAGAGCAAACCAGTAGATGAGAAAAGAGGGTCGGCCAATCCGGCCTTCCCAACCTGCCTTGTGCACGGCCCTGTTATCTCAATCCCTCCATTAACAAATCTGTTTTAGAGTTTTTCTTTAGAGGCACCAGCAAGGCAACCTGCTAACATGTGTATGCTCATCCTTGAAACAGGAATGGTGCTCAGACAATTCATTTATTACCCAACCACAAAAGTCATGGATATTATTACAAAAATAACATTCCTTACAATTTTACCTAATTAGATAAAATGCATCCCTTGGATTTTTTAGATAAAGTTTAGATTTGTGATTTGAAAGTACAGTAAAACAATCTGTAGTGAATATATTCAAACTCTTTTTTTTCCTTACAAAATTCTGTAATTTTTAAGAATTTGTCAGAAAGGTTTTTGCAAGGCCTCATTGATTTTTATTTTTTACATGATAACTTTAAAAACACCAGATAATTTCAAAGTAATCAGTGTTCTTTTTAATAAATTCAATGACTCACAACAAGGACTGCTTTGAACACTTTTTGAGCTGAAACAAATGGAGCCAAAACTCTCAGCAGAGTGTAATTGTATTCATTCAGCTGAGACACAGGAGAAAAAAA
>JAUESE010000010.1:5424303-5451432 GCA_032274725.1 Malacoctenus triangulatus
CGAAAAAGGATGATTCACGCAGCAAAACAGTTCACTGTCGCCACGGACGACATCTCTCTCTCTCTCTCTCTCTCTCTTCCAACACACAAATCTGCATGTCAAGTCCAAGTTGACCACATTGTTACTCTCACTAATATCAGTCTTGATGTGACCACAAATCGCGCTTCGACCCCTTTGAAACCCTTCAGCTTTTGGAGCCTCCCCCTCCCGTCCCTCCTCATCTTCATCCCTCTGCCTTCTGCTTCCCTCTCTCCTCCTTTTTTTCACTGCTAAACTGTAAATATCAAGTACCTTTTATTTTATTTTGTTATTATTGTTATTATATTGTTGTTCTTGTAATTTTTTTTTTCTCTAGTAGACCGGCGCAGCAGCCGCCGGACTGGTTATCCTCAGTCGCAGTCTGTAAATATGATTTCATTTCAGTCCCTGGTTCAGGAGGGAAAAAACAGAACAAAATGTTTCATTTTTATTCTCTCTCTCTTCATTTCTCTCTCCATGGCTTTCCCTTGTCCCTCATGATTGTTGTCATAACTGTTTTATTTATTGTATTGTGGTTTTTGAGCGGGTGGGGGATCTTTTAATTTTTCATCAGGGTGGTAATATTTTTAGAATTTTTTTTTTTTTCTTCCAGATTTTTGTCTCATGCAAAACACTTTTCACATCCAAGATACTGTATTCAGATCCAGGCGTTGGCATGTGTCTCCCCATTGGTGGTCTTATATGTCTCCAGGTGCACATGGTAGCCAACAGGTGGAACTCCAGTTTTCAGTTTAACTTCAATGTGAAGGGAATGTTACAAACCTCTGGATCTGTGGGGTCACGGTGTTTGGGACAGCAGCGCATGGATCACCCCTGTTTTTCTGTGTGTATGTGTGCGTGCGTTTGTGTGTGCGTGTGTATGTGTGTGTGTCTGGAGGAAAGGGGGAAGTGCATCTGTCCATTGACGAGTACCATCTCCTTTATCTGACTGCATCCTGTTCCTTCGTCTGAGTGCTGTGTGTGTGTCGTGCGAGTGTAACAGGTCCGACCTGTCGATAGGCTGCAGAGGCTTCACAAATGCTGAGTTTCTTTAGCACAGCTGCAGGGAATGTATGTGTGCGTCTTTGTATGTGTGCTGACAGAACGTGAACATTCTTCTCTGTGCTTACTCCTCGAACGGGAAGTTGGTTAAATGTGCTACTTTAATGTACTTTTAGCATCTTCTGGTCTATCACACTATGTTTTTAATTTGCTGTGACTCGGCTCTTTTAACACACAGGGCATCTGAAAGGTCACAGTGAGATTTCTTTCTTTCTTTCTTTCTCTCCGTTTTGGTAACTTTCGCGTGACTTCACGATGATGTTTGCATTCCTCCAAGCCCCCCAGAAAGGCCCAACTGCATATTGATACAGTTGATTTGTATTGGATTGTTGCTGGTTGTGACTGCTGTGTGTCTGTACACACTCAGCTCAGACACACATTTGGATTCAGAAGGAAAACTTGATCGTGCTTCTTTAACTGCTGCTAGAACCAGCTCAGTTTTGTAACCTATGTCCGTCGCCATGCTTAGGTTGTTACAAACGTGGCTGTTACAGTCTGTACACTTAGTTGTTAACACTATAAATGCAGCAGTTCTATACCTGCAATGATGTCTTTGTCTCTGAGGGCTTTAAATGAAGCGGCTGTGTTCCAGGAAGGACTGCAGCCTCAGTTTGTAACAGCAGGACATATCAGCAGCATCAGACATTGAGCTGCAGCAGCCAAAACTCTGAACAGCACCCATACATCCACCTCCAGCTTCACGTATCGCAGCCAAGCGAGAGCAGCAGCAGCAGCTGGAGACTGTCGCTTATCGGCCTTCGGAATTGAGTAATGAGCGCTGAAGGATTGATGGCGAGCGTCGCCTCATCTTTTTTATCGTCACATCCTGCAAGGTTCTCGGATCGGGAGGAGTGGAAAGCACACCGTGAAGTAACGCAGACGTTTTAAAAATAATCTCACCGTGACCTTTTTTTGAGGCTCCGTGTTGTCACCCTTCGTCCGAGGGGGGGAACGTGTGAAACAGAACAGTTGGATAAAGGAGATGAAGAGAGAGAGAGATGGAGGGAGAGAGACAGTTTTTGTTTGTTGGTATAAATAATTAAACTCATTAATAAAGTGATGAAACTGTTGCATGTGTCACATTCATGTCAGAAATCCACACGTGAGCCAGTTTGGCTCCGGATATGAATCTATACGACACAACACCCTCACGTGAACAAAAGACCCAGAGAGTCGCACACACTGTCAACAAAAAGCAGCAGTCACATGATCAAAATTGCCATTAAAATCGGTTGACATCTCTGACTTTCTGCATCGATTTCACAATTAAATCCCACTTTAATAATATACAGAATTCTGACTGGGGCCTGCTTGTTTTCCCCTGGCATCCACAGTTCGTCTACATTTAGAAAAAACAACCAATTCAGTCTGAAATAAGATAAAAGTACAGAAAGAGAACACAAAGGCAGGAAATTAAAAATGGTTTCAATTCAAAAGTTTGATGTTCCTCAATTCTTTTGGAGGTTAAGAAAGGTTGTGCAACGGGTTAAAATCCTTTGGTTGAATCATTTTTGCTGACAATGTTGCACAACTGAGAGATAATACTGTTGCACAGCAATTCTACCTTTGAGTTAGTTCCTTTTCTCTCACGAAGAGAAGACTAAAATCTTACCAGATGTAATACTTCCAAAGGTTTTCTCCAACTCAGGCTGATTCTTGTTCAGTTGTAAACTGTTCAAAAATTACACGGTGCTCGTCTAAAACAAACTCTTGATTCCTTCATTTTTTCAGACCAGTATTTTAGAATATTATCAAAAGCACAAGTAGATACAATATTTAAAATGTCTCCAGACTACTGAAACAACAGGAAAGGAAAAAAGACTATTTTCTCTCAGAAAAAAAACTGACATTTTTGGCACTTTCCTCTTCTATCAGGCTGCAGAACCTCGGGGAGCTGCGTCAGCTTCTCAAACACTCGTGCATTCATCTGGAGGAGTCTTGCACCTGCCTGCTGCTGGTTTCTGACAGTCCTTCACTCCTGTGGCCTTTCAAGTTCATAAGAATCATCACAATAGCAGATTCAGTTTTCAGCGCGGGACTCGCACACGAGAACAGCCTGTCCTTTGAATTGTAACAGCTGGATAAATGCTCTGGATTGGCCTCCAAGACCTGAAACAGCAGCTCTAACTGCCAATGCTAACTGACGTCATGAATGGAGGATTGGGGTGCAACCGGTAAAACAGGTGACGTTCAGGACAGCTCGCAGTCAAAATACAGCCATTGTGCATTCTGAAGGGAGGGGCCGGCCATTCAGGCTCTATCAGCCTCATCACTGCCTGCTGTCTTTACTCTTCCTGTTCGAAATTCACTACTAACCTCACTTTGTTTTCACACTGAGTAACACAGGTCTGTTTAGCGCTTTGCTTCTTGGACTGTTGACCTTCGTGAACTTTTTTCCACCAGTGCAGATTGGTGGACCAGATGTCTGTTCCATGCTACACTGCTAAAGCTACCTTGGTCTTCTGTTTAAATGAGCTCGAACAGAAAAGAAATGCTGCATAAATGTGTACAGAGTTCCTTGTTTCATAAATAGCTTGGCTTCAGATTATTAAAAAAAATGTTCATGCAGATTTATTTAGGAAGCTGCTTTAATTCTAATAAATTACTTTTTTTCGGTTATTTAGAAAAACTGTATTTTCAATGACAGTCCCTCGAATTGCGATTAGGTATTTTCACTTAAAGTGCAAATGAGCTGTTGGATGAAGAGTGAGCGGACTGTCAAAGTCATTGTTTAATCCCCACTAAGATTTGTGCCAAAATTTCACGCCAAAGGTCCAGTTAATGTTGATGTATTTCCCAGAGAACCTGAAACCTTCAAGCTGCTGATTGGTGGGCGCAATCAGGGGCATCATTAGGATTTGTGGCCTGGATAATGAATACTCGTAAAACGTCCGTCTCAATGGGTGCCGACATATTTCAGAGCGGACCACCTGGCGCTGCGGACCACTAACACGGCTTGAAAAAGAAAGTCCACTCGCAGGATCACGGGAGTCCAATTGCAGTATTTAAGCCAGGTCAGAAGGATTCCCTCTCCGGTCAGTGTGATGGAGATGAAAACAAACAGGTCGCACTTCACAAACAAACAGGGTCAATAGTTGACAACCCGTTTAAATCGTGGCAAGCCACCGTTTGCTGTGCTGAATATAAAGCAGCGCGCCACTCTGTGTTCAGCGGTGAAGTTTTGAATGATGCAGAACTTCATAAAGTTGCTTATCGGACTTTAGTCACAGAATGTGTTTTTTGCCTCATAGGAAACCTTTCAAGGAGAGGATTAATGAAAATAAGCCGCGGTTGCACGCGGCGGCGGAGTCGGTGAACTCTCGCAAAGATCGCTTGAATAATGATGAAATCGGAATGGTTGCCGTGGAAACCATGCTAGTGCAAATGTCACAATGTTTCTGACCTTGACTGATGAAATTTCGCGCCTCCACCGTTTGATTATATGAGACGTGTGAGGGAGTGGTGGGGGTTCCTGCCACTGTTCACGGACCACAGACGTGCACTTAGACCGAGTCGTGTTGGCAGCACTCGCAGATGTTTTTTCAGTAGAAGTGGGAAGTACAAGTACTCACATTACTGTAACAACATAGTATTTTGAGGAACTTGCTCACCTCTGAGTCGTTTTTACAAAGAATACTTTACACTTAATGAGAGTCTTTTCTTTGTATCAGCAGCACTGTCTCATGTGATTGACAAAAATCCAAACCATTCAATATGAATCGTACTCGAACACAAGTTTTGAGTGTTTCTCGGATCTTTGTTCAGTCTATAATACATGACTCATAACACTGGTTATTCAGAAAGTCCTTCTTAGTACTGTGCGATTGACATGGTCTGGAACACCAAATTTTCGGTTTTATCCAGTACAGTTGTCAGTTCTCTTTCCACCTCCAATCGTCCTTTCAGTGATAACATATCTCAGACTGAATTTTGGTCCGTCTCTGTTCATGACTTCAAGGACCTCCAGCACACATTTCACACACGTCTGACTTTCTGTGAAGCTGCTGAACGAGAAACCGAGTACGTCTTTCCCACCCTGCTGTCTCAGACTTCACTTTCTGGCTGAAATCTGCTGTGAAAGGGTGAGCAGGTTTTAATGAAGTCTCAGGGCGTCCATGAACTTTCTTCTCTTGTCTTTCTCCATGTCCAGTAGAAAATATTTATAGGCTCTGGCAGGACCTTTGCTGCCCTGTGCCTGACTAAATTTTCATCAGGCCCTCAGGTTCACCTCAGATAAATTAATATTTTGTCCTTGTGTGGCCGAGCCCAGTCCTTCATCGGCATTTGTGGACGAAGGTCTCGCATTGTCATTGCAGATGTGAAACTAGGATGTGTGAAAGATGTCGCTCAGTTTTCACACACTGAGAAAGCATCGAAGACGCGCAAGTGACTGGTGTGAAGAAGGAGGTACAGGAAACAGAGGTTATTGGAGGAAGATGATCTACTGCGGTGAACCAAGACTGCAAAGGACATTTGGACTGAATGTTGCAGCTCAACACATACAGTACTGATCAGGTCAAGCAAAAAAAAAAAATCTCAAAATGAAAGTTTCAAAAGAAACTGTTGTTATTATGTTTGTATGATTCAAAGGGGAATGCATGATTAAAGGAACAATCCACATCAAACCAAAATCTTTTTAACCCTTTTTAAATAGCTCTTACTTCTAAAGTGTGATGCAACATTGTCAATATGACATATTTCCATGGGTCTCCTGCTCCTGCTGCTGCTGGCGCGCTTTCGGGTTACAAACTGCGTGGGTTATGTAAACTCGAGCGCTACTGGTGCGTCCAGTAACGGTTCCAGCCAATCAGAATGAGCCTTCTAACGTACGGAAAAAAACTGAAGTTGTCCTTTATCCTCGAGCAGTAATGTCTGAGACCGGTGAGTTTGGTCGAAATAATATTACTTATTCCGCAGTGTTGTTACTTTAGAGGTTCTGTTTTTCATGTTGCTAAGTAGGTATGGAGGATTTCGACGGGGGGAGACAGCTAATGGTAACTTTTGGTCTGTCGCCGCCATTATACCACCGAAGAAGCGTATCCCGCCCTCCTTCTTCGGTCTTTTCTTCTTCTCCTCCTCGGTATCTCGGTGTGTTCACCACTGGTCCAAGTGGTAAAGGAGGGGTTTGGTGACTAGCTAACTGTGGCTCCGACACCGGCTTATCAACAACGATACCGGAGGCTGCTACGTTAGCTCCCGAGCTAGCAGGGCAGCTGGCTAAGCACGCCGGGACACGTTAGCCGTGTTATAAAGATGGCCATCAGTGCATGTTAGCAGAGCTGTGCTGGTCAAAGATGAGGCGAGCCGAATGCTAACTGTTAGCATCGTGTCGCTTACTGTGCAGTTATTGCTCCTGCTAGCTTGGATAGGACCTCCAGCTAAACTCAAACGGAAGCTAACATATGGCGTTGTAAATGCAGCTGTTTGCCTTAACTTTGTGTGACTTTTTGATCATATCTGAGTCCCTATGAGTCCGCAACGCTCTGACATTGTCCTCGTGATAAACAATATCGCAATATTGCACAGTAAATTAACCTCCCCAAATAACGTGTAGCTAAAGGTTATTGTTCCTGGATTAAATCAAACAATGATTAAAATTATTCAGTTTTCCACTACAGTCACTGGGAAGGAAGTCCTAGTCACGTGTTGTTTGACCTCTTCGCGATCAGACTAATGTGTTGCTCAAGCACTCCGGTTTGCATGCTCTCATCAGAGCAGGGCTTGAATATTTTCTCGCAGATAAGGGGATCACAAGTGGATACAGACGTCACCTGACTCATTCCTCCAAGAAAAAGCGTGTCACTCAGACAATCTTAAGTCCCTGTCTTTGAAATTAGGCTTTTTAAGGCCCTTCAAATATGCTACCATGCTGTAATTTCAAACACTCACTGATGTATGTGAAACTAAGTGCACTATACCCTCAGTGCATATCACTGAAGTCAAAGTAGTGGATTCTCACCCCTGGAAAATTGAAGCACTCAAGTGTGATATTTTTTTGGATATGGCCAGATCAAACATGCTCTGCAGAAGTCAGTGTCATAAAAGGGCCTAAAAACAAGCTTATTTTTTATATATCAAAAATTTATGGAGTTATAGGCTAAAATTTGGTATCTTTTCCTGTTTGTAGGTGAATTCACTTGATATATTCTTTCAAGCGAAATCAAAAATAGTCAAATATTTTTGTGAAAGAGAGAGGTTTTACATGGAATGACCCCAATTCTCAGCTGTGAGCTGGAAGCTTTTTACGTTAAGTCTGCATGTTTCCTCCAGACATTGCAGTCAGTCCTCCAGCTCAATGACGGGAGTTTTTAAGACAAGAGGCTGTATGTGTATATACTGGTTTTGGCCATCTGATGGACGAACAGTCTGTCAAGGGTGTATCCTGCCTTTCCCTTTTATACTGCCTTGGATTGACTCCAGGCCCTTCTTCTTGAACTAAAGTGGGTAGATTACACGGATAAGTGGATGATGCTCTTTATTATTGGTCAAAGGTCGCAAGAAAAAGTGGCATCATATGAACGCATTCATATCCAGCATGGTTCAAGAGGGAACACTGCATACATTTAGCTGCTGGGCAGAGTGGTAGACAAAATAAAACACAGAGGGACATACATGCCCATAGCAGTAAATGTGTCATTTACTGTGTTCCCTCATACACCATCCAGTTGTACGCTCTCACTGAATCACAGTTTATGCTGCTCAGTCTTCTGGAAGAATCCTTTAGAAAACAAAACTATATATTGTTGACCTATTTTTGAGGATTTACATTCTCAGCAGGAAACAGTTCTGGGCCATCCTCTTGCAAGGTTGGAGAAGTTGGAAAAGATTGTGAGATCCACTGACTGTTGCATTTGTTGTTTCCTGATAAGGGATTTCTTAACAAAACCCAAAGTATAGAATTTTATCCTGTGATAAACTTCATCCTTGAAGATATAGACTTTCTGCCAATTAAAATAGTAAAGTAGGTGGTAGTTCAGATATATGGCTCACAGTAGACCTCTGTACATATAGTCTTCTTTTCATGAACCGAAACCCTGCTGATGCATCTCTGTATATTCTGTATCCGTTCAGTGTGAAAGATTGCAGGAATATTGTTTTGATTATAGTTGCATTGAACACCAGTAGCACAAGCTAGACTCCTCCATTGGGTCCAATTACGTTCAGTAACTAATTGATGTTGTAGCTAAACATCAGCTCACTCCATGAAAATGGCAGAGAGAGAGAGAGAAAGAGAGAACGACTTGGCAAGGGCTGCACCTGAACAACAACCTGCATGGTCAAAATAACAATTAGCTCAGGCTCAGCACATGGTGAGTCATCTTGGCAACCTCAGAGCAGACGTCCTGGCACTTCTGGCCAAGCTGCTGTCGAGATAATATATGCAGGCGCTTCTTTTCATCAGGAGAGGGCAATGTTCACAACCTAACTTCAAATGAAAACCACTGGTGAGCAGACATCTGCACAAGCCTCACGTTGTAATATAACTTAAATATTCAGAGCATGCATGTGTTTTGTGAACTGTTGCCCCTTTATCTGAATCAGTTTTGCATTGCTGCGTTTCTCATGAAATCTTCTTTTGATTTCAAATCCAACAGAAGCGATGGAGACTTCGTCGGTGTATATGTGCTTCCCCTGTTACCAGGAGTTTAACACTCTGGAAGAGGTCCTGAAGCACCAGCTGACATGCACTGCTGAGGAAGAACAGGCGGAAACATCTGGAACCACTCCTGTCACTGTTCCAGTGCTGCAGACACGGGTAAGCTCAGCCACAGCCAACGCTTTCCCCATTTTATCACCCAACTGGCGACTTTAACTGAGAAAAAATAGGAGGGAAACAGAAACTCAAAGATGGCAACACTGTCAGCTCGAGTAATAAAAAAAATCCTGCAAAAACGCTCATATCTAGTGAATGACATTGAAGTGTAACTTTAGTCATAAATCGACACTATTCTGCTACTCATCATTGTAATATTGACCTTGGTCAGAGCACTTAACATTGAGCTGTTTGTAATTATTTACTGACTCATTTTAAGATGTGTAATAACTTGTGATGTATGTGTACCCTGACATCATACTCACTGGAACTAGATAGTCGTTGTAATTGTTGGGGAAGGAATATAGACTGTAATTCATACCATCATTTTTGAGCAGTTATTACTTGGCATGACATTTTTATTTTCTTTATATTCAACAAGGTAAAACGCTGTGCAGATATAAATTTTTAGGACAAACTTTGCCCAAGTGGAAGGTATTAAATCATTGTCTCAACAGTAATAACATGACAGAACAGTCCAGGATTCACGGGATGCTGGCCTCAGTTTTTAAACATGTAAAGACTACATTGAATTAAGATGGATATAGAGGTAGAACTTTATTTTCAACCACAGAAATGTTTGTTCTGGGTGGATGTCATCTAGTTTTAATAGTGAATTGTTCTTCTTTAGTTCTTTTTAATCAACTAGATTTTAATTATCTGTGCCAAACTATTTGTTTTTCTCTGCTGTAGACCATGCAACACGCTGCAAACCCTGCAAATTGGCATTAAATTGTTTTTGAAGTGTATTATTTAGACTTGTTATGTTTGTGCTGATAAATTCACTTTTGTGTGCATTAAAGCCAGCCACCTGTTAAACAGTTTCTTTGAAATATTTGATACTACCTGGAACGGCTTCATGTTTGGCATTAAAGCAGAGTAGCACATTAGCACATTGTTTATCAGAGTAATGAGTCACGAGTGAAGCAATCATGTGTAACACGTGGCGGTGCTGAATGTGTGTTGATTGTAAATTAAGCTGTACTTGTTGACATGTAAAGAAAATCTTCGGGCCCTGTTTTCGCTCAGACTTGAATATACATGATGGGATAATTGAATGAGCTCGGTTCACTTTTGGCCGTATGGATGAGGCCACTTGCTCGAAGCCCGCCCCTCATGTAGATGTGAGTAGCTGAGGTCACAAAGTTTGAGGAGAGTTCAGTGAGTGTCCTGATGAAAGAAGCAGCAATCAAGAAAAAGACGTGGACCCTTAAAAGACCTTGAAGCTGAAAGATTTCCTACGACTAAAGACATTGATATTGGAAATTTGACTTTTTGTGCTTTTACTTTGCAACAACTTTATTGCATTTATTGAATGTTTATTGAATATCTTGCATACTTGCTTGGAAAGCAATTGGAAATTAAACATTTGAAGATTAGTGACATGTCTGATTTTGATTAAAATCACCATTCTTTTTCAGTAACATTTAAAAATGACTATTTTGGGATATTTTTCAAATAACTTAATTTCTGAAATGAGAGAAAATGTACCCGGTAAATGTAAACATTGCATGACTGAACAGTAGTAAGAGGAAGTGGCACAAGTAGTGGCCTATTTGGGACAAGTGAATAAATCACTGCAGGGAGAAGCTGAAGACTTTGAGTGGAGGAAAGGGACATGTGATAAAGGTCGCAGACCAGATTGAAGCCCTGGCTCCCACATTTATATTGTGTCCATGGAGGCCAGCTGAATCACCAGAATGTTCCTCATGCTCCAATAATAATGAACCGGCTGATTTCTTTGTCGCTCTGTGACCATGTCAGACCTCTTCTTATACGGTCTAGCAGCAAGTTGTCGTTTCAACAGTTGATACTAGTTTGTTTTTTATTTCCTTGTATGTAAATATACAGAGCTGTATTTCTGTTGTTTGGTCCCCAGTGCATACAAGAGACCAGCAGATTTTTTTACATAATGCATGGTATTCAGTCCTTTTTCTACTTTGTGTCCTGTTTGGAGAAACCCAATGGAATGCATGAACTCCTTGAGGATGTCATCTGAATTGCAGAGTAAGAAAGTTGCATAATGAGATGAGTTATTCTGTTTAACTTTGACATATCGAGCTGAATCTCATGGTGTAGCTGGCACTTTTTACTTTTGCCTTTCCTGTGACAGCTTCAAAAAGCCCTCGGGGTCAAACACAGTCATTGGCTCTCGTTTAGCAGGAGGGCACGGCTGCCTGAGCTCGTGCCCAGACTTCCATCCTTACAGTCTTCACCACACGTCTATAAAGCATGGTGACACTCATGACGGACAGATTGGATCCCGAGTCGCCAGCGGGAAGAGAAGCATGAGAAACGCATCAGTCAGTGCCACCCTTTCTCTTGATGGATAGCTCATTGGCCTTCTCGTAGATGAATCAGCAGGAGAAACACTATAAAAACCTGCGTACCTTATGGCCTGCCGGCTCGTGCGTTGCCATAAGTGGGTTTATCACAGGTATCTCCACCTTTAGCTAGGTTATCATTTCCATGTTCTTCCTGAAGCATCAATAATAAATGACGGCTCCTTAGAGAAGTAGGCGCTCAAAGGAAGAATATTATGCATATGTCCTGCCAAAAAGAAGTTATTTATTGAAGTCAGAAATGGCCTTCTTGGTAATTTATTTTTGATATTCTCTCTGGACTCAACTGCAAACTTTATCACCTGATTTTACACCCCTCTGATTTTGTCATCTCAGTTTTAACTGTAGTAGATCGCCTGCATGGTCAGGTGTTAGTAGACACTAAAAAAGAAACATATCAAATTTCCTTCTGTGTTTCTTGCTATTTTGTAACTGTGCTTGAAATTGTTTCAAATTTGACTGCATGGTGACGTACACTTTCTGCATTTTTTCTTTGTAAATCAATTTATTGTGTCGTGCTGTTGGAAAACCTCCCAACCTTTGGCAGCATGAGAATAAATTAAATGAGAACCTTGACATAGCTCCCTACACTCATGGAAACAATGAATGTTTACTATGCTTTAGTGTACCAAGTACACATTTGGTTTGAGGCTGTTTGCTGAATAGACGCAGCAAATGAAGCCTGAAGGACGGAGCTGAGGCCTTCTCTCCTCCTCTAATGTCCACACGTGACCAACTGGAGGATTTTTTTTGTTTGGATCTTTTAAGAACGCTAAAACGGCAATTAACAATACAGATGAGCCACTCTTGGGTGGATATGAAGCTCTGAAGTTATTCGGCATTAACAGTAGAGTGAAGCAGCCACTTTGCAACCAATTGCAGTTCTGAGACCTAAAAAACACATTTAAACTTGCAGTCCTAATAAAAAATCTCTTGGATGTTTTCCCAATATATTGCTCTTTTAGCTGCAATCATAGTCAATATAATTTGGCTTTCTGACAAGAGTACAATTTGATTCAACCACTTCACAGAGCATTTTATCTTGTTTTCGAAAGACTTCTGCTTTCATTCCATACATCCATTTGGTGAAATCTTGTAACCACTGTGAGTCTGCCAAAGTGAAGCTCTTTTATAACAGTGCGGTCCAGTCGTATCAAATAAAAAAACAACCCCCTGATACACTGTCCTTCTGTAAAATGCCAAAATCAAAATCGAGAACTGTGTCATCAATGTGAAAATGCAAAAAACTGCTCAGCTGGAAGCTTTCCCATAAGAGGAGGTTTTTTGAGGTTACACTACCTGCTCTTCAGCGCGCCCAAAGTTTTCCTTGCAGTGTTAAAAGCCTCGTTCACTGGTAAATGACTTGTTCAGGTTTTCTGATTTAATGAGGCTTGGTTGTGTAACTGTGCCACTTCGTAGCACTGAAACTTATCAGCACTCAACATCATTCTTGAGGGAAATTTTAACTCCCTGTCAACGTTTTAGTCTTTATGGATTTTTTTTCAGAAGTGAAGACTTTTGAGGACACTATAGAGAAATATATTAAGCGGGAGATGATGGATGGATGGATGGATGTTATTATTGAGTGGGGACTGGACATAATATACAATAATTCATTTTAACAGAATGCAAAAAAATGAAATAACGGATGAGGATTGAATGCAATGTTGAATCCATCTTTTTTAACTTTTAACAGGAGTGACTTTTCAGAAAAGGAAATAAAAACATTGTTGTAAAATCTACAAAAATATCAAATTGTATCAACTGTTCCAACAATCTTACTGAAGGCTGTAGCTGTATTGTGCCACATTGTAAACAGTTGTGGGAAAGAAGGCTGTAAGATGTCTTTTATTCACAGCTAATGCTTCCCACTGATATTATTTTCTCGGCAAAGCACAAACCTGTGTATGGTTTAATCTCAGAAATGGGGTAATTTAACTGTTTTTGTTTGTATTTTTATGTGCTGTATCTGGGGAGGTTGCCAGTTTGCAAGCCAGAGCCAAGAAGGAAGATTTACAGGAAGATTATTAGGTCTTTGGAGTGAATTTGATGCATAAAATTACCCTAGCTTTTATGGATTAGAGTGCATGTGGAATCTGAATCCTCCAGCTCTTGATTTTAGTCAGAAAGGTGGAACAGATTACTCGTTTTGTCTAATTTTAACACAACTGGTGTACAGGGAGTGAAATGGTTCAAAACATGTGTCTGAATGTGAAGTGATCCTGACTGTTGACTGCTTTATAGGCTTCAGGGACATAAATTAACACAGTCAGTGGTGCAGTTTCAGTTACCCAAATCAAACGTCTTTCTTTAAAGACAGATCTCTTACCAATCAACCACAGTAAAATAGTTTCACACCAGTGTATGGACCTAATCATGTTTTCATTCCAGTGGTGTAAGCAGCACTGTGATAGTTAGCACAGGCTGCGGCCTCATTTATCCACGTTAATACACAATCAGTGTTGGTCTGAGAATGAAATAAATGTTAATGCAGGTTGTAAATGCTGTCAGAATGCTACTGAGTCTGCCAGATGGTGTGTGAAGGCGGTCTTTAGTACTTGCACATCACAATACCACAAAGCAGAATCCCACAAATCGGTGCTGTGTGAGAGTCATGTTTGAACTGCAGTGGTCGAGGCAGTTCCAGATGCCTTTAACCTCGACCTTGATGCTCTGTTGTTATCATCCAAATAGATGGAGGGAGCAAATGTAAAACCCGGTGGAGTGACCCATTCAACACAGATGGGCCTTTTGATAGTTATCGGTGGACTGAGGTCTTATCTTGGCTGTCTGGAGCTCTCAGAGGATCCTTGACTCTAAACACATGCTGCTCTAATTGACCCCAGTGCCCCAATGCTGAATACTCATCCTTCATCTGCTAGAATGAATTACCATTAGTGGATAATACTGCAGCTTGATTTTTACCTAAGACTGCGGCTGCTGTTATTCAAAGGATTCTTTCCTTTGAAAGTGCAATCATAAAAAAAACAACAAATTGGACCTGTGATTTTGACCCCTTTCTTGTTTTTTTCTGTCTTGTCTTTGCAGCAACAAGTAATAAATATTACACGGACAGTTGAAGCTCCTCAAATTGAACTCCAAGTAGCTAAGCCTGACGAGATTGCACCCGAGTCTGAAATTACTGAAAGACCTTCGGGAGACCAGCCCCGGATCCTCTACCAGTGTGGCGATTGTGATGAACTTTTCAAGAGCCTTGACCTTTGGCAGCACCACCGTCGAGAGGGAAACTGCCAGACGGCTCCTGGTAGCACAGAGGCACCTGATCCACAACTTGATCCAGAGACTTTCTCAGCTCAGAGCCTGACTTTCCCGCTAAATCCAGATGATTCAACTGTCTTAAACACTGAAAATAACGATACTTTCAGGCCAGAGCCCGTCGAAGAGCCGTTAGAAGAGGAAGAGCACCGTGAGGCTGCAGTCGACGCCTTGTTGCAGAGCACTGATGATCCTGTTTCTGAAGTTGCTGCTTCGACCTCTAATCCGGATCCAGATGAAAGTTCTTCCCCGAGGAAGAGGGGGGCAAACAAAAAACCAAAGCCTGAACCAGTTCTCTTGTGCGTCGACTGTGGCTCGTGCTTCGGCCTTGTCTCTGAACTTGTAGCTCACCGCAAGACCCAGCACGGCTTCGAGGAGGCTCTTCACCGCTGCTTTGTGTGTGGGGAAAGCTTTCTGAACACTACACTCTTCCTCTATCACCGTAAACAGCACAGACAAAAGGGTGAGGAAAAGGTGGCATTGCTTTCTGAAGTAGTAACGGTGGAAGTTTGTCCTGCAAGTAATGGGACTGATGTGCCGGAGCAGGAAGCCCCCACTCCTGCCACCGGTGTCACCACTACTTTCACTCAGCCCGAGCTGTTCATGTGCACTCAGTGTGGGCTGAGCGTCACCGATGAGAAAGACCTGGTCACACATCGTAAGCTGAAGCACAACCTGAAGGAGCCTCTGCACAGCTGCTCTCTTTGTGACGAGACGTTCATGAACACCACCCTCTACTTGTACCATCGGCGGCAGCATCGCTTCACAGAAATGTCGGAGGTGACAGAGGGGGATGAAGCCTTGGTTGAAGCAGAGAGCTGTAAGCCTGATGATGGTGCACAGGGAGTCAAGCGATTGCTTTCCCCATCTACCTCCGCGGGAGAATCAGGTTCTCCCCTTCTGAAAAGAAGTAGGCCTTCCTTCAGGGTAGTGAGTGGAAACTCACTCAAAGGTGAATGCAATTCATTATTTTAAAGCCTATTTTTGTGGGGAGAAAAACAAGTGCTTGGATTCAGGAGTACTTGGCCTTAACAAACTGTTTTTTATGTGGTCAGGAAACAAGGGCTCAGGCACTAAAGATGAATTAGAGGGCAGCACTGCAGCAGACTCAGACAACACCAATCACCCTCCACCTGCCAAGCTGCTCCAGGACTGGTCCCGCACGCCGCTACCCCACGTTTGCCCCTACTGCGGCAAAACCTTCACTCGGCGCGTTTTCCTGCGCACACATGTCTACAGCCACACCGGAGAAAAGCTCTTCACATGCAAGGTGCCAATTATAGATCTAATCAAGTCTTTTTCTGCAGTCGGAGGGATGATTCACTTTGATCTAAAGACCGTTTATGTTGTGTGGCTCTCTCCGACGAGATGATGTAATGCCACGAAGTGAAGACTGACACAGATTGAACCTCATGTTTGAATTTCATTATGTTTGACAGATATCCTGGTGTCTTCATACTGTAGAATTTTCCCTTGCAGTCAGAATTCAGCCAAGTAAAGACATCGTTTTGCAAGGAAATCGAAGGGAGCAGCCTATACATACAATTCCTGATTCGTTTCTGTATATTTTTATGAATTCTTTCCAAGAGATAATTTAGTTCTGTTCTGTAAAACCGACTCAGACCCGCAGACAGCCGTGTAGAGCGCCATCCATTCCTTTTGCAAGAAATTCCAATGCAATTCAAGCACTAACACTGATTTTTGTTGTTGTGAAGGTGTGCACAAAGTCCTTCAGCAACTCCCAGAGCCTGCTGCGCCACAGCATGAGCCATACAGGAAACAGGCCCTTCAGCTGCAATGTTTGTGGCAAAAACTTCTCTCAGGCACCCTCCCTGAAGAGACACCAACGCACTCACTCGTCAACGTTGCCTCGGCGCAAGCGTGGACGCAGACCGGTACAGTACCTTGCGTTCTGCTTATGAAATTAATCCTGTAAAAAGCAACTTTTTTTGTTCCTTTTTCCTGCTTACTCGTGCGCTACATCCTTGTAACCTTGAATGCTTGACTGCTGTGTCTCAATGCAGGTGTGTACGTTGGACAGTGAGGAAGCAGCTCATCTATTCGCTTGTCCCAATTGTCCTTCACGGTTCAACACTGAGGATCAACTCAACAGTCACACGTAATATTCCTTTGCTTAAGCCATTTTCCTGCTTTGTTTCTTCGATTTGTTGATGAAAATAACTGAGAACGAGTCAGACAGTTGTCAATGTTCAGACATTTTTCAAATTCTGTTTACATAAATACATCAGAGAGTCACAGTCCCAAACAGAGGCCCTGGACAGGATTTAGATAAACCTCCCTCCCTCTCGCCAGGAGCTGTAGGAGCTGAGCCGTGTCCGACTACTGAACAAGACCTTTAAGCTGTGTAGCCAACACACTGAGATGTCTGGGTGCCCTTGAGCCTCAGCTACATATGATTGACAGACACAGGCCGGGTAAATTAAGATAATAACGATAAGAACTCGGGAATGAGCGAGAGAGCCCGGTTCTTCCTCCCTGGCAGAATATGAAGGAGAGGATATACTCTGCAGTGGATGTAATAAACCAGTGCTAAAGTGCTGACCGTACACTGTATAGTGTGGAAAGTGCATACCTTTTTGTACTGGCAGGACAATGCTCTCGTGGACATGAATAGTGTAAAACTAAATGTAAAAGATTAATGTTATGTCTTCAACTCATTGCGGTGCAGCATCAACAACGGTAAAAACTGTCAAAAGTGTCCTAAAAAGTTCATTTGATGTTGGTTTAAAGGAGGATTTCACCGTTGAAGGTCTGATTGTTATTTTTTGATAAAACAGCTGGTCTATAAAGAAAAAAGAGTCTGAAGATATGTCGTCAACTTGATTGTTGTTGGAAAAAAGATGCTCGTTTGTTTTGATGAAACAACAATAACGTCCTTGAGCAGGTTTCTCTCAGAGCTTTCAACGGCAACACGCACACATACTTACCGAGCAGATGGAGTTTGCTCATACATCATTCACTAAAAGAGACCTTCACATGCGATTGTTCAGTGAGAAGGTTATTTTGTGAACTTGGGAATATAAAAAAAACAAACACAAAAATCCTTCCTACAGAGACAAAGAAAAAGTTGAGAAGCAGTTCCATGCAGTATCTTTTCATTTATAAGAAAAATGATTTGAATGAATACTTAATTATCCATATTGTTCTTTTTTTTGTGGATAAACAAATTAAGGAATGACCTTGTTTTAGCCTCAGTTACTGCACCACTGTTTTTAGTACTAATAATGTACCTACACCATGAGCCCTGCTCATCAAAGAACATCTGGCTTGGAAGAGCAGTGGTCCTGACTGAAATTTTAATTCACTCAGCTGCCTCAGGGTCAGCTGTCCCTGAAATATTGATTTCTATTGTCTATTTAACAAGGAACAGAATAAGTCTGGCCTTTTACACAGCCCTTCAAGGGTCCTTGTGCATCGCCTTTAACACCCTGCCACATTTTAAGCGGATTTTGTGATTAATTGCATTTGTAAAAAGCATTACCTGAAGTAGGAGTTGATAAAGCCTTGTCATGTAATAGCTACAGTATGCCTGCGCATATGCGGCATTAAGTAGGAGGTGAGTTCTTTCAGCTTCAACATCTTGTGTTTGTTTTGATTGTGACAGGCAGTTTTTTCTTTCTTCAAGCTGTGAAGGCTTGCCTGATGCAGCATTAGGTGAATACATCCTAACGCGTCTCTCCTCCCCTACGGCTATACTCAAAGTAACATAATGCAACGGATAAATATAGCCTTTCATGTCCCAACTCTTGACTCCTCCCAGTTTATAGCTGCTCTTTTTATCTGCAGCTGTGATATACCATACTCTGCTAATACCCCTTATTTGACCTGAAGTACAGCTAAGCACATACTTGCTGGTAATCCTCCAACGAGTCACATGTGGGGTAGCAGCTTAAAACCAAAACATAACTTTTATTACACCATTTGTACAGGCCTGGGTATTAAAATTTTAAGCCTTCATATTGGGAGCTGTAATTATTTAATATCGCTACTTGTGTGATTATAGCTTCGATATGTTAAACGCAATTTACACCTTTGTTGTTTTGCCAGGGTTGGAATCAAGCTTTTTTCAGTATGTTCGCCTAAGCGGTGTCACATTGTGATTTATGCGCTCTCACACTGTGATTTTTCTTTTTTTTGGGTGTGTTTAAACAGACTGCTGCACACCAGCCACCCGTTCCCATGCCCTGATTGTGGAGAGGCCTTCAAACGCAGGAAAGACCTTGACCTGCATTCCCTCGTCCATCAAGGTGAGAGTTCGGGTGTCTGTTTTGCCCTTTCCTCGGTTAGCAGGAGCATTTCAGTCTGTTTGGACTCCTCATTTTTTTCAGTCTATGTAGAATATGTTGGAATTTAAACCCTCACATTCATTCTGTCTGCACTGCCAATGTCCTGTAGATATGACAGTTATCTTGGTTTGGTAACTCGTAGTTTTAACGTAATAATATTTTGTTTGGTTTTAGATACTACAAACATCAAATTCACAGTTTTTCTCATTGAAAAATTAATTTTAGCAACACCAATAAAAAAACAATCCCACTTTATTGGTATTTTTGCAGTCATATTGGTGAGAGCTACCTTTTTTCTTCATAGTTTCGACCTAACTTACAACAGCATTTTTTGTACACCACAAAGAAAAACGGTGTTCATCACCCTCAGCCACAAGGTGGTGGTGGTGTTGTCTATCTTGAGCAATTTCCTCGAGAGAAGAAGTCAGCCAGACACTTCGTCAAGCTTTTCAATATTGGTGGCTAACAAGCAACCAATCTCTGAAATAGAAGAACTGAAAACGGAAGTATTTGTCGCTATAAATAAAAATCCATCTCGTTTCCTGAAAATCAGTCGAACACCAGTTGTAGCGTCGGTACAGACTGCCACGCCTAGTGGGATTCACCAATAAACTCATTACTTTCCAGTTCCACAGCCTGCGTCCTTCTGAGTGGCAATGATTGTGTCATTGTGCGTTTAAATGTGTTTGAAAGGAAGTGACTGATGGGGGAAGAACATACCAACGTACCAGATGTAAGCCCATATGTCTCACTGTGACGGAAACCAATTAGGGATGATGTTCTTATCAGCACAGCATGCAGTGCATTACCATTGATGAAAGGAAAGCCAGCGTTAAATGACCTCATCAGCCTGCCCGGGTGGCCGATGTTGTTTATTTGGAAACGTGCATCTGTGGTATACAGTATGTGCATTGTCCCTGTGCTGCAAGCCTGTGACTTGCTATTGATTGGTGTGCTATGTGGAATAGAGGAGGAAGGTGGAGGTAAATGAATTGGGTCAACATGTTGACACTTCATCTTAATCAGGCGGGTGTTGGCACGGCAACCTCATTAGTTAGGCTCCAAGAGTCAGTGTGCAGCAGGGGTCAGATGCACGTGTCTCCTCTGAGAAAGATGATTGGAGAGATTGATCTATTGATCAATTCAAGGCCATAGGCAGAGATTGTCCTTATAAAAGGTTTAATTAGAGGATCCCAACAGGAAGCTGAGTGGGATCGCCCCTACTGGGACAGACAGTGCAGATGATTAGCAGACTGCAAGCTATTGGCATGATGGCCTATGGACATGCTGATGAACCATCAATGTCAGCAGTTTCCCAGCTGTGTTTTCTCGAGCAACCCAGCAAGAGCTCAGTTAAATTTAACTGCCGACTGAACCAGCTGATTACAGATGAATTAATTCACCAAGTAGTTATCTGATTGACAAGACAATGAATATGAAAAAGGCTGCCAATCAATTACAGTAGGAAGTTGTTGTGCCATTGTGCTCAAACAAATTACTTGGTAATTATAAAAAAAAATGGAAGATTAATTAGTAACCATCTTATTTAGTAAGCATTACATGTACTTTTAGAGTCATCGCCAATCTTATTTTGACAATTAAGTTCTCCAACAAATGATCTGTGAGGTTCATTCAGAGATCTGAGACTGAGACGGAGCGAAGTGGAGATGGAGCAGTCTGATTCCTTGACAAGCTTGAAACTTTTACTTCAGCTGCACATAAACAGTCTGGTGGAACTGATAACCACCGGAATAACAGAAAAACCCATTTTCTTAAATAAAATGTTAAAAGTGCGATTTATATCATTTGGGATTATGTGTATATTTTTTAATATAAAAGAGAAAAGGAAGAGTAGTGGGAGATAGTTAAAAGTCAGTCCGTGGAAAAATATTCTCTGCATTATTAAACACTTTTTTGCTCTGAATTTATGAGGTCTGTCCAACATTTGCTTCACTTGATGAGGTTTATTACTTGTCTTGAAATGGTACAGCCCCTGACAACAACCTCACAGGTGATTTCGACTGAATGCTGGTCCGTTTTGTTGTCGGAATGAATTTGGCACAAAATGTGATGTTTGTCAAAAGAGAAACTAATTAATTAGTGTCCCCATTGTTTTAGTAGTTGTTACAGCACTCGTTTGTTTTACAGCTTGTAGCATCCACTTGTCGGGTTCGACTCTCCCTGTGCGTCGGCATGATGAATAATCATTAAAGCCAGGCACATTCTTTGTTGACACAGATAAACTGGCTGCATCTGAATGTTATGGTCCTGTTGCCCACCGACAGCCATTTCTGTGCAGGCCACCTGTCACCGCATGATAGTTGGCACAACATCTAGCTGTCTAGCAAGCTCAAATCAGACTTCAGATATTAACACGGTGGTGGAGCTTGTAGCAGGAGGAGAGAGCACGACCACCTGTCTGAAACTCGACACGCTTTCATTACAGACAAAAAGCCGGCGACATGTCCTCACTGCTCATCCCAGTTTATCAGTCAGTCGGTGCTGGAAATCCACCTGCAGCGCTGCCCGACATCAGAGGAGGAGAGGAACACCGGCCGTGGACGGGGCCAAGGCCGAGGACGGAGCACCGGACAGGTCAGAGGCAAAGCAAGTCATTACGGAGCATTTCTCCCTCTGCACCCCGACGATATTCAGCAGGATTTCTCTGCCCTCACTTGATAAGCTGCCACTGCAGACAGAACGGAGATAGGGGGCCGGTGAGAGGGTGGTGACATCCCACAAAGGTTGAAATCGAAGTGTGACATTGCGGTTGTGTCACAATTAGACCATGAAGACATTCTCCGTTCGTTGCCTCAGATACCAAGCTCATTACCCTCTGGTTTGTCTTTTATCCCCTCATGCTCCCCCTTTTTTTTTGCCTCCTCAGGTTGAGTGTGACCTTTGTGGCCACCGCTGCATGACCCAGGAGGGCCTCGACCTGCATCGGCTGTCCCACACAGGGCAGACGCCGCTCAAATGCCCCGTGACGCCTTGCCGCCGCCGGTTCACCAGCAACAGTTCCTTGGAGGAGCACGTGCTCGCACATTTCCAAGGAAAACTCAAGAAATCTAAAAACCGACCTCGTTTCCGCTGTCAGATTTGCCTCAAGGAATTTGCTTACAATTCCACCTTCAGCGTTCACATGAGGACACATACTGATGAGAGGCCCTTTGAGGTAAGGATGGCGCGCACGCCACTGTGTTTGCATAAAAAGGACTTTCTCTCACAGCCTTCACAGTTGTATTTTCCAATAGACGTTGGAATCTTTCAAGCGCCTGCAGTCTAAATTGAAACCCAGAGCTCCTTCATCCGCTCATGGTCACACCTGTTCATAGATGTGGCCGTCTCTCCGGTTCCGGACCATGGCCATTTGTGCAGCGCATGTCCTGCGGGTGTTTCCTCCCTCCCTGTGTACCTGTGATTAATGGCAGGGCTGAGTTAGGACCTGTCAGCTCCCCTCTGTGCCTGTTACTATTCTGGGATTCTCTCTCTCTCTCTCTCTCTCTCTCTCTCTCTCTCTCTCTTTCTCTCTTTCTCTCTCTCCCCCTCTCTCTCTCTCACTCTCTCTCTCTCTCCCCCTCTCTCTCTCTCACTCTCTCTCTCTCTGCTTCTCTGGTGATGAGGCAGGACATCAACTATAGACCCACCCAAGCCCATCCCGGCATGCCGGGCTGCTGAAATTGATTTAATGTTTGTGGCTTTGCTTTGAGCCATATCTATCGGACACGCTAAGGACTGAGATCCAAGGAGCATCGGGTTTCAAACAGCTAGTTATGGGGAGGAATTTTAATTTCTATCAAATACACTGTGTGTTTCTGCAGGGAGTCTCATATTTGCTCTGCGTGTGAAGAGCAAACTCGCCAGTCAAAGTGTTTCCATTCTCCTTGAGTATCTTTCAGTGGGATCCTGAAAAGACACGTCTGTCAACAGGGATTACAGATTGGATCTGGTGGTTCCCGGTGGGAATCAATGTGAAGCTTAATAATGTCATTCTTTAGTAGTGCTTCAGGTGTAATCAGCTCTATAGCTGCAGTTCATTGTCTGCACTCAGGTGGAATCAAGCAGGGAGTGGATGTGAATGTGGAGAGAACTGTTGATTACTGATGTGATTGCTTTATTTAGCGATAAACATTTGCCATTTTCATAACCAATCACACTCATTGTGTAAGTGATTATGCTCTTCCTTGCAGAGCTACAACTTGCAGTTGATGAGTGGAATATTAGAGCTAAAGAAAATTACAGTGCTGACAATGACAATTATTCCTGCGCTCCCACTTCCGAAATATTAATATTTGCAGTGTTGGTGTGATACTAGAGAGTGTGTCAGGACTGTAACTAGAAGCTTAAAGTCAACGCTTCACTTTGCTACACTGCTTTGTGAGGGCGTACTTGTCTTTTGCCAAACCTCTGCAGGGATGGGCTTCACCTCCCCACAACCCTGCACTTTAAATTCTGCATAAATCCAGCGGAGAAGACCGATGAATGCATGATTTCAGATGTCTTATTGACTTTAAATGAATGAATCATGTAGAAAAGAATAATCAGTCTCTCCAAAACTGAATTGATTTTATACTTTTGCACCTGCTCTCCTTCTATACGGTTCTCTCGCTGCTCTTTCTGTGTCTCAGCCACAAGTGCTGCATCTGCAGAAAAATATAGGGAGACGTCTCAGAAAATATTAATTGCAGTGGAGTTTGTGCACTGGCTCTATTGTGAGCATTAACTTTCCTGGCAGCCTCTCCCACTTTTATATTTCATACCTTTTTTTTTTTTCTTCCCTCTCTCCACTCTTCACCTCCAACAGTGCGCCACATGCGGGAAGCGCTTCCGCCAGCTCCCCCACCTGCAGGACCACGAGCGCATCCACAGCGGCCTGCGGCCTTTTTCCTGCTGGATCTGCGGCAAGAGCTTCAGCGTGGCGGCGCGCCTCACCGAGCACGCCCGCACCCACAGCGGCGAGAAGCCCTACCCCTGTCCGCACTGCAACTCCGCCTTCCGCTCCCGCTCCAACCTGGACAAGCACATCCGGCTGCACGGCGAGCTGCCCGAGGAGTCCGCCGAGCAGGTGGTGCACGCGGCCGAGGCCGCCGAGGTGGAGAAGATGCTCAAGGGCGCCAAGGTGCTGTCCTCCCTGGCCGCCACAGCGGAGGTGGAGGCCGGCGCCGTGCAGACCATCTACGTGCTGCAGGGAGCCGAAGGAGGCGCCGAGACGGTCATGATCCCGTCCGATCAGCTCAGCGGCATCGAGGGCGCCTCGCAGGTGGTCATCCTGCCCTCCTCCATGCTGGCAGCTCAGGGCCTCACCGTCCCCACCATCACCATGGACGGCAACGAGATCACCATGGTGGAGACCAGCCAGTCGCCGCAGCACGCCATCGAGTTCATCGTGGAGGAAACGGTATGAAGGCAGCTTAGAACAGGGGAGCAAGACTGAACAGAGGTAACCTGCTGATTAATGGAGACGCTCGACAGTCGGAGCCGTCACCTTATGTGTATATAATGCTTTAGGATCCCTAACCAGGTTTAAGAGAAATCCCTTTTTGACTACTAATCCTACAACTCGATCAATGGAGAGATTTATTCATTTCATTAAAACTGTGTGAACGAAATGCTCGCAGGTGGACGCAGGGGAAACGATCAGAGCACGCCGAAACTGGACGTTCACAAGCAGTCTGTGAAAAGCAACAGTGGATTGTGTACAGGCGATTATTTACAGCCCCCGTTTGTTTGGTGAACATGTAGTCGCTTTAAAAGTGTCTCTGCTTTCTTTCTAATAAAACGTTTCAGCTTTCACACTCGTGGGTCTCCATCATTTTATTAGGCGGCTGACACGAGGCCATCGCCCCCCCCCCCCCCCATCCCATCAGATCGGCTGGACTTTATAGGTCCTGCTGTAAATTGCCACCTGTGCCGTTTGACAAACTGTATGAAGTCTTCTGCAGAGAATTATGAAAGAGCCTCTCGGCAGCAGTCGCTGCTCGCCTCCCCTCGCTGCCGCTTCTGTCAGTCACGCGGCGGCAACGGCACACTAATGTTAGTGGAAGGCAGCGTGAAGCGGAGTCGTGTATAGATCAACGCTAATGTTCCGATAATATGAAGGACATTACGTTATCGATTGCCTCTGCGCTGTAATTAAATACAATAATAACCAGGAAAACGGTGAGATGCATGATGATTTAACCGAACTACGGCATTATGCAGTGGCAAGTGCTGTAATGAAATTATCCTGCACTTGCTGTATAGTTATCAAAAATAATGATCCTATTTGTGTGTGAATGGGAAGAGGCATAATGCAATATAAGTTTTGCCAGCGCTGCAGTAGCCCATTATAGGCTTTCAAAGCGCAGTTTATGGCTGTCTCCCACCCAGTGAGTGCTGACAGGGGGGGTTTGAAACCATGCACACACACCGAGGCACTCAGTCTTAGTTTGTTTTCATGTCATGGAGGCAGAAATGCTGATGATTGTGCGGGTAACCGAAATGGGGAAATGGCAACATTTCTGCCGAGTGAGGAGCATAACGGGAAATAGAGGGCTCCTGAGGTGCAAGAAGAAGCCGGAGCCAAGAGTTTAGTCTGTTTTTAATTGCTTTTCTGTAGGAGTCAACAAGCTACCAAGTCAATAAATACATGCTGTTTTTTCCCTTCCGAGGAAATCGCCAGAGCTGATATTCAGGTGGAGTGTCGTTTATCTTTCCCGCTGCCTCACATTAAGTCAGAAAAACACGCAAACACACACGCGCCGACACGTGTAATGAAATTGTTGTTGCTGGTGGTGAAAATCATGGGAAGAAGCAGTCTGGCTGCAATGAAAATGTCCCGTTGATGCACAGAGAACATCAACGTGTCCTGCGGAGGCATCGGCTCACTCTCACCGATGTGGGTTTGTGTCTTTTGGGGCTTCGCGGTGAAGACGGATGAACAATAACACCTGAAACAAACCTCCAGTCTGGTGTGAATTCTGCCTTTTGGATTTTCTCTTCATGACTTTGAAACTTTCTTCAGTTGCTGGACTTATTCCTTTATTCACAATGTAAAATTTGGCAAAGATCGTGCTACCAAATTTAAGAACAATCAAGTTGATTTTACTTATATTGACTTTTATTGTCTAAAATGATATTGAGGGTTAAATCTTCTAAATAAGTGACAAAGGTTGATGAAATTACATTCCTATTAACAGCATTTCAGCCTTTGAATTATGTAAAACATAAATACTGTTTTAATTTGATATTTGATGCGAGGACTTGAATAATGCAGCCGTGACCCGACGCTGTTGTGTGTAAAATCTAATGGTGCATCTCAAAAAAACGGCCTGTAATTAAACGGGCCAGATGTTTAGTCATTAATGTATGGATCTTGGTATCTATGAAATTTTCATTACGATACCTTTGATCTCCCTCCAGTATCAGCAAAAAACGCCTTCATTGCAGTGTTTAACTGAGTAGATTTTTCTGTTTTGCTCCTCATTGATGAAAATAATCACGCCGCACAGTAACGGCTTTACAAATCATGCATGTACATAGCTGAGAGGAAAATGAAACTTGTTCCTGTGCTTGCATGTACGGTGGGTTTTTTTTGCAATTATGGCTGTAAATTATTCATGGCATATGTACACACTGTTAAAGCAGGCCTCAGATAAGAGGAGCTTTATCTGTTAATACGACCAAATAGAGCGGATGGTTATGTAGCAACGCAGGTCCTAAAATAACCGTCAGATCCAGGAACGTCCTTGTTGCAAATGGGGAAGAAGAATAAGCACACGCTGTATCTTACTCACCCTGGGCATCCCTTTGATTCTCACCTCATTTTATATCATAAACACTAAAAATACCCAAGTGACCCTCAGGAGGAAAATGTGCATATTCAGCTCGGAGCTCTCACAGCGGTAAACTCGCTGACATCACAGTGTCCCGAGCAGGTGGAGGACACCAGGAGTGCAGTTTTGTTGGCGTCGGTCTCCAGGTAAGAATAGCACCTCTGTGCTGGGCGTCCATGACTTTACACTCTGTGTGTGGCTCCCAGCAATCAGCCGTGCGTGGACCGGCTCCTCAACTGTATATCAAGTACAGTTTGATGTCCAGTCCCGCTTTAATTAGCTTGGTTTCCGTGGTAACAGATGACGATGAGGATGTCCCACTAGATAATATTTTTTGGTTTATTTGAGCTTCATCATTTCAACTCATTGTTCTTTTTTCACGCTATTTATTATTGCTGTAACCACTCGTCTCACTTCTTACTGCGCAATGCACCTTTTGATTACTGCGGGTTGACTGTTTTCAGTCAGTTTGAATGCTTATATTTTACTCTACCATA
>JAUESE010000010.1:5474028-5486610 GCA_032274725.1 Malacoctenus triangulatus
TGAGTAGTGGTAAATTATAGTGGATTGATTGTATGTGTATCTGCTGGGAAGCGTTTTGAAAACACTCGTATTTGGACGGACTGACAACAAAAGAGGTGCCCCGTCTTTTATCACTGTATGAATTGAAACGCTCTGAATACAAACATGCACTGTTCGGGCTGACAAAGGCGGTTTTGTGTGTAAACCTGTTAAAATTGATCACGAAGTCGTGCTCGGTGTGGAGATCATTTCTTTGAAGGTCTCGCTCTTCTCTTTGACTTGAAGTTGGTCTCGTCTTCGTCTCAGACTGAGCGGACTCGTGATGTTTTTTATATATAAGACCAGTCGAGTTGCTTTCTCTGCTTTCTCTCTCTCTTCCTTCTTGAAGTGAACAATCATTGTTTGTTGGACAACATTTCTCTTGTTGTTTGTCAGAATAAATTAGGATCAAACTCTAACTCACAGTTTTATTGTTTGATTTTCATTTTCTCGTTCCTGCTCTCGTTGTTTCGACCTACAACAGTCTCGTTCTTGGTTCCGTCTGGTCTTGATTGGATGTTTTCTTCATGACAGGAAACTTGCAAGTCTCCA
The DNA here is from genome assembly GCA_032274725.1 of Malacoctenus triangulatus. Classification (NCBI taxonomy): domain Eukaryota; kingdom Metazoa; phylum Chordata; class Actinopteri; order Blenniiformes; family Labrisomidae; genus Malacoctenus; species Malacoctenus triangulatus. Next base: position 5,474,599 of record JAUESE010000010.1, read on the forward strand.
CTGAGTGAGTCTGCATTTCCTCACAGCGTTCTCGTGATTCTATTTCTCTGTTGGCAGTTTGGATGATAATGAACCAGCATCGTCTAAGCTACAGGTGTGACACACCGTGAAACACTTCAATATGGCGTGTGCGTCTGGGAGAAAATGTTGTTAAATACCGGTAAATCATTAACACATGTTTAGTTTCTGTGCAGTTTTTTTGCACTTTGTCACAGCGTGAGGACTTTTCTGTGGAGAGATGGCATTTTATTTCTGGTAGCTTGCAAAGGTTTCTCTGCAGGTAACCGAACTTCCTTCAGCAATCAAACAAAAATGCATATTAGTTTCACTGGTGACACTGAACTGCCTCCAGCCTTCAAGGACCCAGCTGCAGCACAGCTTTATTCTTGACTTGAGTGCAGGAAGTGATATAACGACTCAGAAGTTTTGTGATTAGAGCTTGTTTTTTTTTTTTTTTAAACATGGCCACAAACGTGTCCAGTTTGTTCTTGTCAGGTTGTTGCAGGTCAGCCCCTAATTTCCCTTGGAAGAGAAGTGGCTGCAGGTTGTGAACACTTATAGATTTGTGGGGGCGAGATTGTGTCTGTGTGATGAACCAGTGACCTATGAAAGATGGACCTTGACCTTTGCTTGTTGTCTGGAGTGGGACAGACAAAAACATGGTCAGAGACGGAGACTAAAGACAGATGGATACAAAGCACCATCCTGTTAAAAATACATTAACGCACCCAGTAAGGAAGCAAGATATTTTGCGTAAACTTTATGCTCCTAGTAAACTGGACGAAGCCCTGTACATGTGTCCTGATGGAGTGATCCTGAAAACACACTCGAAGAAAGTACAGGTGTTCAGTCATTACATAATGAGTGGTAAAACATAGGATGAAGTTACATAAGAAATAAAACCTTTCCTCTTCAGCGTATCATCGAACCTGCCTGTTTCTGAGGAGTACCTGAATAGAACTGCGGGCCTGTGGGCAGAGAGATTTTCACTTCTGCTTCTCTACTCTGCAGAGAGTTTTTGGAGAAAACCGCGTCCATAATTTATGCATTTATAGACCCACTTTGGCTTCGACATCAGGGACAGTTTAAGATGAGTGTTACAAACATGGTTCTGTAAACTATTTTGACAAATGAATAAAATATAAGCCCCGTCAGTGCAAAATGTTCAAGTTGTAGATCCCACTTACTGTAGCTGTTTGCTAAATACAGATGAAGTAGCACCATCATTTTGGGTGACATTTAGAGGTTCGCACATTGTGTGACCTCCAAATCTCAACCTGCAGTTTGGAGGAATAAAACCAGTATCTTTTATGGTGGAATATCACTGTGATGGATGCACTTGCCACTGTAGAAAAATAAGAGTAAAGTTAGTTAAGTAAGATTTAAAGGTGCACTGACATATTGACATGATTGGATAATGTCAATGGTTGTTGAAGTCTAGCCAAGATACAACACGTCACCTGTTGAACGCTCCTCATTATCGGCTTCGGTGGCAGACAAGCTGAATCAAACAATTGATGTTGATGAATTTAAATAAAGGAAAATAAATCACAAACACACACACACACACACACACACACACACACACACACACACACACACACACACACACGTATTAATCTAGAGTCACCAGTTGAACTCACATGGATGTTTTTGGACTGTGGGTGGAACTGGTTTGCCTGGAAAGAGGCTGCAAACACTACCAGACAAAGGCCCCACCTGGGTGCAAACCGAGGACCGTCTCATTGTGAGGAGACGGGGCAAACCACTACCCCACCAGCTCCTTGGTGCATTCCCCTTATAAACCTATAAAGGTAGCTTCCTTTGTCTTCACTCTATGTTTTTACTCCCCCTTTTTGAGCCGTCCCAGATTTTCCAGCCTCCGTTCCTGATCACGTCCGGCTCCAAATCGCAGCCCAGTGATATGATGCGCATTAGAAATGGAAGCAGTCGGGTCTCCCTCTCATTCCTAAAACATTAGGCCAGATTTCATCACGACTTCCACATTTTGCCCCGTGTCTCGTCCTTTTTCCACCACGCTGGTATTTTGAGATTGTGAGTCAAGAGCCTGTAATCAGCACCAGCGATCGCAAGTATTAACATGCGAGTCAGTTCCAGCTCAGCTGCCTCTGTCCAAATGTTGATGTGACAGCTGATTATGGGCTACTGCCTGATTTTAAACCGCTGCATATTTAATAGATGAATGAAACATAATACTCCAAATGAGCGCAGACGATGTCAACATAACCCAATGGAAAAAAAACAACAACAACAAGAGAGGTGATTAATTAACTAGTTTGTGGTTTTATGGGCCTTCGATTTCTACAAATGTGTTTTTGTCCCGGGAAAATATGGCAGCGCGTTTTTCTGCTGAGTCACGATCTTGGCAGTGATGAAAATCCCAAAGTGCTGCCCCCTGCTGCAACCGCAGCACAGGAGCATCAGCTAAATGGTCGAATATTATCTGCATGGTCGCCTTGACTTTCAGATCGGCTCGGATGTAAAATGGTAGCCTGTGAATAATGTAAATTCGCACAGCCAGGGAAGGAAGTGTTGGTTATAATTAGGCTCATATGAAAGTGTGCGTGACAGAAAGTAAAAATGCTTCGCGATGGAAAAGGAACTCTTTCAACAATATGACACCTTCCTGCAGGCGATGTCTCTTTTTTTTTTTCCTTTAGCTTCACTTCAGCTAAACAATCGCAACATGTGAGACAATGAGACAAATTCAGAATGAGCTGCTCGACTGATTCCCGTCTTTTTTCTGAGCTGCTGCTCCAACATTTAACTAAAACCCTGAAAAAATGAGACGCTTGGACTCACAACAAGTTGCTTTTGCTTCTCTTCTCAACTGTGTGGTCAGTCCTGGTCCAGGAGTGCTGCTCTCCTGTGTGTTTTAGCACTTATTACACGTCTCATTGACGACATCCAGGTGTTTTTGTAGCTTGAAGACATCGAGTCTCACACATGGATGATAGAAATCCTCGAGGACGTAAGTCGGGCATGTCTATCACTCGTTTTGTTGTGTTGTAGAGGTATTGCCGAACCAGTTCCATGTTTATAGAAGACCAGCTTTTGAGTCCTCGGATTTCGCTGCAGGTTTCAGCAGCAACACTGTGAGACGCCATCCGGTCAGCGGCACACGAGGTTATTTAGAAGTTAACCGTCGATTTGTGGAGTGTTTGAGTGAACGCGTTCTGGCTGCTCACTCAAACAGCCAACATCACGTCCTCATCGTGTTTGGATGAAGTGTTTGTGTGCGTGTGCATATGTGTCCTATGTTAATGCACACCATGCCAGTGTGAATGCTGCGTAGGTGTTGGTTTTTTTTTTTTTTTTCTCTTTCCTGCCAGTGTCAGGATGAGTGATCTATCAATATGAGGGCTGCATTCTGCTGCCGTGTGTGTTTACGCTCCCTTTGAATTCAAGACATGATGAAAGCCCATGGGGGGGTTTTCATTGGCGCTCTCTGCCAATGTCATGGTTAGCGTTGGTGTGTGGTAGATGCCAGAATCAATGTATTTCACACAAGCGGAGCTGTGGTCATGCTGAGAGGCACAAAGAGCTTCAGACTGCTCATGAGACAGTGTTTGATCCAGACTAAAACAGACTGGGAGAGCACGTACTCGACTGATCCACGCAGGCGATACCGGCCTATTAGCACCTGCAGTCAGCCTCGGCTCGCCGGCTTGGCGGGTCACTGGAACAAAACACGATTAAAAAAGTCAGAGGGGTAATGTGGGACCCAGCATATTGTGCGTTTTATTTAAAAGCTACTAAATTCAAGCTGCTAAGTGTCGGGCATTAGGGAGGAAATTGAGGATTAGGGATAGACTGTAGGAATTAAAGACCAGGTGCTATACTCTTCAGTCCGTAGTACTTTAGTTTTATTCAATGGTATGTAAACTTACAATAATTGATGGTTGGAGCCTTTTGGGAGTGGTGAAAACGAGCCTCACACACTTGTTCTCTCATAAAGTTGATGTGGCAGTCGCGTTGAAAAACAGCAGCCAGCAGCGGGCCGCGTGAAGCAGCGGTTATCCAGAGTTACGGTGCTGGGCACCTGATGATTACAAGTTTGGTTCTCATTCTTCTCTTTAAACGTTCCTGGCCCGGAATATGGCCAGCTCCTCAGCTGCCAAACGATCCATTATGCTTACCAGCTTGTCGCTAACAATGTGTTATTAGTTTCTTGGTGCTGAGCAGGTAGCGTCCAGGTTTTTGGATTTTTTTTTTTTTTTGCCTTTTCTTTGCTACAGAAAAAAAACACCCAGCTGCCTGCTGCCTTTGGAAACAATGCTGGTGAGAGGGAGCCGAACCTGCGAAGCCAAAACAATGAGTTGAAAGGAACTCGAGTGCTTCTCAGAGCTGAGGCAAACCGCAGAGTCCTGTAATGAATAAAACAATATGTCTACAGGTGGTTCTTTCGCTATACCACCTCATACCATCTCTCATACTTTGTCCTCGTAGGATTAAGCAGATTAAACCTTAATATTGATGCATATAATGTTTCAGAACTGAGACTTTTGTTTTTTCCCCGGTTTGGATCCTGATTGCTCATTAGTGTAAATCCAAATGTAATGCAGGTAGCTAATTACCAGTTGCGTGTTGTTTACCTGATAATTCCAGACCTTTTCCCCGCTCTGAGAAATAGTGTCGAGAGTAAATACTGCCTGAAGAACTGCCTCCGTTCGCCTCCTGATATCGCCGTTTTTCCAATTTTGCCATCTTGCCTCGATGGGGCATAATCAGTTGCCAGCAGTTGGCCACTGGCACTCGCCGGTGATATTCTATCCACGATAATAACAACAGCGTCTCATATGGGGATAACCTGCCTTATTGCTCAATGGATTTACATACAGCAGGTAATCGTTGTGACCGCGGGCTATCTGTGACTGATGGTGTGTGTCAGCATTGTACATGCAGCCTTTGTTTTCATTTGGCAATCAGGCCTGTCGGGCCACACCGCTGCAGAGATCAATGTACTATTTGGATGATGGCATTGTGTGTGTGCGTGTGCGTGTGTGTGTGTATTTCATCTGAATGCTTACCTGTAGGCTATCATCTTTGTTGCCTCCGTGTATCCATCTCACTCAGCGTTTTCCTGTGAAGCAGAGAAAACATAAGGCGCCTTTCAAAGGGGGAACCACGCCGTTACAATAGCAAACCTGATTTACTTTTCCACTGTGGCTTTGATTTTTAAACTCTGTTGTACAATAATCCATTTTAAAAGAAAACCCAAATTCAAAAATATGCTAATGGTGGGGGGGGAGTGTGTGTACAACCGTATCCTCCGAGGCTTCTTTAGTGAGGGGATGTTGGAGGCAGAGGGGGAGGCGGTGTGCGGGAGAGGAGGAGATAGGAAGCGATAGCTCAGCAGAAAGGTGTAAAGTCCTCCAGTGGCAAACTAATCTGCCAGGCTTAGGGCGGCTGGTTCGCTCCATGCTCGCATGGAGAAAGGGAAAGAGGCTCTATCGGGCTCACCTTTCATGCTGCCTGGGCTGCGGCCACAGGGGGGAAACCCAAACACATTGATTAGCCGTCACCAGGGGGTTTGAACAGAGGGGGTTCTCTAACCGTCCCGTCCACCATCCCCCTCCTCCCCCTCTCCTGCCTCCATCACCCCCACCAGCTCGGCCCACCTTTCTTTCTCACGGGGGGGACGTGCCGTACGTGAATGGCAAAGGGAGAGAGAGAGGATTGAGGGTGCAAGAAGAAGCAGCTCAGAACGAAGTGAAACAAAAGCTGAAGGAAACGTGTCAAGCACCAACAGTCAACTCCAAGAAAAAGACGGGAATCAAACAGACGGGCTCCGAACAGCCGTGTTTTGTTTTTGCTCTGATCACGAGCCAAAATCTGGGAGAACTCGTGTGCGCGAGTCAGTCCGGGTGTGTGTGCGTGTGCGTGTGCGTCCACGGCAGCTGCTGAGTTTCTGTGTTTATCTGCGTGAGAGCTTTACGGTAAATAAAGCTGGAGTCCTGGCAGGGAGACAGGTGCAGCGGGCTGGGCCAGAGGAGAGCTACTGTAACTCAGGAGGAGCGAGCGAGCGAGGGAGAGAGCGACTCCCTTGAAAGTGCCAACCGGACAATCTTTTGAAGTGGCCCACATTGGCATAACATGAATAAACATGAGCAGTGTCTGCTTTCGAGCAAAGCAGGAGTGAAGGTGTGAGGCTCATTAGGGAGCGAGAGGCCATGTTGATAAAAGAACTGCAGTCATGATCACATGCTGCACTCCGAGTTCATGTGCAAGTATTTATCATTTTAACCCTCTAATCATGTGTGCGCTGATGAGAAAGACTGCAAACACTAATTAAAACTGAAAATGTAGACATGAAAACATCACAGAACTGTATTATATTATCTATTCACTTCAGAATTACCCACCAATTATGCTGTCAGTGGGCTGGTGATAGTGTTTTGTCTGCACGTATTAAGAAAACCATTATATTAATCTTAAAGAGTTTTAATGTCATTTTGTAAAGATAAGATTTTTTTTCTCCAGTTGCTGGAAACAAACTGATGATAATGTCTATTACTTCTGATAATTTGAGTGCAAATTACATAACTCTCCCAGCACTTCCAAGTCATAACTCATCTATAGGCACTCGGAATATTAACCCAGTGCTCCCCCAAGGCACAGAATATGAACCAGCACCTTTTAAGTGCACGCCGCTCCATGCAGCTGCGGCGTGATTGCAAATCCTGCCTGGTGAACTGCTAATACACCCGCCCGAGCTTCGACGGCCTCCAGTGTAGCAGGCTGCTGGTTATGAATAACCCCGCACATAACCGACTGCCCCCCCCACCCCCACCGCCCCGCCCCCCGTCTCCATGTCACTGAGGGTGATTTACACAGATTTCACTGCCTTTCCATCAGTGTTTCTGGGAGCGCTCTTCATTTTTGTAGCTAACTGAATACATGTCAAAGCATAGAGTTCATCTGAAAGCATTAGAGGAATCAGTAACAGCCCTTAAGTCTTTCTGAGGCGGATCGGGTGCAGATTAAGCAACATTGGTTTAAAGGAGACGGGAGGGGAAATGTGTTTTGGTCTTATAGGCATCTGACAGCTTCTCCATAATAGTCAGCTAATCCGTTTTATGCAGTGGGCGTATGTCTGTCTTTTATTCCTACACACCAATGGCATCATCCTAACACACAGAGAGATGGAGCACACACAGACACACACAACACACAGGAATAGTGCAGGAACACCCATTTTAGCCTTCTTGGCTGAAATGATGAATGGCCTCTGAACTGAGATCATTTCTCTACTTGCCTCATCAGACTGCCTTGACATCTGTCACAGCTGCTCAGGCCACGGTGGCTAAATGAATGTTGTCCTCCGACCGAGAACAAGGCCGGGAATCATCACTTCGAGTCCTGCTGGTGGTGGAGGTGTTAAAGCAACGGCTGGGTCCATCTCCCCCGTGTGGCTCTGAGAGCTGCTTCGACACCAGGCTGACTCATTGCAAAGTGCTAATGACGGATGTCCTTTTGTGTTTGTTTTAAGGTATAGAGACGCAGCCGCTCGGCTGACAACTCCGGCGCCGTGGCGCGCAAGTATTCTGTAGGAGCGGGGCGCCTTAATCTGCGGCTCAGCGCTCGTTGAGTTGATTAAAAATTAATTGATATCTGACATTTGATTTCCATTGTTGAATCACTTCGATGACATTTGATGTGACAGACTCAATTTAGCCAGTTAGGCTCCGCGCGAGCGAGAAGTCGTTCTGTGCCTTCCGTTGTTATCTTCCTCCTCGCGCCTTGTGATTGCGCAGACCAATTAAAACAAATTAACCTCCCATCCAGTTTGCCCTTCTGCCACCAAATTGTTGTGTCATTTATAGAGCATTTTGGCTGCCTGAGCTCACTCTTTGTTTTTTTGCTCCACTCTCTGAGGGCCTGTCGAAAGTAATAATTGTGTTTCTTGCTGTGCGATAATACGATGCTCTCTGTTCCTTTCGGGTCTGTATTGAAATCTCGATCCTGTCCCTCTGCAGTGGCTATCTCCCTCTGTATCTGAAGAACTGATGGTATCTCCCTCCCCCTGTGAATTTCATCCTCTCCAGCTGAATTATCCATTCTCTCCCCCGTTGCTCTCTTTCTCAACTTTCAATATTTCCTCTCTGGATTTCCTATCTTCCCTTGTTATCTCGGCTTCACCGCTACATTTCGTCCACGTTGCTCCCTCTGTCTTACCCTCCTCCCGTTCCTTCTTTTGTCACGAGTCTCTTTCCTGTGTAATCTGGTGCCTCAATCACTCCGTCCTGTCTCACTTCGGGCCAACTCGGTATCCTACGGACGCTTTTTCCCCGCGTCTGGCCAGGACGCATCAGAGTGTAACCTGCTAAATTGGACTGTTATGGTGAGGCAACACACACGCTTGAGAAACTCTTGAGTTAATGGACAATTTACCTCACCTCATTGTTATAGCCTTTACATTCATTAAGCCCCCTCTGCTCTCTTTATCTTTCTCCCCCTCTCTGTCTTTCTTTCCTTCCTTCTCCCCTATCTCTCTCTTTTTCTCTGCATGTCTTCATTGTGAGAGCTCGGCTGTTCTCTCCTGCGTTGTGTCCTTCTGCATGCCTGCCTCCTGCAGCCCTGGTGCTCGGTCCCCCCCCCCACCCCCCGTGGCTTCAGCGGTCCAGTTTGGTTCCTCCAGCCTGCTGGAGTAAATAGTAAAATAATGGTACCAGCTTGCCATAAATCAACCCAATTGAAAAACATCACCATTAGAGCCTCCCTCTTGTTCCCTCCCTCATCTGCTCTTTTCTGTGCCCTTCACCTTTGTCCCAGCAGGGAACGAGGGAGGAAAAGATGACTATTAGCCAGTGTTGTGGGGGGGAAAACAGAGGCTTCCAGAACAAGTGAAGGATAATGACGAATAAACACTGCACATATGTTCCGCGTGTACCTGTGTGTACTTGTTTCCGCACACAGTTGTGTATGTGTTCTCTTCAGAGAGTGAAATCCAGTGTGTGAGCTGCTCCTGGTACATGGATGCCATGTGCTCCATCCTGACCCGGAGCTTAGAGGAGAGGGCTCATGCGGAAGGAAGAATATCCTTGTGTCAGCACATCCTCAATCCGTTGGCTGTGTCTATGGCAATGCATGTATTTCACGCTTAAGGCGGGCGGGGGTGGGGGGGGGAGAAAAATGCATCACATAGACACACACTGCAACAAAGAAAAGAAGTGATAGAAAGCGATAGGCAGCATCACGACGCCGGACCCTGATTTGCATCAACGGTTGACGCAGTTCATTAAATGTGATGTGAAACAAGCATTCATGACAAAGTCTAATTTGATGCTGATTTAGAGACAACAGTATTGACACATACATTCATGCACGCACACGTCTAGTAACAGCAGCTAACTGCAGCGCGTTGCTCAAGGTTTATTGGACCAATAAAAGCCGGCGTCAGAGAGAAGCTCGGTCTGAGTTTGGTTGCTGTGGTGATGCTCGCCAAAGTACAACAGCAGCAGGGTAAAGTACGTTGTGATCCACGAGGCAGATAGAAACAGCAAAGCCATCAATTAGAGACAGATTTTCTCCTTTACTTATACACTTCAACACGAGATTAGTGTCAGTGTACACAAGTACATTTTGTTAGATAGCAGCTTCGCACTCTCGTACATTAACAATAAACATGAAGCATAAAACGAGGAGACCACATTGCTCTGCCCAGTGGATGATGGCATGAGAGAATGAAATATTTATCATATTATTGGTGAGACTGTCTTTCTGTTTTAATTTTTAAAAAATGTAGCTTATTGTGTGAAACATATTGGTGAATAATTGTGGTCAGCGTTACCTCGAGTTGAAGCTGTCGGATCAGAAGCATGAATTCTGATTTTTACTCCTGATTGAAATGAATTATTGCCTGAAGTGTTCAGATGCAAAGTAGCAAAATCTCAATTTTCCCAAAAAAACCCCAAAAAGTCCCCGTAGTTTGTCTCTCAGAAGAGCTTCATCAATCATCAGTTAGTAGATTTCCAGTTGTTGATCAGTTAATTCGCAAGAAACAAAGACTAGAAGAGTAATGAAAAGCTTCGGATTTAAAAGTGAGAGATTCACACGCTGTGTTGAAGTGAACCGTGCAAACATAGAATAAAAATCCTGCCTCTGAATCTAAAGGTAATGTTACAGCTACTGTACGTGTGCACTTGTAACTTCCGCTCACTGGAGTGAGCCTCGCGTGCCTTGACGCGTCCTGACAGGTACACACCCGTCCATGCATCTTCACAGACTCGCAGCGCAAAGGCCACGCTGTGCATAAGTGCTGACGGCTGTCATGTTAATATGCCAGGGAGGCTGGAAGATTGGGACGTTCCCAGCACGGCGCGATGCAGGAGCGTCAAGGAGGAGGAGGAGGAGGAGGAAAACTTCCGTCCCTAAGTCCTTTCTGCATTGACAAAAAGTGACTGCTGCAGAGTAATTAAATGCATGAAAAAGGTCTTTATTTTCACTCGACAGTCAGAATTACCACAGAAAACAAAGCTGGTAAATAATTCACTGTTACTGTTTATCGGATTTCAGACAAACACTGTTTTTATCCACTCTAATGGGAGCTGCAGGCAGACTAACCACCTACAGCCGTAATTCAAACATAACTTGTTTCCAAGGCCAAGAAACACATTATATGATATTACAAAAAGCTTCGACCACTGTGTGCGCACCCGAGTACTTTACCATGCTACAATATTAGGCTTTGAAGTAATGCTTAACAGCTCTGCTGCTTTTTGTTGTTTTGTTTTTGCTTCTTTTTTTTTTTATTGGATTTTGAAACGCAGACACTCCAGCAAACACGGCCAAACATAAAGCCCGAGACGGCATCCAGTTTGCCAAACTCATCGTTTAGACTTTGTTCCTGAAGTCTGTTGTGTTGTCTCGACGGAGAACATTATATCACAGAACCAAGCATGTGTTCCTCTAGTTTTTGTTTCCAAAAAATGAAAATACGGAAAAAGCCAGTTTGATGTTCCGTTTTTTTGTTTTGCACAGTACCGATAGGAATAACAATCTCTCCTCAGCACAACTATTTTCCCACCTTCTGTGCACTCGGGCTCTTTTAAGTAGAAAAACAGCCGTTTCTCCTCTTTAAACACTAACATTTGGCGGTAAACAACTTAGTTAACAAGTCAGAATCAGTCTCACATCCACCTAACAGCCACAACACAAGGTTCAGGTCTGGCTTGGTTCATCCTTTGCTCGTAGAACTGCCTTATTCTCTGTGTCAAAGATGCAACCATAAGAAAGTCGTCAGTACATGTTGACATGACAACAACACTCAGTTGATCCACAGTCAGTTTCGTACTGCAAATCTCATCTTCTGCAGCGCATCAAAGTTTCTCAATTTTGACCGAGTGGTCCCTTTTTCGAGTTACACAAGCCAGTTTGAGATGCTTTGAGGTTTGTGAGTCATGAATCTTAACCTGAACCTTCCAACCTCAGACTGACCCTCCTCGTCCTCACCTCCTGCCGCCCTACATTGTCTCTGCCATAGTTACTGCGGCCACTCGAGGTCGCTGTTTTCTTGTGTCCTCACTCCTGCAGGCACCGTCCGGCTTCCTGTCGACTTGTTTGGCCCCGCATTTTAATCACTTACTTAAACAATGTCTTCGTGAGAAAAAGGTCTCATTAAAAACCAAAAAACAGTAATTTAAAAAAAGAAGCAAGTCAAACAATCAAACTTTTTTTTTCCAGAAGATTTTATTAGAAGTTTTGTTTTACATGCGCTCAGAGTTCGCTGTCTGCTTCACTTTATAATGAAGCGTCACTTGGAGCTGCGCAAAATCATTTGGGGTATTTTATTTTTGGTTTGTGAATCGTATCATTATCCATCACCGCATTGATTTTAGCCTCATTTCTCAGTCCAAATATTGAATGATCAGCTTCAGGTTGTGATTGATTGCCAAAAAATGAATAAACAGGGCCGAGGAGGCGAGGCCCTCTGATGCTAATGTAGTAGCTGCAGATAGATTGATGAAATTGGGGGGAGGGGGGGGGGGG
>JAUESE010000010.1:5555464-5566384 GCA_032274725.1 Malacoctenus triangulatus
AGCAGCAGCAGCAGCAGCCTCTCTTTCTCTCTTTCTCTCTCTGTCTCTCTCCCTCGCTCTCCTTTGCCCACTCTTCCTCTCTTTTCTTCCTTTTTCTCACCTTCTCCTGTCTGTCCTCCTTTCGAAAACTCTCTGTTGTCCGAAGCTCTTGTGCTGCACCTTGTCCCCCACTCTCATTCAGCTTTCCCGTCATTTGCCAGGTTCTCCGTTCAGAGATGAGATCACGCTGGCCATTCTCCAGCTGCAGGAGAATAACCGGCTGGAGATACTGAAGAGGAGGTGGTGGGAGGGAGGCCAATGTCCCAAAGAGGAGGACCACCGTGCCAAGGGTGAGTCGACCACAGCTGTGCCGCTCCTCTCCCTCCTTTCCTGTAATGTCCATAGTAATAGTCTCCTCACTCTCTGCTACAGTCCAGTTAATACCGAATGCCTAAACTAATGTCACTGTGAAGGCCGCTGCACACGATCCACTTCCTTAAATGTCTTCTTTTTGTCACTGGCGTTGGGTATCAGGAACTTTACTGGAGACACCGTCTGTTTACACATCGGCATCACATCTGCATGCGTATTCAAAGTCCACACCTATATGACCGACAGAGACAATAAAAATGGGGCTGTGTCGATGTTGTCGCTGTCAGATGTGTTGATGTTGTTGCTGTCAGACGTGTTCCAGAGGCTCATAATTCTGTTATTCACTCAGCCACTCCATCCCCGGCCATCTGAATGTATTAATTCAATCGAGAGAGCACTCGAGCGAGTTAATATTGCACCTACACAGAGCCGAGGTACTTGCTGGAGACATGCTTGGAATAACACCGGTCAGAAGTGAAGCCACAACTCAGGCTCCAAAAATACTGAATGTCATATTTTGCTTAATGCAGCATGACAGCAGTTTTTGTCAGAGTTCCCCTGAGTGGTGACGGCCATTCAATCTGTCAGCTCCCTCCAGATTGTTATACAGGTCGGCTGGTGACCGAGCAAAACCAACGCTTATCGGGGTGATGTCACTTGAGGTATTTTGCCTGATATTACATGAATGGATGGACATTTGGGGGAAACAACTCTTCTTGCATGAATGTGTGGCAGAATGCGACCGCGGTTGAATTGAATTCAAAAGACACGTGGAGCGACAGCTTGTTTTTTGTAGCTTCGCATGCAGAGTGGAACCAGATAAAGTGCTGTGAAGGTGGATTGACTGTATTTTCAAAGCACTTGCTGCTGTGATGGATTCTCTGCACTGTAATTCCATCACAACGATCTGTGCCGGGAAAAATGCTGTTAAAACGTACGTTGGGTTGTTGTGGTGGTAAATTTACCAACTAAGAACTCTCCGACTGTTTCCGTGATGTGAAAAGGCACCATAACAGCAGCGGGAGTTCCTTCATTGTGCACATCAATTACAATCTGTTGTGCGAATATGTTGCTGGTGGATCCTCTCCCTCCAGCTTTCAGCAGGAGGCAAACTGAGACCTGTTTGTCAGACGGTCCCAGTCTGCTTGCACCAGGGTTCACACTTCACTGATGAATCGGTTCGGGTGCGTTCACACCAGAACGCCCCATTAAACAGGATCAGATATGACAATCTTGAGTGGTGACAGTAATCAGCGTTTGATAATGGCGACTCTCTGTGTAATAGAGTCACCCCCCCCCCCCTGTGAGCCGAGACGTCCCCTCAAAGTGCAGCCTGGACCCCAGGTTTTAAAACCACTGCTGTTCACAACAAAACGTGACGCTCTCGTGTGTCCTCACCCTTTTTGAAAGAAATCAGACCAGCATTAACATCTGCAGCAGTTTGGCCAGCTTCAAATCTTTACTGCACCAATAAGCTTTGGCTTGATTTCCTCTTCTCGCTTCTTGCACAGCTTTCGATGGATTCTGACATCTGCGGGCAAGAGCTGCAGTTTTTCTTCTCTTTTTTTTTTAATGCTTTGACTCGGTTTTCCAGCCGTCCTGATTTGGCCCTTATCTAAGTTGCTCAAATCTTTACCCTCGCTCGTTTTTCCTGTTTGTATCACGAAAACTTGGGGGATAAAATCTTCACCTGGTGTCTCATGCATCCATTCCACAAAAAGACTCCATATTAAAAAGACAGTGTTATTCACATCACCCATCAGTGCTGATAATACCGACATAATACATAATACAAAGAGTAATCAGGAAATGCTGCAGCAGGTTGGCTGTGATGTTTGTTGTTTCCCTACTGATTGTCTGGCAGCGCTGCATGATGGCAACATTTTTAAAGAGATTGCAATTTATCTACCTGTTTGTCAACTTGATTGTTTGTTGTCTAATTTTTATTGTTTTCCTCATTATTTGGACAACAGCATAAATCACCGCTCTTGCTATTCTGGAAGAAGGATTTCCTCGCCGCTCCGCCTACTCCGATTTTTCTCCACTTTCCGTTTAAATATAGTTCTTGGAGAATTTGTCATTGTATTTATCTGCAGTGAGAGTCCAAGGACAGGACAGCGTGTTTTATGTGACGCAGGCTTTAAGACCTGTTGCGTGAAATTTACGATTGGTGGTGCTGGAAGACTGTCAGTCTTCTTGTGAATCTCTCCACAAGAAGACCCAAAATAAACAGAAACAGCGACTTTAACCCCACAGAGGACATTATAAAACAATATTCCACCACCGGCTGCACTGTTCATCAGATAACAAGCGAAAGCCACTATGACTGCACACTCTTTCCGGTGCTGTTGTGTCTGCCGCTCTGCAATAATGTTATGTCTCTGGTTGTACCCTCGCAGGTCTGGGCATGGAGAACATTGGGGGCATTTTTGTGGTGCTGATCTGTGGCCTCATCATTGCCGTGTTTGTGGCCATTATGGAGTTTGTGTGGTCGACACGCCGCTCGGCAGAGACAGATGAGGTATGCCCCCATACCTGCCCTCGCCGACCCCACAGACACACCCCAGTAGGTTCCCATGGCATCCCGCCAACCCTTCTGATTATGTTGTTTTGTGCGTGTTTGTGTGTAAGCGTGTGTGCGTATGTGTGTGCGTGAGAGCGGATATAGTTCTTTGTCAGCTTTTACCTCCATTTGTGTTTTGTGTGTGCTACAACATTCAAGGTTCAGTGTGTTTTACCTGCATGTGAGATGAGACGTATGCGGCTCTGAATTGCAGTCGTTTCCAAAGTTGCAGGAGATGTGGAGAACTTGACTGCATGTCCTGCCTGTTAACACGTCGTTGTGCCCTTTTAGTGTTTGGTGTCTAACAGTATGGCAGCAAGTGTTTGTGAGCTAAACATGAAAGTACGGATAAGCAATATTGAGAGATGCCAATATTTGCTTGCACTGAGAAGTAGTGTGATCTTTTTTCCCAGGCATTAAATGTCATGATGTATCTTCTTTTACATGCCTCACATGTACGCTGGTATTCTTCGTTTTCATTGTTGGATTACCTCTCGCCCATTTCACTGTGCGTCTCCCTCTTATCTCTCTGCCTCAAACACACACCTCTTGTCATTCGGCCATCAGTGTCTGTTCTCCAAAAACGAGTACTGTTTCTGTTTATGTGAGCACATGACTTTTCAAAATTCTTTTCTTTATCGTGGTTTTTAACGAGAATGTTTGTCTGTAGTGGACATGTTGGTGCATTTTGTTGGTCATGTGTGCAAAATTACAGTAGTTACGCCGTTGGAATGATACAAAAAAAAAACACTTATGGTTGGTAAAGTGTGCCTTGTTGTGTGTGAAGGTTTTGCATTGTTGCCGTGTGAGTGAGGGCTTCTGTGTCTGTGCAGCTGAGTGTGCAGGCCTGCCTGTCCGTTCATAGTGCCATAATGAAGTGCCCATAAACTAAACAACATTTTGGTGTTCTCTGTGTTTGGATTGTAATAACTCTCTCTGCTCCTTGGATATTCTCCCATCTCTATCCATCTCCACATCCTTCCCATCACCTTCTCATCTCTCTTTTCAAACCATCCCTTCATTTGTTGATTTCTGTGACCTCGCTTCTCCTGCGATTTCTTTTCACCATGCCTCCTGCGTCTGTGTCCTCCTGCCTTGTTGCCGCCTCCTTTTCTTTTCTTTTTTTTTAACTCTTCCTTTCAATTCTCCTCTGCCTCCCTCTTTATGTACTGCGTCACCACTGTCTTGTTCTGCTGCCTGCCTACTTTGTGTCTGTGGCACCTCTCCTACCTTTGCCTCCTTCCCTTCCCCTGCCGTCTTTCCTTCTTTCCTCCCTCCTTCCTCTTTCCCCTCCAGGTGTCTGTCTGTCAGGAGATGATCACAGAGTTCAGAAACGCCGTCTCCTGTAAGAAGAGCTCCCGAATGCGACGCCGTCGGCCCCTGAGCAGCTCCGCCGCCCTGCGACACCCCACGCGCATCGCTCTGGGGGCCCCGCGGCCCCTGCGCCTGGTCCGGGAGATGCGACTCAGCAATGGGAAGCTGTACAGCGGCGCCGGCCCCCTAACGGGTGGAGCTGGAGGGGGAGCGGGAGGGGCGGGGCCTCCAGATCTGGGCCCGGGGCCGCAGCGGATACTGGATGATCCACTCGGAGCCAACACCACCCCGCCTCCACCTGCCCCCACCCCTGTGATGCTGCCCGCCCGAAGCTGCACCCACGTGAGGATCTGCCAGGAGTGCCGGAGGATCCAGAGCCTGAGGTCAGGCGGCAGTATAGGGTCAGCCTCCACGCGAATACCACCTTCGTCTGCCCCCTTGCCTCGGCTACCTCCACCGCCACCCCCGTCCACCTCCAACACAGACAGTGAGGGTGGAGGGGGGCCCAGCCCGAGGCGACAGCATCACAGCCCCCCACCTCACACCCCTCGGCCCATCCCGCCTCCTCCACAGAGCAGCAACACCACAGACCTCCTGGTGGACCAGGACTGAGCCCAGGCACGTCCTGGGGGGAGGGGGGGGGGTGGGCGGGGCCTGCAGGGCGCCGGTGATGGGACACTTTTGCTGCTGAGAGAAACATTATTGTCGCTGGAAATTCACCTGAGAACAGAAGTGAAGAAAAAAAAAAACTCGGAGAAAAATTCGACAAATACAGCCGAGAGGACGTGGGTTGATCAAGGGGATAAACTTGAACTCTTTGTCCTGCTGAGACACCAAACGGCAGATATGAAACTGGCTGCGAGACGGTCGTCTGTAAAGCTCTGTAAAGAACAGCTCATTTCGAATGAAACTTGGATAAATGACCAGTCGGACTCCTGTCGTCTCTCTACTCCCCCTCTCACTTCTCCTTTAAACTGGAGGCTGCTGGTTTCCTTCCCTGGGAGCTAACTGGCCCTTCAGTGAATTGAAGCCTTGCTGGAGGACATACTGTTTCTGTATGTGATTTCAAACAGCGACTCAAAGACTTCCAGAGAATTATTTCCTGTTGTTTTTTTCTTTTCTTTCGCTGTCTTCGTTTTGTTACCATTGTTCTAAGTGGGAATTACAGAGTTAAATACAGACTACGTGTGACAATATGGTGGATTATAACATACAAAGAGACCTGACAATGGCTCAATGTCTCCAAGAGTTTTGTGTCCCTCCCTGTGCCCCAAAGCTGCTTTTTAGACGGTGCTGGGGAAGTTGAATGAGTCAACTTCAAGACAACATAATGCAAACAGTAGCAGAGAAAAATGTTGGTCCGCCTTTCTTAACACAGTGTGTTTGTGTGTGAGTGTGTGTGTGAGTTTGTGTGCATTTGAGTAAAATCTGTGCTTCCTGTAAGTCTGTCTCTAACTGCTCAAATGAGGAAACCAATGCACCCGGCCACAGCACCCTTCTACCACCGCGAGATAATCAGACGTCCACCAAAAAAAAAAAAAAAAAAGAAAAAAAAAGGAGCGAGGAGCAAGCGAGCGAGCGAGCGAGGAAGAGGCTTTGAAATGTGAAATTAATGTCCCTCGTTATCCTGGGCAACGCTTGCCAAGCCTTTACTTCTTTTTCACCTCTGTTCACACAGCGTACGGCGAGATACAGAGAAACTGGGCGAGACAGAAAGGCGAGATAGAGGAGAACAGAAAGAGCCCGAGTGAAAAGGACACCACAGAATTTGAATGAGAAATCCCTCACTGAACTACTTCCATTATTAGATCTGTCCTGATCTGTTAATTCTGGGCATCTTTTAAGGGGCTTGTTAACGCGCCAGCAGGCTGTAGCTGCAGCTCCTTCCCCTTCTCTCTGTTCAACAGACTGACTTGGCCGTCCGCAGCAGCGGCTCCTGCCAGAGTGATAGACTCAACACAGCCTCGTCAATACTGTCTCAAGCTTTTGATCGCCTAATTACTCCCATCGGTGGCTGGGGACTCATTCAGGAGGGAGCGTGAACACAGGGAAACATGCTGATAAATAGATTTAGAAGAAATACATGTTTTTTTCACTCTGGCTGCGAAGGCATTCTCGTTTAATTACAATGTTAATGTTGCAGGTCGACGATCCGGAGTCTGCTCGGTTTAAAGCAAACCGCAGAGAGGGATGACATTGGAGAATCTGAAGGCTTTTGCTGGTTTCTTTTGGGCGATTCAGTGAAACTGATGCTGAAGATCTTACGCGTCGTCGTATTTCTGGTAACAATTCAAAGCAGAGTGGGTGTGTCCCCGATTTGACTGACATTTTCAGTAGCTAATCCCATTACACGACCTTGCCAGTTGGAGCCAGTCTCCAAAGTCAGTGCTGGTGTTGGTGCAGAGAAGACGCACATGAGGCTTCAATTGTATTTGTATTCGATACAGAATTAGGAAATGCCCCCGAGTGCAGGATTAGTCATCTGACATTCAACACCGCTCTACAGAAAGACAACAAAAAAAAGAGAGGAAATTTAATGTGAAAAATACATCAAGATGAATAAACAGTTAGCTCATAGACGCAAGGCAAAAACTTGGCAGTAATGTTTTCACATTATGTGGTCTTTAAACACGCTTCACATTACTGGGAATGATTTCTCGATGTATTCATTAGCCATTCGGATGAGCCAACGCTTTTACACTGAATCACTTGAGATCTGTCGTTCCCAGGATTGGTGTTCAACCCTGATCGGATCCCGGATCCACCGAAACGTTAGAACTTTAGGCCAAACGTTCGCGAACTCGCTCACTCTCACCGACAAACGGGAGCAGGAACTTTTTACCAGCTCCGCTCGAGGTCGCAGAAACGCCTTTTCTAGTTTCCCCTTGAAATTGTGTAAATGTACATGTCTACAGAAAGCGCCAGTGCAGGCAAGGCCTCGGGCCTCTCCTTCTGGATCCAAGGTTTGCCAGCTCTGCTGTACAGCGTCTAATAAATTCTAGGTCTACTGTATATCTAAATATCTATATTTTTCTAATTATAAACAATTTGCGTGAAAAGACCAAAACCAACAATGAGTTAAACCCGTAAACAAGCTCTGGCTGATGCTCCGTTGGATATGTAAATATTTTCTCTCATTACATGACACATTCACGCACTTTTTACCTCAAAATATTCAGTGGCAGATTAATCGGTGCCTGGAAATAGGCTCTAATAAGTGCACCATTTACCACCGCTTCACTGCCGTCTGCTGAATAAGGAGTGCCCAGCTGTTTTAATTTTGCCTTTTCTAAAACGGGACTGTACACGAGCCAGTTTCAAAGACGTGAATATAATCAGCTGATATGTCATTATCCTCCATCATTAGCAATTTTAGATCTCAAGTGACACAATTTCATGTTTATATTAAAAAGAGTAAAATAATCCCGTTATTTCCACTAATGCGTGACAAATACCTGCTGCGCTTGGCTCGTGCCACGGTTTCCTTTCACTCCAAATCCTACATACACATTTAATTTCATACGCTTCCAGTCGAAGTCTATACATAATTGCATTTGCCGTCTTGTTTTCTTTCTTTTTTTATTCCATCGCAGACATGAGACCCAGTCTGACATGCTGATTTCACATCATTAAAATGTGCAGCATTTACATTTTCTGCAGGTCATTGACTCATCAGTGCTCATTGAACCTGTTGCCCAGTCACTCCCCAAAATTATTCCCCGATGAATGATTCACTCCTCGCTGGTCTGGAGGCAGTTTGAATTATGTTTCATGTACTTACAGTGACACTGATTTTAAGAAAGTCTGTCTGTTGGTGTGTTTGAGGAGTGTGGAAGGTACGCGAGCTGCTCCGTGCAACATCCTCAATGCAAATTATTCTCTGATTCACCCTGTTGTTGCCGACGGTTTCCATGTGTTTTTATTCATCTTTATTTCATGGCTCCTTTTTCCTGACAGCAGCGCTCATGAATGTAAAGATCATACGAGATGTTTGCTCGCCTCCTGACAACATTATTAACGTTTTATTTCCTCTCCCCCTCACCTCAGCCCGGTATGATAATTTCCCAGTGTACAGTACGGCCACGAGTCTCGTCCAGCACACATGAAGCTTCCAGCTGTTTTAACCTTTAACTGAGGAGATTCATGCTGTTTTCCCAGCTCTGTCCAAACAGCAGGAGCGATGAGTGCAGCTAAAAGAACATGATCCCTTACAGACCCCCCGTCCGTCCATCTAGCCGTCCACAAGCCTCTCCCAGCGAAGCGAGGGGAAGGGCAACGGCACCGAGTCTTTGAGGTGAATCTTTCAAATGAGGTTTTCACTAATCCGTATGGAGAATACCGGCATTGTTGTCTCAGCTAACATTGCTCTGCTTCACCAAATTATGCGTTTTGCAAGTGAGGCAGATTTGTTGCGCTCCAGATAAGGAGTGATAACATTGTTTGCACATATTATGCTGTTTCCTGAATGATTACTGACAGCAGTGATCTGCTGCCTCTCTCTCTCTTTCTCTCTCTCTCTCTCTCTCTCTCTCTCTCCCTCTGTTTACTTCTCCCTTTGTGTTCACGATGCTGACACGGCAGCACGAGCCAACCTTTTTCCACAAATCGTCACTTTACGCTTGCAAAACAAACAAACAAAAAAAAAACTTGAAAAAAAAAATCTTTCCACTCGTCCGCAGCGTCTCCCCTTTGTTGTGTAAAGTCTGTAAATCCCCTGATTGCTTTTGTTATTTTCAGGTTTTTCTCAAAGTTGCTTTATTGCTTTCATTAGTTCACGTGAAGTCAGGAAACTTGATACGTGACAGCAGCGCATAGCCATTAAGTGGCTACCAGCAGCTTTAAACCATCAGCTGAAAGCATTTATACCCTGCGAGGCGTCACTGTGGAGAGGCAGGATGAGGTTCGGCGCCCTGAAGAGCCAAAACATCACTCGTACGAATCTAAACGGGAAGGGAGGGTCACAAAACAACTCCAACGGGGGGCCTGAACTGTCACTCCCCAAAAACAAAACATTTTTGTTTACTATTCTGTTATTTTCTTTGGTATTTTTTCATATTTCTATACTAGTGCTAAATGGATTATTAAAACTGATGAATATTATGATTAAATTGTTATTATTCCTATTGAAGAGCGAGAAGCTCTATCGTGTGCTTGTGGGTGAAGGGTGGGTGACGGGTGGTGTCGGGGTGGAGGTGCAGCGATGCAGATGTTTGGAGAGCGCGCCCTGTTGTTCAAACCTATAGACACACAGACTTGTTTTGGAATAAAACTATTCAAACAGACCAACCGACGTGTGTGTCCTCACTGCTCGGCTTGGAAAAGGTCAAAATGTTGGATTTTATTTCATTCTGGTAAAATGCAGCGAGGAAGATGCACTAAAAAGTACTCGATTTGTAAACAGATGTACTCAAAGACAAAGGAGGCAAACGGGAATATTCAGATAAAAGTCACGCTCAATCATGCATCTGTTACCTGACAAAACTCTGCAGACTTTGAGAAAACACAGAAGCTGTGCTTAAATGTAGACACATCATTGAACATTTCAAGTGAAACTTTTGCCTCACAAATAAAGGAGAGCAGAGCGAGCGCAGCAAACAGTCTCACTCCCGCAGAATGAAGAAACACTGAAAGACCCAGCAGCTGGCGGTGAGTGTTGGTCGGACAGACACAGTTACAGGAACTTTGCAAAACACCTTTTCTCATTTTTTCAACTTGTTTCGGCAGAACAACAACAACAAAAAAACACTTACACAGCAGCATCACCTCACAGGTTAACACCGAGCTGTTCTCAGCAAAAGCAGAGTCAGAGCGGACGGAGCGTTGCGTGTGATGAAGCACTGGATCGTGTGACATGCTGGGGAGAATTGGACAAACTCCACGAAAAAGACGGGCTGGTGATTGAATATATTGTCACACATGGACACAAGGGGCTGGTCGTTATTGCAGCTGTGACAAAAGACGGAAGAAAAAATCCAGGCAACACGACTGCACTCAAATGCAGAGCTGAAAGAAGTGAAAATTCACCCTGAAGTTTACCTGCTGTTGTGTCACGACAATCTCCTCAAATACAAGTTAATGTCTTGAGTTTTATAGTCTTATAAGTGTCAGAAAGGTACATGACGCCGATTGTTCTGAAGTATAAATACTTGGAGGAGATATAAAGCATGTAACCTTAGCAACAGTCTCTATGGTGTTTAGGTTACAAACAACCTACACAAAGTAGTGAGACTTACTGTTCGTTAGGAATTCGGTTTTGTACACCGAACACAAAGTTAAAATGATTCATCTCCTCACGAAACCTCCAACACCTGAAATTCAAAGTCACAAACCTCATTTCAGTTCCAACCATTATGATGTCCAGACAGTTTAGTGAAGAACAATAACTGGTAAGTGGAAAATTAAGGATCTAATTGTGCCTCAGAATAGGAAACAGTCGCGCTCGCAGCCCCCGACTGAACTGGAACATGATTCAACACGGAGCTGCGGGACTTTTGATGGCTGTCAAACCCTTTTTTCTCTAATGTCTGCAACTCTGCTGCCATCAGATCAGGAACAAAATAGACTTCAGCGTGTTTCAGTTGAAAACTGTCAAGAAGGAGTTTCTGTGGCACAGAAGATCTATCTATCTATCTATCTATCTATCTATCTATCTATCTATCTATCTATCTATCTATCTATCTATCTATCTATCT
>JAUESE010000010.1:5689520-5701099 GCA_032274725.1 Malacoctenus triangulatus
TTCTCTCCGCCTCGTCCATTCACAACCACCCCCCCCCCCCCCCCCTCCGATCCTTGCTGGCTGTACCCTGTTGTTCCAGATGTGTATCAGGGGTCCCGGGGTCGACAGAGGGGTCCCTCCACCGCTGTAGCATTTCTGTGTCTATCGGGAGATGGTGGTCCTGATAGCCGGGGCGTCTGACACGTACACAACAGTACATAAATCAAACGCACACATGCACACTCTCACTCCATTTATCTCCCACTCGAGCAGTGCGGCGATAGCAGCCAACTCTGCATAGAGTCAGAGAGAGGGAGAGGTTGTGGTCTGTCTCGTTAAGTAGGAAAGTAATGGGGAGCTGTAAAAGGTTTACTTCTGTTGGTGCCTTCTCTATTGTTCAGGCTTTTCCAGTGTTTGTGCCTCCTTTGTCTGATGCGCTTGAATAGTATATAGCACACTCAACCACATACATAATTGCTGCCTCACCGGGCTTCAGGACAACAGCATGCTATTATGAAGCCTGTTAAGGCAAAGAATGGAGCAAATTGAAAACTGAGGTCATAGATTTTGCCTGACGCTTTTTAGGCAACTGAATGGAAATGGTTTTACATGATTTCATTGACTTGCATTTCAGCTCAACGGCATGTTTGTAGCGGCGTTTTGCCATTATGAGGAGAAGCGCACTCTAACGCATTTCGTTATTTCATGCCGTTTTGTATCCCGCCCCCGTCCAGATCCTCTCCATTTTTCGGAGGTACATCCACTGCAGTTTCTGTGTACCAATCTGTGGCCCATCACAAGTCCCAGATTGAGAGGCCATTTGGCTGCTGTTGACAGGAGGGAGCAGCTATTGACAGGGCCCTGCCGGGGAGGCGTGTCTCAGGCCCGGCGTCCAAAGCGTTTGTGGCGTTTAATACACTGTAGCCGCGGTCCTCGCAGCCCTCACACTGCATGCGACTGCCATCGGGATCAATATGCACTGGGTTAGAGAGAAATGGACCATCTGATGCACACTCAGAGCGGGGGATGAGGGGAAAGGAGTGCAAGAGGCAGAACCAGCGGGAAGGGCTGGGGTAGCGAGGGATTTGAGGGGAAAAGAGAGGAAGAGACTTGAAAAGTGGGAGATGGCGAGACCAAAAGGAAGAGAGAAGACGAGAGGAAATGATTAGAGGCGCGCTTTAAGAGACATGGAGGCAGAGTGCTGCCTGGCACAGCGATGGATGCGAGGGGGGGGAGAAAAAGTGGTCAGTGGTTGAAAGAGACATTCAGCCGAGAAAGAAAACAGATTGGAGTGAACGGGGATAGACACTGAAAAAGAGGAAGACTCCAGACACCAGGGAGGATACACACAGGAAAGGAAGAAAGACATAAGGGAAGAGGTGAGTGGGAGATAGGAAGAGAGAGGGGGGTCGAAGGAGAAGGGGGGTGAAAAACAGAAAAGGGGGGTGCAGGGAAGGATGAGGAGGAAAGGAGGGGAGGGGGGTAAAATTTCCATCAGGTTTTCAATTGGGGCGGATCAATAGTGTATTAGAGCTCACCTTGACCCCGTCTCTCCCCCCTCTCCCCGGCCCAGCACACAGGCCAAGCTACTCTCCCTCACAGCAGGGGACGGAGAGGGGGAGAGATTGCATTACGGACTCCCTTTCTTGGACCAAAGTGGCAGAAAATGGCACAATAAAAGCAAGAGCAGACAGAAAGAAAGAGGAAAACTAAGTCGCGGCAGGCAGAAACAGAGAAAGTGGGGGACAAGGAGTAAGAGAGAGAGGAGTGAGCTGGGGGGGAAACCAGCAGGTGCTGTCGGACTTGTTTGGACGGAGCTTTCAAGGAGAGGAAACTTGTTGGGCGCCGCAGTGTGTGCATGACTAGCGCGGGTTCGTATCACTATAACACTCGTAGGGACAGATTGGAACTGAAATGGGTGGTACACACAAGACACATGTGTGCATACTGACACACAGACGTTCAGCAGCTCACAGAAACTGTGTGTTTTATTGGAGTACACTCTTGACACAGTCGCAAGGACTACACAACCTTGTGCGCGCTTTGTTTTGCAGCACACAGCGTCCTGTAGTTTTTTTTTTTCCTGCTGTCAGCAGAGATATCTGTATGCAAATCAAGAAGTGCCGTCACGTGATTAAATACAACCGCATATTCAAATTTCACTCTACCTGGAAATTAAAGACTCAGTTGTACATTCAACTATCCTCCAAGATTCTTCTGTTGATTTTCATTTTGGAAAATGAACACATTAAATGAAAGCTACTTGAGAGTGCAGAAGTAGTTGCTGATTGTCAACGTGTTTCTTGATACAATAAGATTTGATTCTAAACCCTAAAGAATCGTATTACCCTTAAAGATATTCCGGGATCTTTGGACATCTCTGATTGAATCCCAATTTTATCACAACAAAAACAGGCTCCCCTTCTGTCTGAAGGCCATGATCCCTGATCCGTTGTGACGATAAGTTGCAGATAAAGACCCACATAAATGCTGACAACCACCGAGACGCACGTAAGCCAACGAGGACACCCTCCATCACTGGAGGACAGCGAGATTGGAAGCTGTTTGAGAAGGACAGAGGCCAGAGGGAGGACGACGATGATGGGGGGAGAGGTTGAATAAAAAAAATTGATCTGGGAATTTAGCATTTAGACACAGTTTACAATGCGCTACAGAGGGGAGGCAGAGGCGGCGAGGGGACAGTGCGGGGGAGGACACTTAACTTTACAATAGGTCAGATCTGCCACCACGTCAGTTCCAACCTGCAGCACCACCACCCGGCCCGCTTTGCAGCTCCGTGCATATACCTCAGAAAATAAACACCGAATACAACGGCGAGATTCTCTCAACAATCCATCTTTGGGCGAGCGTGTGATTTAGCTGTTTAGACAGCAGCTTGTTTGTAAAAGCGCGGACCTACTAGCAGCACCATCCTCATCTCTTCCCCACATTTCCTAATGCTGTTCCTATTGTCACCCATCCACACTCCAGTGCACATGCACACGCCAAGACTCCCGACAACAGCACACAAATGCGCACACGCGCCCCATGTCAAACCCACACACACACACACACACTCCTGCGCACACACACCGGAGCACACAAACTCTGTCCCACTCACTGAGGGGGAGAAAAGGAAAGAAAAAAGGAGAGAAAAAAGAAATCGATCGCCGGGGATAGCGGTGCGCGTCGGAGGATCGTATCTTGTCAAAATAATATATTACCCTCATCCCCGCCTGATCGATGCGGTGGATTAGGGACGGAGGGCTCCCTCTCTCCCCTCCTCTCTCTCCCTCTCTTCCTTCTCGGTGCTTGGTGCAGTTTAATATTTACCTCCGTGAAAGAGCGGCCGCGACGGCTCTCAGCCCTAATTGATTCCGACACATGGGGCTCTGTGCTCAGGCTGCGGATGAGAGAGGGAGGGCCGGCTGGAATGCAGAGGGAGAGAGGAGAAAGGAGGTGAAAAGAGGAGGAAAAAAAAGACAGAACAAATAGAAAGAACGGAACGGATGGAGGGAGGGAGGAGAAACCTGGGGTTAAGACAACAGTGTAAACAGCAAAAAAGACAGGGAAATGTACAAATGTGTGCGGCAAAGACAGAAGATATCCACAAGGAAGTAGAATGAAGCTGCAGAAAGGGGCGAAAGTGGGGAGGCTCATCTAATGTCTGGAGTTTAAAGAAATGGATGGATAAACTTTACAGGGGTGGTAGAGACATGGTGACGGATGAACTTAAAAGCAAATAGGAAAAATCCAGGGAGGTCAGAGGAAATGCAGTCGGAAAGGTGTAAGATGGAGATGGAGCCAGAAAGCAGAGAGGGATTGCGATGTATGTGGCACAAATAGGCGGGAGAGGGATGAATGGAACGGATAGCGCAGAGGAAATGAATCAGGAAGAATGAAGGGAAACGGAGAGAGTAGGTGGAAATGGGACGGCGCGCGGAAACGGCTCGGGGAGAGCAGGAAGAGAAACGGGAGGGATGAGGGCAGAGGAGAGCAAATGAGAGGGGATTAAGAGAGCGACATGAAGATGGATAGAAATGGAGGAGTGAAACATGACGGCCGGAATGTAGAGCACCAATAAAAACGCTCGAACGGGGGGGAAAGAAATAGGGGGATGATGGAAAAAAGAGCCCGGCGCAGAGGTGACAGAATGATATCAGGTGGGATAGACAGAAAACAGGAGTGATAGCGGAGCGAGAGGCGGGAGGCTAGAGAGGGACCATATTTTCCGTTGAAGGAACTGGCCTGTCACGCTGTTCCGCCAGCGCAGAGCGGCTCTATAAAATACAGGGAGCAGGCGGGTCGTGTCGGGTGACTTATGTGTATATCTAGGCTTTGTCAATATTTCTTTCTGTCTTCCTTCCTCGTGCTCCCCCTATTGCTCCCTCGCTCTCCTTCCTCCAGCTCCAGCTGTGCTCCCACTGTCTCCTCCTGTGTGTGTCCATCCCCACATTGTTCACAGCACTGTTTGTCTTCCCCCCCCCCCTTCTACATTCAGAAGAGGTGTAAGTTTTAGAAGTCACTGGTGTGCCTTTCAGCTGTGGCTCACAGGCCAAACATGACAGTAGCACAATGGCCTGAGGACTTGGCAGGCTTCTATCCCCCAAAGATTCTCCATTACGAGACGATGCGGGCGGGATGATGAGCCCCGCAGTTAGATTGGCATCGACGGAGCGCCAACGCAAATATTCTCATTGATGTTCGTATCATGACGTCTGTCTGGAGGTCCACGCGCAGGGAGCCAGCCACCGGTGGTCCGCTCCCACCACACCTTCAGAGTCCCCGCTTTCACAGCCTCGCCTCAATGAATGCGTGTGTTTGTCTGCATCACTCTGGAAGCGCAGCTCTCCGAGTCTGTCTCTGCCCCCGTGCAGAAGCACCGGGTGGTAGGCTGATTTATTCATGTGGTCCCGGGGAGGATTGCACCTCCTCTTCCTCATTTGGCATGGTTTAGTATCCTGAACACAGGCCTGCGGAGGCCCAGGTCCATGGGGGGCGCAGACATCCTGCAGACAAGCTGCCCCGACCTACAACTGGTGGACACTCACAAATTACCCTGCTCTACATTTCATGTATATTTATTAAGAAAGCCAGTCAAAACTTCTTCGTTCAGCAAAAATGTGTTTGCTGCCCTGTTTGAATTCACTGAAGCCCGCCACTGAGTCCAGGTTGAACTTTGTGCTTAAATTCTGATCAAAAGAGACAAGTTTGGTCATACGGTCTCGACTCGATTCTGCTTCTAACATCGTCTGACTTTGTCACAGTTTCAATATAGATCAAAATTCAGCTGGCTTCATGAGGGGATGAGATCAGACTGTCACTAAGCGAAAAGAGGGAGACGGAGAAGTTGCACTTGAATGAGAAAAAACTTATCTATTTTCGCTGGAAGATGAAAATTTCCAATCTCTCTCCATGACTTCCTCTGTCTCTGTGCCATTGAATCCTTTCCTCTCCTCTCTCTCTCTCTCTCTCGCTCTCTCTCTCTCTCCATCGTCGTGTCTGTTCTTTATTTACACCTCTCCGCCGCTCTCTGCAGTGGCTCAGGGAGCGGTAACAGAAGTGTCACTTGTCATTATTGGTCTAATTCAGTAATCCGTCATCGTGCACTCACTGTATGCAGCACATTATACGCCGGCACAGCAGGTGTACTACGCACCGAGGTGGAGATTCGATTTGACACGCACACACAGGCGAGCGGGCCGACGGGGGCCGGGGCAGACGGGCACCGAATGTGTGTGTACGCTTGTTTGTGTGTGTGTTTCTGACAGAGTGGAAGAGGGAAACACAGATATAAAGATGGAGAGATTGAATTTCTGCGTGTGCATGTGTGTGTGTGTGTGGGAGTACACAAGTCTGCTGCGTACGTGTGTCTCGCTGTGGGTTTATGACTTTGTGTTGCAGTTTCAAAAGAAACGCGGCCGTCCAAAACGTCTCTGTCCTGGTTGTGAAAACCAAAGACAGAACAGGGACAATTTTGCATGTAAAGACGGAATAAAGGCGAGACAAATATGGAAACAATCCAAAGGGAAGAAACACTTTAAAAAGAATCTGCTTTAAAAAAGTGAAAAGCTCCAGTTGGGTTATTTTTGTGGGGTCTCGTATTCAGAGTTGTGCCAGTGTGAAATGTTTATTATACAGTCACATGTTTATTTGGCACAATATGTTTTTTAGCAGAGAAAAACAAGACAACCAACATGCCAAACATAGATGCATCAGCGACAGCTGTACATGTGATGATGTGACGTCAGGTCCTGGTGATGACCCTTAATCTGTCTTTCAAATTTCGTAGTTAAAGTCAAAACGATCAGCAATTTACTGATTTTTCCACCCTGGTCCTGGAGTAAAACACACAAAAACATGTGCGATAAGGAGCATTATGTTTGTAGACAGCATCTCGGACCCCCAAGAAACCTGAAGACCTCCACATGTTGTTGTTCGACCCAGTTGACCGTTTCCCAGTTCAGCCATCAGTCGCTTGTTTGCCAGTTGAGCTCAAGCTGTGTAGCTGAGGTTCATTAGATTTCTTGAACCACTGACTTCTTCTTTGGATGAAATGAAAGATAATAGACCACAACAGCCCCACCTAGTGACCTAAGGAGGAAATCAGTCTTGCCTTCTTATGTGATGCAGGAGTTTTCATTTGAGTTGCATAAAATACTGCAACTCAATTGATTCAATTCATTGATGGATTTTTTACAAGGAGACTTAAATGTGTAAATTTTACTGTTTCTGCAACACACAAATATTGGATCCTGATAATAGAAGTCTATTAAAAATGTTGTTTAATTTTAAATTACTATGTCACTCATGACGGAAGAGACTATCATGTGATATTTTAGCATATTGCCATAATATTTGCTTATGTATAGTGCTACAGAAAACCCCTCATGCTCTTTTAAGTTTTTTTATTTAGGTATGAATCAGTTGTTTACAAAAAAAATTTCCAAGTTGATTTTTAAGTTAAGACATAAACAACAAATATTGAAACAGCTTATTAAGAGTTTCTCTCTGTTAAGGCCATTAAACTTTAATACTGTTTCATATCTTGTTTTTGAATTCATGATTAACATGGTCCACAACAGTCAGTACTCTGACTTAACAGTATATTTCTGGATGGTGTCAGTAAGTACGATAAGAAAGCCAATACATCAGCTTCTCTACATGATGGCAACATTCAGGCCACTGGAGGTAAAATAGGTTTTATGTCGCATTTGACTCCATAGAAAGTCATTTTAAACTGACTACAACGCTCTGGCACATTTTTGCGAGTGTTTTCGTGACTGACCTGTGTTGCCTGGTGTCCAGGATGGTCTCAGCTCTATTCTGGGTGGGAGTCTTCAGGAGTTTTCTCACCATCATGGAGTGATAGGCTTTAAGGTTTGGGATGGTGGAGCTTCCCCTTCTCTCTGTATCAATGGCAATTTGTATGTGAGTGCACACCTCTGTGGTCCCAGCAGACGTGGAGGATTTCATCAAGTTCTTAACCCCACAAGGCTACAAATCCGGTTACCACTGTAAGTGTTTTAAACTGTTTAAACTATCAGAGGGCCCCATGTTGAGTCCCAGGTCGAGCACGAGTCACGCCCACATCACACTGAGCCATATGAGTCTAACTGCATTTCTCTTTACTTCTCTCTCTTATCTCATTTCTGCTTCATATAACACCTGCCATTTCCACCGCCTCAACAAACCCCGGCACCACGCCGACCCCGGGGGGACGCGGCGCCATGGTTCCCGTACAAAGTTTTTACAGCCGCTCTTATCGATTCATCTTCGTCGTTCCTCTTTTCAATAACAACAGGCTCGTAAGACGCGAGTCATTTTCAAGTGATTTCACTAACGTACAACTTCTGGTCTTTAGATTTAATCTTTCTGTTGAAGAAAAGCTGTGTGTATGTCAGTAACAGAGTCGTGAACGGTCTTCTGATGTACCAGATGCAAGAACTGATTTTCTTCAAGAAAAAATCCTTTTCATAATTAAAGCAGGCAAATCCTTTCACCTCGAACCCTCGAAAACACCAGAACTGATGTCTTCACTCTGAACATACATTTAAAAAAAGAAATCCACAATCATGTTTCCTGTTTATAATCAGTAATCAAGTTATCACAGTTTACAGACTTTATAACTTTTCTGATCATTTTTCCCCCCTCAAAATGTTTGTTCAAATTTCAAAAATATTATGTCCACTACAGTTTTCTTAAGATTTCAACATTTCCAGACAAATCAATTTTGAAAGGGTTTGAAACTCAAATAAAAATCTCTAATTTTGTGTTTTTATCATTTTGATTTGCAACATGGATTTCATGTTTATTGCATTCTAAAGTCAGTGAATATAAATTAATGTGTTTTGTCTCCTCTCACACTTTTATGAGTTTGACCTTTTCACTGTGTTTTGTCTTCCTTGAATCTCTCATCCTTCTCAACATCGGGTGAGTCACATATAAATAGTCAGGCTGTCTTGCTGATGTGTTGTTGTTTTTTTACTCAAACAAACAACCACAATGAAGGGAACAATAACAACCCATGTGTTCACGCTTATGGACACGTTAGCTCGCTAACTGATAATTTAGCTTATGGAGGAAGAGATTTTATCTATTACGATGATCACCGACTGGAGGGTTATTTTCCATTAGGTGATCGATACCGCTCGATAGCGCTCCTCTCGCTCTATCCGCGCCGTATCAGGAACATCTCGACACAACACATGACTGTAATTATCATGAAATTCAGTTTTCATTGGCGGGATAAAGCTGCGTTACCGCTGCCTCCGACTGATCCCCAGAAAATGAGAGCCAGGCCGCCGCGCACCGCCTTTCCTGCCATGCATCAGTTGATTAGAGCAGCCTGGAGTTATGCAGTTAATGACATCATTATTGTAAAGAGAGAGGAGGGGAGAGGGGGGGGGGGGGAGAAAGAGGGGCGGGGAAGAAGTAACAAAGTTGAAAAAGAGAGAAGAGGAGGAGGAGGAGGAGGAGGCAGGATGAAGAGGGGGGAAGTAAGGACGGGGCGAGGAAGGAAAGTGTTTGAATTATTATCCTCTTTATGCCTGAGTGGACATGAGACAGAGAGCAGGGGGCGATATCACGAGTTGTTGAAGAAAAGATGAGAGGTGAGGCCGACGGGAGAGAGGGAGGGAGGGAGAGAGAGAGAGAGAGAGAGAGAGAGAGAGAGAGAGCGCGGATGATGACTGGAGGGAGAACAGGGATGAGAGACGGAGCAGCATGAAAGAGTATATACGGTGCGCGGTCCCGCTCCGAGGATGATGAAACGTTAATTAAAGTAAACGAGCTACCTGAGCTCCCCGGCTAACCCCCTGTCACACTCTGTCAGGAGACACAGGGAGGGAGGGGGGAGGGAGGGGGAGCCGAGGGGAAGGAGGGGGAGGCAAGGAGAGGGAGGGAAATTTGACTGAGGAGGAGAGAAGTTGGGTAATCCAGGTGTGGCTTTAGTTCAAGGTTGATCGCTGTCACCGTCGCAGGCGCAGCCCTCGTGCGTGTGCACAAAATATTGACGGGTCTCCTCCTGACACGCTTCACCTGCATCGCCGTGCCTACTTTTTTTTAAGTCCCCGAATTCATTTTCACACTTTCGGGGAGGAAAGAAAAATGGGGTCTATACTGTTCACGTCTGCACTCTGTGATTTCCCTGCTTTCCGGCAGACCTGGCAACATCTTCCTGACGTCCTGATTACACGTCGAAATAAGAGTAGGAAAATTGAAATTTTTTAGAAAAAACTATCAAAAAACAACGTGCACTAAGAAGCCCAAAGACGCCGCTATATGAACCTAAATTTGGACCAATTCTTTCCAAACGCTCCTGAGTTAATTCCCACCCTCTCGATGGACGCGCGTCCCCGCGTCCCTCCGTGATAAGCCTCATTTCCCGTTCAGTCCACGCAAGGTTTATCCGCCAAGATCACCTTTGTTTCTTTTTAATGCTCATATTCATTCAATTAATCTGGCCTCTAATTCGTTTATATATTTATTTACCCGGTCTCGCTATCACTCTCTCCTTTTTTTTCATCTCTCTCCAACGATTATCCCGCCGTCTAATTAGAAATCGATGCTGCTGGGCCGCCGGGTATTTGCAATGTGTTTGTGGACGTTGAGAACAATTCCCCGGACAGAAAAGACCGAGAGAAGAAAGAGAGAGGAAGAGGAAACGCTACACTGCACTGCACTATATGCACACGCACACACACACACACACGCACGTACACACACACACATTTTCTGACAACCGACTTTACTGCTTGCAGCTATTCTTCTTTCTAAAAAGCAGTGGTTGGAGAAAAAAAAAAGAGAAAAATGCAAGGAAAGGAAAAATGAAAAGAAAATCATTTTTAAGGACTTGCGCCAGGGATTTGTGCAGAATTGTTGAGGACTGTTTCCCCGTCTTTTAGGAAAACAAACAAATCTCGGAGTGGAAAAGCACTTTAAGTGTGATGGCCCGCATCTCACCCCAGCCCGCGCTTTGCCAAAAGTCGGAGGAGCCAAATTACACCAAGGTTACTGGAGTCCAACAGTGTCTCCACACAATAATAATAATAATAATAATAATAATAATAATAATAATAATAATAATAATAATAATAATAATAATATCGTTATTATTTTTAAATAAATCGTGGATTTTCGTCTGTGAGCCGTAAGGCCTCCACAGACAGAACCGTGTGTAGCACGTTTTGTTTTTGTTTTGTTTTTTTTTATTTAATTTGATCATTTTATGTTTTGACTCAAAATAAGCTCCTTTATTTCTGAGAATATGTGAATTAAGATTCGGCAAATTAAGTTCACAGCTTTATTTCACTCCTGTTACCGAATATAACAATCAAGAAAGAAAAAGTTTGGAAAATAAAATTGTTTTTCACCCTCGGTCGGACTTTAATACACGCCTCCCCCCTCCTCCTCCCCCCCTCTCCGTTGTGTTATCTTCCGGGGATCGCTGTGCTCCGTCCGTGTGCTGCTCTCTCCGCCGCCGCCGTCGCCTCCTCTCTGTCGCGTCCCGCGGAGGGAGTCGGTGTGGAGGCGACGGGTTAGCGCCATTACCGGAGCCAATCGAAACTAACCGGATTAGCAGCTGCCAGATGAAAAAAAGAAAGTGTTTCAACCAAGTGGAAAAAAAAGAGAAAGAAATGTAGGGAATGAGAGCCTCGCACTTTTATTAGTTCAGCTTTACACCACAGTGTGTTTACCGTCTGCGCGCAGCCTTTTATTGGCTCGCTCCATAATCTGTTTTCCAGACGCAGTTTTTTTTTTCCCTCAGCTTTCTGTCTTCATCATCCCAAACGAGATGCATCTCTCTCCCACTCCCCCCCCCCCCCCTCTCTCGCTATGTGTGCGTGTTAGAGTCTATGTGGGTTCACCAGTCAGGAAGTGTCATATCGGGGAATCCAGTGTTGGAGTGTCACCCCCCTCTGCATGATGAGGAAAACTGAACAACTTGCTTTTTCTCCGTGTTGCTTCACATTTCATCAACCCCTGTGATGCTTTACTTGTGCCAAAACCATCAGTCTGGGCTCCCTTGTGTGTGTGTGTGTGTGTGTGTGTGTGTGTGTGTGTGTGTGTGTGTGTGTGTGTGTGTGTGTGTGTGTGTG
>JAUESE010000010.1:5750954-5761305 GCA_032274725.1 Malacoctenus triangulatus
TCGCTCTCACGTTCTCACACACTCGTGCACACTCTCAGACACCACCCTCCTCACTTGACCACAACAAAGTGACCTCGCCCCCAGTGGCTCCCCATTGGTCTCTTGAGTGATGCAAACAAGGCAAGCGGGCAATTTCATTGGATTATGCAGGGAAATCCCAGAGAAACTCCTCCCATCCTTTATGTTCATCTCAAAACATGAGTATCCAATTTCCTCAGTCTTGCCTGCGTGTTGCATCAGACAAAAACATGCTTAAATAGCCGTTTCCGCTGTGTTGGAGCATCTCAGACTTGTTGGATTTCTTTTGGAGACGGTTTTCAGCAGAGACAGCCCGGGACAGGAAGTTTTCAGACAGTTTGGAGACAATAGTTTTTGGATTTTTAGATACACAAGTTCAGTTTCGATTCATCAGAGTAGGGAAAAGTGCAGCTTTTAATGCACCTTCCGAGTTTTTGATCGTTGTTGTTTTTTTTTTCCTTTCCTTTTTTTTTCTCGACTTCTTTTGGGAAGTTTTAGAATATGATCAATAGCTTCATTTGTGAACACAAAAACACAATTGTCAGCTTTGAGTTGGATCAAGACAAACTTAGTCACTTCAGATTCCACCGGCCTAAAACAGAGTCAACAATCTGCCGTGCACGAGAAAGGAAAAATGCTACTTAAAAGGAAGAGGTGAGCTCGATGCTGCAGCAGGCATCACTGGGCTTTGTCTCCTTCCTGCAGTTGGAACATCACTGACACTCGTCTCTTTTCTTTCAGACCGACTGTCGTCCTGGACGAGGAAAAATGGTGAGTTATGTTCTGTTAACAAATTTCAAATAGCTGCTTTTGGGTTGTTTGTGGTTTTTTTTGGCTTTTTCTTCTTGAACGGATGCATTGCTGAGTGTGCACATGTTGCAGACTCCATCCGTGCATGTGTCTTCCAAATCTGGGTGTGGTCAAACCTCAAGACTGTTTGCAGGCCGGTTCAAGTGCAGCAGCGAGCTTCAGGGAGGCCTTTCAGTTTTTTGGAGTTGTGTTCAAACCAAGTGATTTTCTTCCAGAAGTAATAATTTCATAAGTTTCAACTGAGTCACTTTTTCAATGACGAATTTGTTCTTTTATTAATCCTTTGCGCATTAGTTTCATTGAAATCTGATTAAATGCGATTCATGCTCGCTCAGGGTCGCGTTCCCTCTCCAGACTTTCGGTCCTCTGAGTTCGAGCTCTTTATGTTCCACTGATTGTATTCGGACGGCGCGCTCAGCGAGGCTGTGCGGTTTCTTGTTTTGTGAGACACTTTTGT
Organism: Malacoctenus triangulatus; assembly: GCA_032274725.1. Lineage (NCBI taxonomy): Eukaryota > Metazoa > Chordata > Actinopteri > Blenniiformes > Labrisomidae > Malacoctenus > Malacoctenus triangulatus. Next base: position 5,752,240 of record JAUESE010000010.1, read on the forward strand.
TGTGCGATCATCCCCGGAGTCTCCTCCCTTTGCTGAATCTTCTGACTTCTCAACCCCTCCCCTGACTTTTTCTGTTGTTTGATTAAAAAAAAAAAAAAAACACCTCCCTTTTTCCTCTGAGCTCCTCCTCATCACGCTCCTCCTCCTCCTCGATGGTTTCAACCCCCGAGCTTCCTCTTCCTGTCTTTGCGTCTGTTCATCTTTATCTCGGTGACACCAGAGACTCTGCACACACTCCGCGATAAGACTTTTAATGTGAAAAACACTCAGGATGAAGGCATCTAAAGCTAAAGAGATTTTACTCAAGCATGATCAAGAATTGAAATTAGTGGTTTAGAACCAAACATTTTCTGAAAAAAAGAGGAAAATATCAAACACAAATTATAAAACGTCATCAACAAATGCATTTCTTCCTCCTTGTGTTTCTAGCCAATCCATCTTCACTGCAGTTGCCTTCTACATGAAGCACCTGGGGGTTAAAACCAGGTCGGTTGACAGCAAGAAGTCCAAGGGAGGTTTCTTCAGGAGGCAGCTTGTGAAGGTAAACCCTCATCGACTCTGTAGAACGGCCGCCACTAAATCCCTCACACACACAAAAACCAACAAATGCATCAGCGATCAGACAAGGGAATAAGTCAGACAGGTCGATAAATGCTCTGCACTGTCCTCGTTAAATCTCGGATCTCGCTGTAATTTCATTTCTTGCTGCCTCCCTTGGTGTTATCCATCTAGAACAGGAAGGATGAATCCACGAAGGGCAAGAACAGAGGCGTGTTTCCTGGCATCCCGAGCTGGATCGCAGGCAACAGTGAGTACACGCTTCTCAACTTTATGTCCACCGAAAGGTTCGGCTGAAGTTTCTGTCGTTTGTGTGTTTTCATTTATTTATTTTCGTGGCGTGTTCTGTTGTTTTATCTTTTACACATCATGAGTGGTCTAAATATGAGAATATCTTCCTGCCCTTCTTTCCCGTTACAGCTGAGGGCAAACCTAAAACGGAGACTGAAGGTATTCTTTGTTCGGAGTCAACACCCCCCCGCCCCCCCCCCCCTCACCCATCCACCCACCCTCACCGCCTTCTCTCTCATCTGTACAATAGTCACATCTCCACTAATCAACCCATAAGCATGTTTGCATGTCCCAAATCAGAGTGGGAGAGGATGCAAGACGGGTTCTGTCGAGACAGTTTTGTAATTTCCGGGTGATTGTTTGGAGAAATAGATGTGTGTGGATTATAATCACTAGAAGATTTAACTCTGGCCTTTTTATCCCACTTGAAACATTGTGAGTGTCGCCTTGTACCAAACTAACCCTCTTATTTACTGCAGAGCTCCTGATTGCACCGTACTCATCCCGTCCGTCCGTCTCTGCCTCACACACTCTCTGTCCTCTCTGTTTTCTGACTGAGGTGTTTCGGGGTCACGTTTGTTTTTTTTTCTGCACCTGCGTGTCTCTCGCAGTCCACGTTTTCCTAATGTCGCCACTGTCTTTCTCCCGCTCAGCGGAAAAGGAAAAAGTGACCGTGGATCGGAAAGGCCTGGCCCCCGGCAGGGGCTCCTTGACCGACGCCACGGTGCCCCCCCTCCCTCCCAGAAAGTCTGGCTCCAGCAGCGGCCCCACCTCCCTGCCGGGCTTAGACATCACGGACACTTCAGGAAACAGCGTCAATCCCACCAACAGCCCTGAGTCGTCACACAGCGACGGTAAACCTTCCTCGCTGACATGAACTTTAAAATCGATATAAACAGGACAAAGATGGCAGCTCAGCACTAACGTCAGGATGTTGATGGTTTCACTGGAGGAATGATGTTACTCGTCCAGTTTGTTTGCGGGCTTACACTTACTGAAAGTGATAAATGTACGATGCTAAATGAAATTCACCAGGTCATGATTTTGAAGCAGTTCAGCGAGTCGCCGCAGTTCTTCCACAACTTCACGTCTCTCGAACATCCTCGAAAAATCATAAACATCTCATAAATGTTTAGTTTGTAATTAGATGTGATGATATAATTCCCCTTGGACTCCAAAAACTGATCTTGATTAAATAATTACAGAAAAAGTAACAAACAATAACATCAAAGAATAATACAGTCATTCACACTTAGTTTTATACCACTAAACATTTCTTGTTTCACCTGAAGCGTCACTTTTATGACTGACGATACCGACAAACCTGACGCGTCCTCGCCCAGTGACATTTGACAAAAACAAACACAGTATTGTTATTCCAACGCCCGTTTTTCTAGTCTTTGATTCGACCGTCCACTGAAGCTAATCACGCCCCACCAGATTATAGTCATCTCTAGCTGGATGACAGTGAATGTAGGCAGCCGCACTGTTTTCCCCCCATGATCCCCGGCTCAGTGTGCTGCACATACAAAGGTTGTAAAAACGAAACAATCTTAAGAGAAAACACTTTGTGAGTGAAAATCAAGGTGAGATTTTAACAGGCACCCTGGTGACCGAGCAGTTAAGTTGCACATTATTCCTGCACAAGAAACAGATTTCATCCCTAAATATACAATTAAAAGCACATAAAGAAAAACCTTACTCACAATATAGAGCTCCAACTGATGTGAGGCAGCTTTAATTAAGTCCGAATGTTTTTGGTTCAATATACACAACATTTCAGTTTGCACTGGATGAGCCATTACACAGCTTGGAACAAGGCTCAGAGCATTTAACAGGAAAGAATAAAAACTTGTTTATTTCCAATTGTGCAGGTCTTCCAAGCAATCGCCTGGAGCCTCCGACTCTGTCGGACGGGGGGGATGTGTCCCCCGTCGGGCTGATTGGTGGTCTGACCCTCGGAGAGCCCATCTCACCCAGCGACACCCCGACGGAGGACTCTGTGGAGAAAGACAGGTGAGGAGGAAGGTGACAAGAGTGTCATGTAACGGGGCCAGTTTGTACCTGCGGTGTCGCCAGTGAATAGGGTGCGAGTGTTCACAGGATTAGAGACTGTGATCAGATAATGATTAGACAGTATGGGAGGTGTGGAGACCCTCGAACCGGGGGTGGGGGGGGGGCCCAGTTGTGTCTGACTCGCTCCAGCTGTGGGAGCTTGGTAAAACTCCCCCAGCAGTCTGTCCCTGCTGTGTGCTGGCTTTTGTCATGCTGCCCGTCGCTCGCTAGCTAACAGAACCTGCAGGTTTGAGAAGGACCCTCGGCAGGTGAACTCGGACCCGCCCTCGTCCTTCCCTCCTCCCCCCCCCCCTCAGACCCTTCCTCTTTGTTCTTCCTCTCTCTGGCACGTGTGCTCTCTCTTCCTAACATCACTCTGTCCTTTTTGTGTTTTTTTTTTATGTGTGTGTGTCCTGGTTTGTTTCCAACACAGCTTCATTGTACTTTTTGTTGCATTCAGGCATCATTTGTGCAACTGTGACGCCTTGTTTTTTGTCAGTGATTCAGGTGAGATGATGGATGAGACATGAAACACTTGCAAATATTGTTCGTGGGCACCAAACATGAGCCTTTCCAAAATGCAGATTTTAAGTAATGCGCAGGATTAGCATTGAAGACAATGAAGCAATTTATCGTCTAAAAAATGCGAATTTGTTTGTTTGGTTTTAGTCTTTTCCAGCAAGCAGTTAAGTCAGGTTACAGTTCAGCATTTTCAGTTGGTCGTAACTGCTAACTTCATGTGCTTTTCCCAGGTGTGTGTGTGTGTGTGTGTGTGTGTCGTGGTCAGGGCCCGTCTCTTGTCCTGCTTGTCTCCACAGTTTGTGCGGATCCATGTTGTGCCAGGGGCTTTGGCGTCGTCTTTGCTGTTTTTTTGGCATGCTGCAGTGGTTTGAACATTTGTTCCAGGGTTGTTGTATTGTTTTTGCTGGGGTTGCCATTTGCATGACATGGTTGTGACTGTGGCTTGTAGTCGTGCGGAGGCGAGTGTGTAACGATGTGGTGTCCCGTGTTTTTACAGACGGAAGACAAGGTGGGTGTCAGCGCCTTGACAGTCATGGACGTGCTTCAGGCACTTATGCACTGATCACATGTACACAAACACAGATCACGCACACACCCTTCAGACGAGCGTTGTGCTCCTTTGCTGATACGTAACACAAAGATGGCTAAGTATTTTTAACCTGCTTGTGAAGGACTTGGAGTTAGTTTGACTGTTCAGCTGGATGTTTTTACATGTGTGAGTCGACCGACTGGAACTGGAGCTATGTTGGAACAAGACAGTATCGACGCTGCTTTTCTTGTACCGTGTAGTTTACTCTGTAGAAGAAATGCATGGCTACTTTCTGAATGTGTTTGTGTAGAAGTGTTGCCATGTCTAAAATGAACGAAACAGTACGTTTCGTTGTGTAACCATATATGCATGTCAGCTCATGCATATTTACCTCACTTATTTTCTTTCTCACTCTCTCTTGATGTAATTTGTCCTTTTAAACATCTTTGTTTTTGTGTAAATTTCTCACACTCCTGCGTTAATATCTGTCATCACTGACTGAACGACTTTCACACTCATTCTACACTCTTCATAATACTTTTGGCTGTTCTGTCTCTCGACCTTTTTTTCACTTCGTTTTTCTGCTGTCCATGGGATTGTTTCCCTTCTTCCCCTTCCTGCGGCATTTTCCTTTTCCACCCTTTTTTTTCCTTTCTGTCCCGAAACTTTCGCCATCCTCCCTTCCTCCCTCCTCCTCCTCCTCCTCTCCCGCCTTCAGTAGGAAAGTGGGACGCAGCGAGAGTGCTCGCGTGGACCGCCACTCGTCTCGCCGCCGCGGCTCTTCTCGGGCCAAACAGTCGCGCTCCCGTAGCGACGTGGACCTCCAGCCACCTTCCACCATGACAACATCTCCTGCCCCGCTCACTCCCCAGCACCATTCGTAAGGAGGGCGTGACCCTCTCCAGACGCCTTTCAGGCTGGAGAAGTGCACAGCAGGGACCGACAGGATGTTCAGCACACTCGAATAAAACAAAACGTCCCGAATAGTTTGGGAGCTCTCAAACAACACAACACTTTATGTAGATACATGTATGTACATATATATATTACCAAGGCTTAAATATACCTACAGGTAACATTGACTGTCTACAGATCCTCAAAAGAGTCGATGTTAATTACGATGAGCGAGTGCAGATGAGTTGAGCTCGGACACGTGGGCGTGGTTTCCTCTGAAGTAAATTAATCAGAGTGCCGTTTTTATTGATCCTCAGACAGGTTTGTTTGTTAAAGTTGAGCTGTGACAGACGGAGTGAGTCACCGTAAACAGACCGTCTCAGTGAGAGCTCAGAGACTCGGCTCATCATGAAAATCAAATCTCTTTAAATTTCAAAGAATACAAGCCTTTTTATTGTCCCGTTGTTATTAGATATTGCAGCTATACTGCAAGAATAACCATATGAGAGTAACAATAAGCTCAAAGAGACATTCTGTTTCAGCTTTTTACATTTTGTTCAGAAGTCCCATGTGTGTTTTTATCGAGACAAGCAGCTGTTCACAGCCAGCCGTCTCCGTTTCACCTCGCTTGATGTACGGACGAACTAATCTAATAATTCTCCCCTTCCGCTCCTTCCTCAGTGTCGAGGGACCGATCTTGGCGTCTGAAGGCCCGGGTCACTCCCCCACCAGCCCCTCCCCTCAGCTGGAGGAGTTGGACCCACGTCTCCTGGAGTTTGAGCAGGACCCGCCAAACTGGAGGGAGCAGTCCCCTCCCGACGTGCTCTCCAGCCTCAGCAAGAAGGAGACCAAGAGGCAGGAGGTCATCAACGGTGGGGAGACGAAGCAACACACGAGGCGGGGGGGGGTGATCGTTGAAGGACCCTCTTCACATCACTCACGCGGTCCTTATCCTCTCCTCCTTCAGAGTTGTTTGCGACAGAACACGCCCACGTGAGGAAGCTGACTGTCCTCCAGACGATCTTCTCGCGGCCTCTGGAGAAGGAGGAGCTCCTGACGGCCACCGAGCTTGCCGCCATTTTCCCCAACCTGGATGAGATCATCGAGATGCACTGTGAGTGCTGCGACAACAATTCATCCAGCCGCGTGAAGCGGTCATTGGCTCATTAGTGAAAACTTAAGTGGCCTCCACAGATTTGCAAGTGGGCGCACAGAAGAAAAGATAGATCAAAACATGGCGTCTGCCTCCTTAGGAACTGTATTTGTCACCTAAATTGTGTGCTGCAGACGGCACACTGAAAGTGCCGACCATCAGCAGCAAGTGCTGGTGTTATCTTAGCTTTCCAACCAGTTATTTAGACTCGAAGTTAAAGTTTACATGTCGTGGTCAGCCTAAACTTCAGTGTCTTCACCGTCTTTTCTCTGAATTTCAGGTAACTTCTACGAGAACCTGAAGAAACTACGCTTGGAGGACAACTTCGTGGTTAAGTCCATCAGCACCACAGTGCTCAACCGAGTGAGTCGCCGCGATGCATGATATCTCCCGGTTCTCTTATTACCTGTGCAGCTTTCAGGAACACTCCTAACTAATTCATGCGAACATTTTGTTTCAACATAATTCAGTCATAAGTGCACCTCAGTCGGGTTTTGCTCGTTTAACAACTGCTGAAAGCTATTCACGGAGACAAAACATTCGCTGTAACGTCAACATAATTGCATCAGTCATTGGTCTTCTCTCTCTCTGTGCTTTTGCAGCTGTTGTACAGCTTGCCTGTCTCATTAATTCCCCTGTTGTGTCAGCACGGCGTGGTGTGTGTGACTGTACGGCTGTGTGTTTCAGTTCGGTGGGACGGAGGGGGAGTGGTTTCAGAAGCTGACAGCTCGCTTCTGCAGTCACCAGTCGTGGGCTCTGGAGCAGATCAAGAGCCGGCAGAAGAGAGAGCCACGCTTCAACTCCTTCATTCTGGTAACACACCCCCAAACACACACACACACGCACATACACACACACATTCACAGAGGCCTCCTCCCCAGTAAATTCTTAAATATTTAACAGAGACACATACATGCATGCACTCGCAGCTGCAAGGCCACGCAAGAACTGACATAAGTGGTCTCATTCTGACTGTGTGTGCGCTTGAATCCCAGGAGGCCGAGAGTAAACCCCAGTGCCGCAGGCTGCAGCTCAAGGACATCATCCCCATAGAGATGCAGAGACTCACCAAGTACCCACTGCTGCTGGAGAACATTGCAAAGAACACAGGTGTGTGTGGGTGTTCGTCCGTGTCCATGTGCAACAGTGCGTATTTCTAGGCATATTTTGACACTTTCTGCTTTTCGTGATGATATTGTGCTCCAAATATGCTCGTTCTGCTGGAAGGTAATGGGAAAAAGTCAGCATCACCATCACAACCATCCTCATCATCACCAACACTATGTTTTGTGACGAATGTTTTTCATTCGGTCAGTAAATGATGGGTAAATTTGCAAATGCAGACAAATGATCTCATCCTTTGACACAATATTAAGTTACAGACCTCTCGGATCTGTTGTTTGATGGTGTGTCGCCCTATTACCATACAACACAGTGGAATAATCTACAGCAAACTATATATAACGTCACTTTTCCTGTACATCTGTATCGGGAAAATGTAGATTAAAGATTGTTTCGAGGGACCACTTTTTTATAAGTAGCAGAAGATTTTTCTTTGTTGGCTTGGCGTCAGCTGTTCGATTTGTTCATGCTGATTCATGAGCCTGTTTTTATTATGACAGGCAAATAATAAATGGCATACTTACAGGGGGGGAAAAAAAGCTGCATATATAAAATGCTAATGTTTTCAAAATATGTGGCCAAAAATAAACTGCCCCCAATAAGAACACCCACCTTAAGCCCAACAAAAGGTATTTCAACAGTTGATTACTTTGTGTCACCGACGGTTTAATGTTGCTCCTGATTTATGGCTTTTTTTTCGAGGCTCTGCTGTGAAAGCTGTATTTTCCGCAACTGTGGTGTTTTCTCCCCGTCCACAGAGGACCTCGTCGAGAAGGAGAGGATCCTGCAGAGTGCCGACTGCTGCAGAAAGATCCTCAACCACGTCAACGAGGAGGTCAAAGTGATGGAGAACCTGTTGGTGAGAAGCGCACAATCCACCACTCAGCAAACTGTTATGGAGTAATTTAGCATCAATTGGGGTCCAGTAAATTCACTTTAAGGAGCATCTGAAGGCCTCGACTCCGTCAGAGTGTTTGGCGTCAGCGCTGTGCTCTTAGGCGGCGAACAACCTGACCTCCTGAATCTTTTCCACTCTGCTCCCAGACTTTGAAGGACTACCAGCGTAGATTGGACACATCAGGGCTGAAACCTAGTAATGAGCTATATACTGAGTATAAGGTAAGGCGCTTCCAACAGGTTTTAACTCGTGCACTTTTTCAGACGGGGTTTTCTCATTATTTCTGATCTCTCTTCACCAGAACATTGATTTGACTCAGAAGAAGATGCTCTATGAAGGCCCGCTGACCTGGAAAGTCACCAAGGAGAAAGCGATCGGTAATTATTTGCTCATTTATTCACTAATTTCTTTCAAAACTAACAATTTTTCAGCCTTGCCTAAAACAGTATCTAAACTTCAGACATTATACTTAACCTAAGCTTCGTCTGAGAAGTTAAAAAAGACAATACGTGATAGTAAATTCAATTAGTGATGGTTTTTTTTAAGTTAAATGCTGTTTTTTTTAAGTGAATAAACATAGATTTTGTCTTTTAATTGTGTTTCCTTTGGTTTTATCAGTGAATCAAGTGTTACTATGTAAGGAAATGGCAGTGCTGCAGCTGACTGACTGACTGACTGACTGACTTCGCTTTAGGAGTTCACCTAAATTTTAGTTTGTTTACAAACATCAACTGAACATCAAAGCAATGAAAGAGAGTGACTCTCAAACTCAAAAGACCCCTTAAAAAATTTCTTATTAAAAAAAAAAAGTTCTCCTTGATGATAACTCTCTTTAATTCAACTTATGGAACTAAAGAAATTTACCTGAACAATAGTTTTTTTTTTTCATGCTTAATTTGCATTTTTCACTTTTTTGTATTTTCACTTCCTTTTTCTAGATTTGGCACATTATATTTTATCATATTAGGAAACACAGCTGCACTGCAACTGGTTGACTGAGTGGTCCAACGACTTCCCCTTCTTGTTCAGTTCGATCAGCTAAAC
>JAUESE010000010.1:5777635-5794016 GCA_032274725.1 Malacoctenus triangulatus
TTTCTATGATTTATGGTTAAATAACCTTTGATGGTGTTAGAGGGAGAAACTTCAAGTGAAGCACACTTTTTGGCGACGGTGATAAACCTCTATCTGAAGAACATCTGCCCTGATAACACGGCTCTTTACTGACTCTCCTTTTAGAGACTCGTGTGGCTGTTCATAAATTGATTAATCCAGTTTTAACGCAGAACTTGCTACGTTGCCATTGAGAGACAAATCCGTCTCAAACAAAGTGTTTTGTTTGGTAATTTTGCAACTCTGCCGGGCTGTGTTGTATTACTTTGTGTCCACACTGAAGATAATCAAACTGAATCCTTGTACGATTGTACCTCAGTGTAAAAACAAGGTTAGTCGGTATGCATTTCCTCTTAAACAGTCAAGTGATTGTGTGCATTACTCAGGCCAGTATGCAGTGACTGTGCTCTTTCGAAATAGTGTCAGTGGCAACTTGCTTTGAACAAAGGCAACTGTGTCAAACAGTTTGCTCCCACTTTGATAGAATCTGGAGATAAAGTTTATTCATCAGCCTGAGACGAATAACTTTGACAGCATGACCAGCCGACAAGATCTCACTTGGCACAAGTTGTTTGGGAAGTGTCTTGTGCACATACGCATTCAAGCAGCCATTTTGGCTTAGCTGCTGTCTTGGACGGCTCGCTTCTGAAAATATTCTGACTGTTGTATTTTTCCCAATGAAGTTAAACTTTGAAAAATAAAAACATTTAAGTAAATGAAAAATGGCCATATGTGTATTAAGATTAGAGACATTATTGTTCTGCATCTGTTGGAGGTTTTCTCCACATGAGTGCCTGAAAATGTGTTAAATCTACAATAGATTAAGATTTTCTCTGCTCGTATATCAAACCAAATATATGTCATTGTGATTATCTGCAAGGGCTCTTGTTGAAACAAGGGAAAAAAGATCAGCATCGTACCCAATAATCCAATACCAAGCGTTCCTACATGGTCTTATTTTAAGATAACTACATCTGATGAATTACATTATTTTGAGATGGACAGTTGGCCTCAATTGTTGATTATTCTTTATTGCGCCATATCATAGAAATTGATCTGTGTCAATTTAGTTGAAGTGTGGAGTTTCCCCTCGTATTATGAGATGTGTTTTTGTTGATGCTCGGTGCACATGGTGGAACTGATGCGGAATTAGGCCCAAAGCTGGCTCATTAGGCTTTGCAAAGAAAAGATAGAGTATGATATTGTGGTGAAAATGGATCTCCGCTGCTGCACTGTGCTGCACGGTTTGTTCGTTTTGCTCTTCGGATTTATTTAAGACCGTCTGTGGCCCCCCAGGGTAAAGGAATATCTCCCATGTTCAGTCCTACGGACGCCGTAGCTGCAGTAGCTACAGGCACCATCAAACATTCACAATGGTTCCTTTTTTTAAAACCGAACCATTTGGCCGGGGATAAAAGTGAACAGAGTATATAATTGAGTGGATATGTGACATAACACCAGAAAGAGTGACTGATTGATTCGTGGTTTGTTGAGGGGCTCTAACATTGGCTGTCGATTTGGGTGCGCCCAGACGAGCCATATTTTTACTGTGTTGTTTTGCCAACCTCAAAGTATGGCAGACGAAACTTGTTTCATGTAATGACTCGAAATAACATATTCAAGATGTTAAAATAGACTTCCTAAAGACAAAATGAGTTGATTGCAGGGTGTCTTGTCTTATAGGACATCAGAGAAATAGTTTTGCCTGTAAGATTAGTCGAGTGATGGACAGATACAGGACAAGGAAACGAGCAGACGGCAGAGTACATCCATTTTCCGTTTGGCTGATAAATCCCTCTTTGCAGATGTCAGGAGGATGTGATTCCCCCCCCAGCACAATGACATTGCCTCCTTTATTGCTCTCTCTGGATGGCAGGGAAATTCGAAAAATGGGCGATTAGTGCTCCATTATTTCTTTTGACCCATGAAACAGTATTTCACTGTGATGGCTTGTGGTGCTCTCTTAGCATTCATAGGTAAACTGTGCCCCACATGTTGCTTTGCACAGATTGAAAAAAAATCGCTGGTATTTTAGTTTTTCAGTATTGCTCATTGCAGTTTAATAGCCTGCGTGCATAGGTTACCCTTTTCTAAAGGAGGCTAATATCATTTTCCCCTTCATTAGGTTAGGATCAGGGTCCTAATGATAATTTAACACAGCAGAGTCAGCCTTTTACACTGGTTTCCAACAATTTCGTATGGTTTTTCTGTGAGAACAGATTCACCATGAGCCCTGTTCAGCAACAGCAGTGTTGAAAATCGCCGCTCTCCCTCATCACTGCTTACTCGTTTGATTAATTTCTTGCTCTCCCGTCAGACACTGCCGTCTGAGAAAGTTTTTCAGTGTCCGTTGTTTCTTCCTCCCGTCTCTCAGCATGCCTGTCACCCTATACAGTAAGTACCAGCTTGTCCCCCGAGGTGTTGTGGAAACTCGGGTCTCAGGTGACTCTGCAGGAGAGCTCAGTCCAACAGGGACATAGCGAGGGCTCTTTGTTATGCTGCAGCAGGGTAGAGATAGGAGCACAGTTGATAAACACACTCTGCTGTGTGTTGTCAGCTGTATACCTCCCTGTGGGACTCTTATGTGAGTGTGTTTATGTGTTTTTGTCTGTGTATGAGTAATCGGTGTTTGTTCCCAGCAGCATGATTCCAGCAAAGGGTTCATGCCTTATCCTGTTCTCAGGACTTCTTACCTTGCTCCGGGTGAATTTGGTCGTCTTGACCTTGCTTATCGTTTCACTTGAAAAACTTGCTCTACATGTTTAAAGTGATTCTTCACTGACTTGCCGATTATGGTTCGAGAGTATAGAAAAATTTGTTGGATTCCTGCAAAAAAAAATTGTCTCGTCCAGTATCAAAATGCTAATCTTTGAGAAACATGGCATACAGTGTTTCTCTATAAGCGTGCGCCACTGCAGCACCCATGTTTTACCTCGACACAGACTGCCGATACTTTACAGTGAGGTGCGGTGTTTTTCCTGGCAAACCTCCCGTGCAGGTCGAGTTTCTCCTCAGTCTCTCTGACAGAGGACACTTGCACACTGAAGACAAGGGAGAATAAGGTGTTGGATGGCCCCACCTTTTCCAAGCTGTGATGAATTTTGCAAGTGCAGCATCTGATCTTAAAGACCATGACGGATACATGAGGGCGTCTCTGAGTTCTCTCTGGATAAGGGAGAACTAAAAACATAGTGTCAGTCTTCAGTGTCGTTTTTTAGATACACTCCAGTACATCAAAGCAGCGTGTTTTGTCTGTTTTCAACATCAGTCTTCTCTTTACTTGCTCCTAGTGATGGACACCAAAGCAGTGTTCGCCGCCGTGTACGGCGTGTGTGAAGAAAATGCCGCCTTCTTCTCTGGAAGTGCAAAAGGGTCGCAGGGCGACGCGGCACGGCGGCTGGTGGACGTCATGAAGCTGATCCAGGAGCACGCGCGCAGTCTGGAACCTGTTGTCTCCAGCTTCGCTTCTGTCTATCATAACTTTGATTTTGACCCACACATACCCGCCAATGGCTATCGTTCATTGGTCAAGGTAGGAGACGACTTCTTTGTGCGTCCGAGACCAGTCTTTCATCTTCGTTCTCATTCCAACTGGGGTGCTACTAAAGTGAATAATAAAACCTGATACTGCCACCCATACTTATCAGTATTCTTTCCACACTGTGAGGAAAAAAAAACTTACCAGCACCTTTTTGCCTCAATATTGCTTTGATTCAAGGTCAACCCATTTGTTTTACAGATTGATTTTATGTTGCAAATTGGACGAGATAAATTCCTCCAGCTGTGGAATCTCTCCACTACTGTATCCACTGTACTTCATCTTGGGCAGTTATTGATGAAACATCATGACCTTCAGTTTCTTGCAGCCCACCAAACCTGAATGATCGTCGTGGAGCAGCAAATGATTGCCGCTCTGTTTTCTCGCCTCTTGATTTCCACATTCCTAATCCATCAGTACCACTTTCACTGATCTGTAACACACCGGTGAAACAGCAGGCTTTTTTCCCTCTACATCCTCACCTTTAGACACAGTATCACACACTTCTCTCCCCTTTTTTTTTGCTCAAGCTTCCAAACTGATCATCACTAATTATTACATTTAAAGCACACCCAAAAGACACAGGGGACGTATCTCTTTAATGAGTGCACAGTAAAACTAGAAGGGCACTTGGAAAAGTGCATACATCTGCCAAGACCCGAGCGTACCTTCCCTGTTTCGACCTCTTACATGCCGGCCTCCTTTTAAGGGCTCCACTCTCTTAAAACATGCCACAGATATGACTTTTTTTGTCATATTGATTCACCAGATGACAACAAATATTTAACAACCTGTTCTTCATACCACTCCTCACCCTTCATAGAAATTTCATTCAAATCCTTCAAGGACTTTTTTTAGATATACTGTGAACAACAAACAGATAAGCAGGGAAAAAACATAACTTTCTGGAGGTAAAAACTGTTTCTCTCCATCACAGTGCGAAGTTACATCCATGATTAATGATGTCTTTTATGTTGCAAGTTCTGCAGTTGTTATTGCTCATCAGGAGAATTTATCCGTTTTGCTTCAGGTTTTCTTTTTTTAATTCGTCATTTTCCCCTTTATCAGGTTTTGCGTTGCTGCCTTCTCCACATCATCCACAAGGGGCGTTACATTACAGCCAACCGCCGCAGCATCTTTTTCCGAGTAGCACACAACGCAGGGGAGATGGAGGCCTACTGCAACGCGCTGTGCCAGCTGCGCGCTCTCCTTTACCTGGCTCAGCGCATGTTGGAAGACAACAACCACGGCAACCTGTTCCTGCAGGATGACAGTGGCCTCAGCGAGAGCTTCATTCGAGAATACTCCTCGATGCACAAGGGGTGTTTCTATGGCCGCTGCCTGGGCTTCCAGGTGAGACGACGCACAGCTTGTTGAGGTTGGAAGATGATCTCAGGATGAAATGATCATGCTAGTTTAATGCTACAATAATATTGGTAAATTAAAAGTTGTTTTTTTTTGCACACTCACATGCAAACCAGCATTTCACACACAACTTGCACACACACTCATGCATCAAATTGCTAGTCACAAATTTACAGAGCAAGAACATTTTTGGGCAGTTTATACCCAAGTAATGCATCTTTATATATGATTATACAGTGTTTCTCCTAAAAGTTTACCGTTGAGCATTTTGAAGTACTGCTGGTGTTGCATCAAGCATGACGGCTCGTGAACTTGATCCATGTTAAATGTTTTTTTAACTCTATTAGAAATGTAGATAACTAAACACGGAAATTAGAGTGACAAGCAAGTGATGGGGTTAACAAATGCTTTGTGGCATTTCACTTGTTTTCTTTTAGTTGTTTAATGTAGACACTGATGGCCCAATGCCATATTGTCCCACTTTGTGACTGTGCTTCTCTGAATAGATCTGGTGAAAAAGATAAACGCGTTCTGCAAAAAGTTCGGAATCCATTTTCTCAAAATGTAAGCGTAGAGCCTAAAACCAAAGGAAAAGCTATTAAAGTCATACTGAACTACAAGTGACTGCCGCTGTCTACACCTGCTGGCAAAAGGAGAGAAGGGAGTGAATGGATGAAGGGAATGGTCCTCTTACAGCTATTCCCTGTGTTCTTGCTCAAGTTTAACGAGAGTGGCTCATCCCTCTGCTGTCAGAGGTCAAAAGACAACCAAAAGGAAAAAATGATGAAACCTCCCCTCTCCCTGTTCTCCATCAATTTATAATGTCTCATACCCATCTGATATTCTGATATTCCCCCGTCTGTTTCACTGTCTCAGGGTGATTGCAGGTTTTTATCATATTTGATTCCGTGTCTCGAAATGGATCGCGGTTCGTGGATTAGAATTCAAAAGCGTTGCTCTGTTTTTCTTCTCCCCTGTGTCCAGTTCACTCCGTCCATTCGACCCTGTCTCCAGTCCATCGCTATCGGGCTCGTGTCCTTTGGAGAAAACTACAAGCGCCATCAGTCAGGAATAGGTCAGCATCATCCTGTCTGCAGCTGCACCCTCTCATCATCCAGCCACATCGTTCACATTCATAGATCGTACTCATCCATCCCGCGCCTCCCCTGCGCTGCTCCTTGGCCCCTGACTGTGTACCTTTTGATGTTGTGTGTTTGGATTGTAGATGCTCTTTCATCCTCAGGAATCTCGAGGGCTAGCTGGTGTGCTTCTTCTATATTTCAGAATGTTTTGAACATGCACGCACTTATGTACAGAAGCAACGTTAAAAAAAAAAAAAAGAAACGTGCACCATCATCTACACATTTGCTCTTCACACACGCACATTAATTTTTTAGCCTTCAGAAAATAACTATCCAACTCAAACGGTTTCTTGTGCTCTCTGCTGCACCACAGTGGAGGCAGGAAGTATTGCACCATATGGTGAGTGTACTGAAACTCCCCACCTCTTCATCATAGTTCTCTGTAGTGACCCAAGAAGCTATATGAAGTAACCTCCTCTATCCCCTGCTCCTGTTCTGTTTCCTTGAATAGTTTTTACACTTAGAATTCGGGATGCCATTCCAACGTAGACATTTTGTATGCAAGTTTATTTATTGACCAATCTTATCTCGGGTTGATGCACAGACGACAGCTTGAAAGCACAGTATAAACGTGATACTCGGTGGTCTTGGAAATCTCTGCATTTGCTTCCTGTATTCAGACAATTACATGTACATTTTTTTTATCATTTAATTTTGTAATTTTGTGGCAAAGCCTTCCATCTTTCTCTCTTTGAAAGATGTCATGCTTCAAGCATTTTTTTTTTTTTTTTTAATTCCCACTGTCACCCGATACTCGTCTTTCACTGCAGGTGATTAATGTTGATTTTCCGAGCCCAGCCCTCGAAGAGCGAACCATGGATTAATTCAAAAGAGAGTTTAATTCAATGTGAACAGGCTCATTTGCTTTCTCTGTGGGGAGCAAAACAACAAAGCTATGCTGAAAGGGCTTCTTAAACTGTACTTGTTTAACTTCATAAATGCAACATGAGCTACAGTTTTTATTTAAAAAAACCAAACAATATATGTTTTGTAAGTTGTGACCTTAATCAAAAGTAAAATATGTTTTGGCTCCAGATATGTGACGGCTAATTTAGACTTCAAATATGTTAGTTCTCCTCTGTGTTCCCATCTATAAAATTTGCAGTGATACTGCTTTTTGATTTGTAAACTTGACCTTCAGTCAGTTTTTCTCTTTTCCAACCATTTTTCCTTCTCAGGCAAAACAGCATCAGAATAAAACGTCACTGTCACTTACTGTCAGTTTTTCTATTTCTTCCTGCAATCTCTGTGTCCGTGCAGTGATTCTGAACGTTTTGTCGTTACTTTTTTTTGGGGTGTGTGTTCATGCTTGTGCCTCTCTCAAAAACGAACTCCTGGCTCTTTGTTCATGTGGCCCCACCAATCACCACTAAAGCCCCTTTAGGGGCAGGCCATGGCCAGCGAGCAAACAATCTGTGGTGCGAATCGATGGAGGAATCGACAGGTGTGTGACCCTTTATCTCCCCGTCGCGGGTCTTTGTTGGTGTGTGCAAAGGAAGAATTCCTGCTGGTATTTTTTGCCGTCTGTATTTCAAATGTGGCTGTGAGCTCTTGGCTGGTTAAAAATACCACCACAATAATCCCACGGGTGCGTTTATCCCAACACGCAGCATTGTTGTGGAAATTGTGAAAGTTCTGTTACGTAATACGAGTCATAAAAGCGCTCAATATTCTGTCTGTTTACATCTTTTGATTTGTTGCTAAAAATGGCAGCGCGACTGCAGAGCGTCCTGGACTTTTACGGTCCATTTTTTGTTTTTGTTTTTTGGAATGAGACCAGCAAGCAGCATAAGCGTAAACACAACCCCACTTCTGTGACCTTTTTGTAAACATTTCTCTTTGATCTCAAGTTTTTTCCACTCTTTTCTTTTCAGTTCTGTTTGTGATGTCATTCACCTCCCTTTTTATAAACCCTCATTAGATTCACCTTGCTCCCTCTCTCAGGTGTTGCAGCCAGCTCCTTCTTTACCTCAGGGAAGTACGTTATCGATCCAGAGTTGAGAGGAGCAGAATTCGAGCGCATTACCCAGAACTTGGACGTCCATTTCTGGAAGACCTACTGGAACATCACTGAGACCGAGATCCTATCGGTAGGTCTGCTGTTGTATCTTTTTGTTTAACACGTCGACAAACATGCTTGATGTGTGTTAGTATTGCTAACGACGCACACAGATAAGAGGGTTGCTCTGCTTTCAATTTTAAAGCTACATCTGGGATATTATGCCTTCCTCTGGTAAAAGTACCTTTCCCATCATTATGCATTTTGGCCTACAGGCCATTAGCAATAATAGAGTAGAATTCAATTTATTCAATGGGGCTCATGATTTATTCATGCAGTTTTTCTTTCTCTCTGACCTGACTCATACTGGTACTTGGACTCTTTTCTTTCCATCCCCGTCTCTATTTTACTTTCATATGCATTTATCTCACTGTTTTTCTGTCTCTCTGTGCATCCTTTTACCTCCAGGGTCTCGCCAGCATGACATCCACCCAAGTGAAGGTGAATCGCACTCTGTCTGTGCCCCCGGTGCCCTTTGACCTTCCCTTGGCTGGCAACCACAGAGCATCTGTAACTATACCTTCACCATCAGCACACATCGGTTCGGCTCCCGTTCAGATGAGGCTCATCTCGTACGACTTACGTGAAGGACAGGTATTCAAATCGGTATTCGACTCACTCCGTAGTAGTAGCGTTCTTGAGAATTCAATGATAAAGGCGAAAAAAGCTTCATATATTCAGATTTTATGCAAAGTTACTTGCTTCTGTGCTTGCTGCGTGCATGTCTCTCTCGACTTCCTCGCAGCTCAAGCATGTGTTTGGTGACCTAGTTTGCGACAGTTTTTCTCTATGGGTTGTTTTTCAAGCATCTTGCGGATGGGAGTCATAAAACTTCCTTAAAATTCAATTCAGCATTATTTAATGGCGAGAATGGAAATTTTTTTTGCCTGGGAATACACGACGACTGCAAATCAACTTAGTCCCCATCATTATCGTTCTCTCCTATCTCTATGTCAAAGGTATAGTGCTATTTTACTCTGCGCCTTCTTTTTTTTTTGTTTCTCTTTTTTAAAACTTCAACTGTCTCCTGGGAGACACCCCTCTCCATTTTCGCTTGTTCAATTCCCGTCTTTGTAGCCGGGCTCTTAACCAGACATGTTATCAGAAAACAATTCCAGCACTGATCGTTCTCCAGCAAAACAACAGTTTCCTTCTTAATTGCAATGCACAAGGCTGCACCGGGGGAAAAAAAAAAACCTTTTCTCTTAGTCACAGCTCCGCTCTCTCTGTATTTCTGTTAATGAATGTGAATTAATGTGAGTCGCTCCAGGCACAAGTAAGAGTGGCACTGCTGGCAAACTTCTGCTGAAAAACTAGATAATCTCTCAGAGAAATGCAAGCAGAAAAAGATATCAACAATAGAAAAGTTTTGCTCCTGTCCTAAACAGCCTGCAGAGTGAGACAGTCATATTATTGTTAGAGCCTGACCTTGTGTCCTTGTCCCTTACTTCACTTTCTAAGTTATTCTCACCCTCGTGTCGTTCTGTCTTGACTCTCCAGGACAGCGAAACTCTCCTATCTCTGTCGCGCTCTGAGGGAGGCGCGATATCTCTGTCGCTGGGGTTGAAGACAAAGCGCCTCCCTTCATCTCCCTACCTCCTCATCCACTTCCACGGTGGAGGCTTTGTGGCTCAGACGTCCAAGTCTCATGAGGTGAGATGATGCTCTCATATCAGATCTTGCTCAGTTTCAGAGAATGTTCCTCCGATGAAGGATCAGATTACTATGAAAATGTTTCGATGTGTTATATTTAACCTCTGAAATTAGCCTTTTCATATAAAAACATGATGTTCAAAGTGTTTGTGGGTTTTTTGTTGGTTTTTACCTGTTCGCATACGACAATCGTGTTGTAATTATTGTGGATTTATCATCCGATCTGAATCTGCATGTATCGGTATTTTTCCGCCATTGCTCTTCATTCTGAAACAATTACCATAAAATCAAGAAAATGGTGTTCAAATCTGTTGTCTGATATTTGCATGTCACACCTGGTTGAAACACTTGTGAACACATGGCTCAAGGCTTGTAGGTCTGAGATTTAAGCTGTTGCCACTAAGCCAGCCAAGTTCACCTTTTCATCCCTTCAATAGTGATTTCTCAGTTTAATTGTAATTGAATGCTTGCTAATTAGCGTGTTGATGAGACAGGCTCTGGTTGACAGCGAAGGCGCACAGGGGTTACCAGTCCAAGTCTCTTCCCCTGTCAGTAGCGTGGCATGTAATGAGCCGTTACACTAATTATTTTTGTAATTATTCCCTGAAAACTTAATTGAGGGGCTTTGACCTCACTCTCTGCTTTCTTTACTGGTTAGCTGCATCCCAAACTGGCCTTTATCTGGTGTGTAAATTGTTGTTTCCTGTTGTTTACTTCATCTTGTTCCCACTTAATATGGAACGTGGTGCCAACTACTTTCGCACATTACACAAGCTTCTTTATTGTGCGTTTTGTCTCATCTGCCACTTCATAAAGTGTTTCATGACCAAACAGCCAAAGTCCCACCATGTATATTCTGGACTGGATGATCACACACATTGGATCTGCTCAGTTCATCTTAATGAGGGGGGGATTATTTTGTGACATGACTTGAGCCTCGGCTTCCTGTTTATCCGGTAGTGATGCGGTCATCTATGGCAGAGTGCAGCCTTTTTGTGGCATCAAGCTACTTACAGTTGCTGTAAGACGGGGCTCTTGGAAATTACAAAGGACATGGACATCCTTGATCTGCAGCTGCATGGCAACCAGAGGATGAGTGAGAGCAATCAGAAAGGGGTGAGCAGGGCTGTCATGTTGAATTAACAGAGAACTGTACAGCCCTGCAGAGAGAGATTACCCTGGGCGCTAATGGAAGACTTGTCAGACTATCCTTCTCTTTTCTTCCTCTGGGCTTTGCTTTTTTATTACAGCCTCCCTCTCAATCTTCCTAATATCTCACCAAATCCTTTTTGTTCATTTAGTGTCCTTTTTCACATTTCCTTTTTAGCATATTTGGGCATTACACACCAGCCTCCTTCCTAATTTCTCTGGGTACCTTCTTCTCTCCCAATCCCTCACACAAGGTTATGATGGAGAGAATAGAAAAGTGCAAAGTTTCTATAACTGTTTTTACCAGCACTGTCCTCTTTATCTCCTCTTCTCCTGGATCATTCATTGGATCGTTTCCCGTCCGTCTCGTGGTGGGACTGAGTCGATGTACAGTGATGTTCAGATTATAAGAAAGGATGATCTGATGTGGTTTCTCATGCACATCAAATGTTGGACAACAGAGGTCTAAGATTACAGATTAACAATCCCGTCTGTCTAGATTGAGGACTGCAGTGCTTCATAAACTCTTGTGAAAGGATGTGCCTGTGTGTTAAGGTTTAACCTAATCTTTTTCAAACAGTCATCAGTAAGTATCTAATACTGACAGTAAACCTAGAATTAATGTTTCAGGGTTTTTGACATTTTGGTTCCCAAAAGTGTGGTTTGCAAACAGATTTCTGACCCCACAAGAACAGTAAAACGAGAGCTCGCTCACTCATCTCCTCTCTGCCCAGTGGGCAATTTGTTATGAGTGCTTAGTTCCTTTCATGCAAGCAGATGATGAACTGGCTGGCTGGCTGGCTGACAGACCTGCTCCTGGACTCGGGCGCATGTTGACACTTATTGTAGGCTGCCAACAATGGATGTTGTTGTCATCAGTTGCACATGCTGACATTAACCTTAGGAGTACCTTCTTCCTCATTTGCACAAGCTCGCTCTGCCTGACCGGACGGGAGCACGTACACAGTCACCAGTGTGTCTCATGCTGAGGTTAGGAGTGAGGTTTGAGAAAAGGACAGCAGTCTGCAGGAGCGGCATCTTTTCAATCAGCTATCAGAGAGGTGACACACAGATACAACACATATTTCCGGGTATTATTGGAAGAACCCTGTGTTTATGTCTTTCTCACATTTCAAGGTTACAGTGGACACTTAACCTGACTGTACGAACAATAACAAAAGATGCACTCTGTGTACTGACAGTGAGTTTGTTTTTCTCTGCAGTTGTTGCGAAGCAACACCCTTTGTCTTGTCTTTGTCTTCTTTTTTTCGTGCTCTACAAAATGGGACACGTGGGCACCTTTGTTATTACGATATGAAAAGGAAGGAAATGGAGGTGACTCTGAGGGCAGTGCTCATTCTGCCTTTGTCTAGACGCTAAGCCAAAAAGCAGACGATGACGTCAGAGGGGACACCTAATTTTCAGAACTTTTTATCTTGTTCTTGAGGTCCACCCTCACGTGCCTCTCACCATGTTTCTTTTTATATCTGTCCCCCTCCCTTGTATTTTACTGTGGCCACTGTTTGTCATAAATTCAACAGCAATTATTACATTCAGGTTGTCTTTTTTTCTCCTGAAAGTCACCCCTCCATGTCTGTGTCTTCTGTCTGCTGCAGCCCTATTTGAAGAGTTGGTCCCAGGATCTCGGAGTCCCCATCCTGTCAGTGGACTACTCGCTGGCCCCTGAAGCCCCCTTCCCGAGAGCCCTGGAGGAGTGTTTCTATACCTACTGCTGGGCTCTGAGAAACCACCACTTACTCGGTACGCTCGCACATCTCAGTGCATTGGAATGTGCATGGGAGTGTTTTTCTTTTCTTGTTCCTCTTGCTTGGACATCTTCATAAGCATAAACTTTTAGGAAAGGATGCCATTTTTAGTGTACCGTACTTGGATTTAATGAGAGATTTAAACAGGCATAGAACTATTTTTGTTTCTGCCAAAATGTGCAATTTAAAAAAGCGTCCGACCTTTTGCTGGATCCCTCCAAGTCATCCATGTAGATATGTGGGAGATGAAATATTTTGATGTTTTTCAAGAGAGCCACAACCTCATACCGTGTGCCAACAATCCCAAGCTACACTGTCAGCAGGGGGATCTCTGTGGAGCTATACAACAACACTGTGGAGGGGTATAGATTAGGGAGAGGTTATAAAACAATTTTTAATGCTTTAAGTATTCCCAGGAGCACAGCAGTGTCAATAATTGCTAGATGAGAGAGATTAGCCACTGGGACTGTTTTTCCGTCCAGCCATTCTGGGAAACGGAGCACAAAGAGCTTTCTGTCTGCATAAACACAAATACTAGTTTTGGGGCGGAAGGCAGAGTATTTAATCTGAACACCAGACACTGCTCACGTTATCTCCTCGGAGAAAAGTAAAGGTGAGATGAGCAGGCTATCGGATACATCTCGCTGGCAGGGACAAGTACACAAGGTCAGTTTGAGGAACAATGAAGAACGGCGAGCCTTGAAGCAAACCTGTGCTCCTTGAGAACTGGGTCAGCGTTTACTGGACATTTACCTAAAGAAGCGAGCCAAGACTTTGCTGGAGAGGCTGTGGGACAAATTTTCTGTCCTCAAGTGGCCAGGCTAAGCCTCGACTTAAACACAAAGAACACCAGCAGGGAGACCTTAAGTTGGCAGGTCACAGCCTCTCCATCCTTTTTTCTTGTAGCGCTTGAGGATTTTACAAGAAGAATGGGGATAAACTGTACAAATTCAGCCTCGAGGAAACCATCAAACAATGTTTGAAGCTGTGTTTATTGTCTACAGCTTTCTATAAGGTACTCAGTAAAATGGTAATGTATTATCAGGAACTTGTTGGTGAAAAGGCAGGCATCAGAAATGTGGTGAGGGGGAGTTTTGAATCAAAGGGGAAGATTGCAGTCATGTTGCATGTTCTGTAACCATTTGGCTGCCAGGGCGCTGCGGGGTCTGAACACTTCCTGACTGATGATCTGTTTTTATGTGCTTTAAAATTAGATCTGCAAAATATGGGAGGCGGGAAGTGAAAAGGGCTGAATACACTCTGAGTTACTTGTATGTGGTTGTGATGGTGTATACCTTGAGCAGATAAAAGAGGGGAAAGTTATTGGAATTAATGAGCAAGCACAAAAAGGGATAAAACTCACCTCCTTCAGTGGGGAGGGAGGGCGCTTCTGTAAATCCTCAACTGCTCTCGCCGATTCCCGGCCCCGCTGAGAGGATTCATTTATCACTTTGAAAGTGATCGTGTTGCTGGCTTCCTGCACCTTTACTCACTGTTCTGCGGTGTCGCACAGAGCGCGGTGCTCAGTATTCAGACTGTAAACACGAGACATCTGGTCGGTTTGGGGTACGTCTGACCACTCAAGCACACTGTGTCAAATTAACAGCAACTGCGGTGCAGTATGTTAGTGTTGTAGTACAAGAAAACAATACCAGGGCTCTGGGGAAGACACCGAGACAGCCACCAGTCATAGTAACTGCACTCTATTAGAGTGGTCGAGGGAGTAAATACTGTTACTTGTGTCCAATACAGTTTTTTTTTGGATCTGTATCGATTTTCACAAAGTTTGAGAAAAATATATATGCAGTTTTTTCCATTTATTTTTACTTATAGTCTCAAAATCTTTCCTGTGAATCGAATCGTTTGTGGTTATCGTCTCGCTCTTCTCATCACGGTTCCATTTTTATCTCTGCAGGCTGGACTGGAGAGAAAGTGTGTCTGACTGGTGACAGTGCGGGCGGCAACTTATGTGTGACGACATCGATGCGCGCTGCTGCCTTTGGTGTGCGAATGCCAGATGGTATTGTGGCAGCCTATCCAGCTACCCTGCTGATGGCCTCCGCATCTCCCTCCCGTCTGCTAACGCTTATGGATCCTCTGCTGCCACTCAGCGTGCTCTCCAGGTGTCTCAGCGCCTACGCAGGTAGTTGTGTGTCTGTGTGTGTATGTGTGTTCTTTTTTGAGAAATCCCACCAGCATTGTTGTTTTTCTGAGGCTGACAATTGAGTTGATGTTGATTCTCTTAAACTTCCTCTCCGGCATGTCTGCACATCTGTGTCCTCTATAACTTTGTCTCCATGCAAGTAAGAGTTATTGCCAAACACTATGATGTTTCCTTTCAAGGGAAGAAAAACCTTCTCCCTTATCAACAAAACTCCATCAACAACTTGCAGGGGTCTTGAAATTATTCACAAAGTCTGAGGCACAGCTAGGGCACAAAGTTGCCAGGTTTACCTCATTATCTGAAAAAATTACTCCCATTTCAGAGTTGCTTTTAACAGAATTTGGAGCTTTTTTGGGTGATCAGTCAATGAGATTCCCACAACTTAAAGTCTTACACTGCATAAATTTGCTGTCACATTAATCATAATGGTGTTTGTTCTGCTCTTGGATTTTGTCCTCAAGTTATTATCTAGGAGATTAAGTTTGCACCAAACAAATATTTCCAAATAAATAAGTCTTTATGGATGAAAAAAAGAGCGTGGAATAAACTCCAACAGATCATAAGGAAAACAAACTCTGTCAAACAAATTGTTTTCTGACAAAAGTCTAATTTAGGAGTGTTGCTGTGTCCTGGCCTGCAAATATCCTCAACAGCGATTTGATTCATTTACATATAAACATTATTTTTACTTACTGTCATCACCACTTGTAAAAAGCTGGAGAAACTCTCGCCTGTGTTTTGATAAATGGCTGTTTCACCACAGGAGAATTGCAGAGGAAGGTGGAGGACTTGGCAAACAACAATGAATACTGACACCAAGCTATTGGCAAAGTTGTGTCTTCTTTCAATACCTGAGCTAAAACACTAATCATTTCCTATTACCTCCTACTGTCATCACAATCTATTGCTGCCTGTAGTGCAGATAGGTCTACGGCAGTATTGAACCCACTCAGTCAGCGGGTTCTTCACTCGTTTATTATACCTTTCCTATGATTGCGTCTCGGTCTTCTCTGTTGTTTCTCATTTGCACTCATTAAAGAAGCCTGTTTGCCCATCTATTTTTTCCCCTTCCTTACCCTTCCTTTTAAATCTCCTCCTGCAGGCGCTGATCCGCAGACGGAGAAGCAGGTGGAGAAGGTGAGCACGCTGAGCCTGGTGAGGAGAGACACGGCGCTGCTGCTGCGAGATTTCCGACAGGGCGCCTCTAACTGGATTCACTCTCTGCTGGATCCCAACCGAGCCTCCGCATCCCCCAGCACAGCTGCAGAGGCGCCGCCAGGAGCCACAGGTACACGAGCAAATGTGATGGATGTTATTGGGTGTTGTGTGTGCGTGTGCATGCGCAATTAGGTGGGATCAGCAGGCAATATGTGGGTTGCATGGAGGCATATTGGTTTGTGTCCAATCTTGGTGTGAGAGTTTTTCTACAAATACAATCTGCTCGTCTCTTGTAGGTGTGTGTGTGTGTGTGTGTGTGTGTGTGTGTGTGTGTGTGTGTGTGTGTGTGTGTGTGTGTGTGTGTGTGTG
>JAUESE010000010.1:5903953-5928034 GCA_032274725.1 Malacoctenus triangulatus
ACACACACACACACACACACACACACACACACACACACACACACACACACACACACACACACACACACACACCTTGAATATCTGAATGAGCATTTGCAAGATGAACATATTTTATTTACTTCACACAAACATTAAGTGTAACACACACTGCACTCACAAAGCTTAATTCCACATTGCACTTGTCTATATTCAGCAGTGTGAAGGGTTAAACCAGCGGTATGTAAATGTCAGGCCACAAAAAACATCAAATGAGAAGTACAGTAAAGGTCACATAATATTGTTGATGTTGTTTTTCTTTAATCTTAGAGTTTAAATTCATGATATATTCTGTATTTGGACTTCAAAATGAAAGCCTGTGATCATGTGAAAGTGGAGTAGGATCTTTAATTCATCTCATTAATTTAAAATAACGACATATATACCAGACAAGCTGGTCCAGAACAATATATGTAGTTTTGCAATAACTTCTTTGGCTGAGAGCAAACTAATTAATTGAGTATTAAGTTATGTATATTTGATACAGCAGTATTTATTTATGCATACTTCACCCAGTGGTCCCAAAGGGATTAAAGGGAGGAAAATCCCTCGTCCCTCATGGTCGACCACAGTTCACCAATGTCACAGAATAGCTCCAGAAACTGCAGCAGTGTTCTGAGATTCCACTTCAAGGTTTAAACCAAAGTGTTCGCTTTAGATGCAACTCACGTTCAGCGATTCAGGAATGTGACAAAGATGTGTTGTCATTTCGCCCGCAAGACGCTGAGACGGAACAACGTTACGGAGGCCTGTCAGAAAGAGGGAGTGGGACACAGGCGGACGCTGACAGCAACACCGATAATGCAACAAAGTGCAAACGAGCACGTTGAAAGACTTTTAAACTTTCCACAAGAAGAATGTGAACTGTCACATGGACTGTTGTTCACGATGGGAAAAAAAAATTGCAGCATGCGATTATTCGCACACTGTTTGTAGTCAGTTATCACATGTTTGTTCCTGATGAAGTGATGACAGCAGCTGTCTAAACTGAGCATTTACAGGACAGTTTGGCTCACATCACATGCGATGCACATGAGAAAACTTACCACAGCAGTTGCTGCAAAAAGTCTAAATCTTATCAGGGAGATTCTTTTCCTAAATATCTTGTCACACAAAACTTTACAAGACATAATCATCGAAAGGAGACTGAAGAAGATAAAATAACCACTTTTTGGAGAGTGTTTCTTACTAAAATACACCTTTTTAACTTTTGACATGCCTGAAAACCTTCTGTGCGAATCAGGAATAATCTAGTTTTGATTACAAAAACTTTACTTGAATTAATCTGATTTTCTCAAAAACAATCTCAAGTCGGACTTCTGCAGTCAGTCACCAGTGGAGCTCTGCAACAAACACTTTCTGATTTACCTAAACAAAGCGTGTGAGAGGATAAAAAAATCATTCCAACCAAAACTTCGGAGATGCAACACGAGATGAAAAGCGTCTCTTTCGTTCAGTGAATCGTGAAGGATGCAGGTCTGCTGAACAATGCACGGTTCTCGCTGTCAACACTGTTTGTTGTGCATGTAAAAGTGTCAACGCCAGCAAAACAGTAAAACACACAGAGCGGGTCTGCTCACATGCAGCACACACCTACTGTAAGTTACAACACATGAGCAGAGGCTGCAGGGACAACGTCATGCTTCAGTGACTCGCGTCTCTGAGACTGCAGGCAGTGAACGAATAAATGTCTTTCTGAAAAGACTCAAGTTGAAAAAAATAACTTGATTTGTTTGACATTTAGATGGTTTTGAGGCTGAATAAAATACTCAACACATCTAAATTCAAGGGCGCCTTCCTGTTGATCTCCATCTCCTCTGAAAACTCCGTATGAAGCCATAAACATTTCCTCTTAAAACACACACGTGTGCGTGTCAGCCAGAACAGTGAAATGTGAAGCATGTTGTGCTTTCATACCTTGGGGGGCCTTTTGTCACCACAGTCTGTCTGACAGTGCTTATTAGTCATCCCAAAAAGGATGACAACCTAAAATACAATATAAATCCAAAATATAGCACTCAAAATATAGAACTCAGTAATATGAGGACAAATAGTTGCTTGTGTTTGCCGACAGATATGGAAAAGACCTAAAAAGCACAAACTTTCATCCAATCTTCAAAGACACACTTAGACAAGGACATGCTTTGCTTTTTTTCTAAAGAAGATTTAAAACTTTTGTAGCTTCTCTTCTGTACATTCACAGATTGTTTCCTCTTCAAGCTTTGCTGAACATTTGTCTGTTCTGTCATCTTCAGTGACGCCGACGTGTGACAGGAGGGAACAGAAGAAAAGGTGAACGTCTCAAACCGGAGGTATGTCACGGTGTCCAAGTCACGGTGAGCACAAAGGAAAAGCACACGCACCCTTTTGTTTTGTTCAGCCTTCTAATGTGTTGGATGGTGGTCACACACTTGACACTTCATTTATCTCTTTGTTGATAGACATCCCTCATTCATCTGTTTCTTTCAAAGGGAAAATCAGTCTCTGCCTGGAACCCACAAATTACATAAGACAGGAAATCCCCCCCCCAGTCTGCGATTAGTTCAATTAGGCTGTTTTTTAAGGCCTGCTGAACTAAAATCAGCTCTGGTTTTAATGTGAGACTATTGGCGTTGGGAGCTCTCAGACCGTCCAGTGAAGTTTTGACCACAAGGTGGCAGTGTAACCTTTCATTGGCCCTCTGAAAGTTACATCAACTGATGGTTTGCATTGAATCACAGCTGTCGCTTGCAGTTGGATATCAAAAAATAGATGGTTCCTCAGTAGATATCAAAGACTACTTAGTTACTAAAGCAAAGAACAAGAATTTTACATGTTTAGTTGTATTTTCCAATGGGAGTTTTATTTTGGAAGGCAGCAGTGCAGTGAATAGCTCCATCACCTCACTCCAAGAGAACTTAAGTTTGACTCTTGGCCAAATTTCTTGCGTTTGCAGTTTGCTTGTTGTCCCTGTAACACACAGTTTAGGTAAATAACTGACCCTAAAATGGATTATATAAACATTTTGAATTCGGCTGAACAATAAATGTAGATTTCTTGTGGAAGTATTCAAACTAAATGCAACTTGGCCATTCATGCTTGGATTTTCAACTTAAAAGGCTCCCAGTGATTGCAGGCTGTAGAATTGTGAGTGAGTTTGCACTTGCTATTCTCAGAGTCAAACGTTTTTTGTTGTAGTATTTTAGGTGCTCGCTCAGAAACAGGTTTACTCGTGAAAATGTTTCAGTGTGAGACAAACAAGCAAAGATGCAAAATGCTTTTGTTACATTTAAAAACTTTTTGCAAATCCTTTTTCTAGACAACACTGTATTAGAAAGAGTACTTAGTTACTTTGGACTAACTTTAATTGCACAATAAATCAAGAATTTCCGGGGAGAAAATTATCGGTGTGAAAATGTGTCTCAGACAGATTTGAACACCACCGATGTTGGACTGTCTTGTGTGGGCCTTTATTTTTTCTTAAAGTGCATCTCAGTGAAACCATGCTGGTTTGAAACTCGACCACAATCAAACAACATAGCAGAACAAACAACAAAGTCAGAGAACATTTACGATGAACCTCTGACGTGCAGCAGTTCTCCTCTTATCTCTGCTGGCACTGATCTGTTTATCAAGCCAGCAGCAAAACTCCCCAAACAGCCTGTTATCAACATCAAAACAGCAGCAAACCCCTGTTTGTCACTGCAGTGTGTGAGGCAAGATGTGTCTTGTTCAAAGAAACTTGTGTTGGGAAACATCCCCCCGCCCACACCCACCCCCGCCAACCCCCTCCCACCCCCTCCCCTGGAGGCAGACATCAGCAGCCTCCAGTATTAAAACATGGCCATTAGGCTCCAGACCTTAACGATGCCCATAGGCTTTATTGACTGATAAGGCCATCTGAGCGGAGCTCCCCGGAGCCGACTCAAGTGCCGAGGTTAAAAAAAAAACAGGCCGTAGCACGAAGGCCTGACAGCAGGTCGGCATTTTAAAGGTCTTTGAAATGTTTTGTTTGTTAGTGAATGAATGCCCAATTCTGTGGAGTCACCCTTCAGAGATAAGGAGAAAATTACATTCGAACACTCTCATAATTGTTTTAATTGTCTAACTGTGATGAGCACGGGTTGAAGTAATAAACTAGAGACACTCAAGTTAGTCAAGGTAAGTAGAATTTTCGGGCGGGGGGGCTGATGTTTACCCTGCTCTGAGGTTGTCAATGTTCATTGCCCAAAAAAGCAATAATGAACACGGTTTGGATTTATACAGAAGAAACTGCCCAACGCTGAGGAGATTGGAAGATTCTGCCTGACGAGATTGGTGTGTGTTTCCACGAGAGTTGGCTTCACTGTAATGCTCTGGTAAATCAAAGTTCACTGAGGGCTTTTCATGGAGGCAACATTGGGGGAGAATCCAGGGAAAAGGTTTTAGGAGCCACTGAGTTCCACCATGTAACCTACTTTACTTTCCCTAAAACCACAAACTGCTTTCTCCACAATTTAGATTATCGGCACATTTTTTCAGTCTGCATTTTTTGTTCAAGATAAATTTAAAAAATTCACATTTTAGATTGACATATTTTCACAGAAACAACAACCATTTACTAATTTCAATACTTAAGAAAAAACTTTTATGCAGTTATGCTGAATGAAATGCATGTGACTATTTATCAAATTATTTGTGATCATCCGGAAAGTCATACTCAGTGTACTAAGAGCAGTGAAGCTGATTTGCTTTGTACAATTTAAGCTTACTAAAGCAAAAAAATCAGCATTTCTTTTTTTCACCTCACAAAAACACAATGATAGTTTAATGAGTGGAAAACGTACTTTGTTTGGCATCCAGATTGATTCGGCTCTTGGTGTTTTAAGCAACCGGGGAACAAACGTGTGCTGTGTGAGTGGGCGTGTTGCTGTCACTGGACTCTAACCCTCCACGTTGGATGCTGGCACTGTCAACAGAAAAAGGATAACAAAGACAAGGTTATGAGCTGTGTATTCAGAACAATGAGGAGAATGAAGCCAGACTCAGATGTGAAAATTGGTTTGAGACAAACAATGTATTTCTTCTGACAAATCCCCCCCCCCAAATGTTGAGCTTGTCTACAGTTTTATCATGTCGGTCACCACTGCTTCACACGAGCCTCTTTTGTTTTAGTGAAGCCGTTGAAGGTAAAGTTTCCAACAAGTGTTAACAGGCACAAAGTTGGGAACAATAGTCTGCCTCTGGAGAAACTAGCAGACGAAACCGAGACCGGAGCCGAGACATGTTAAGACACGGAGGGTGAAGTCAAAAAAACAGCTTGCCTCCTGGGAAAACAGCAGCACATGTCCCATGAGTGTGTTTTTTTGGAGCCAAACAGGCTCAACTTGTGTTCGTGTCCATGTATAAGTCAGGCTCATTTAGAGTAAATGTTGAGTGAAACAGACTGTTGTGGTGATATCTTGAAAGTTAGGACGTCTTTAAAAAGAAGTTGCAGAAAACACAAAAGTTTGTAGTTTCCACATCCATCTATTTATTGTAGATGAGTTACAGAAATGAGCAAAAAAAAGTCACAACATCACAACATGAAAAATGAAATATATACAATGTTTGACAAGTTTCTGCACCTTTCAATAAATATCACGTTGTGGGTAAATGCAGCAACAAGTGTGGCCGAGAACAGTACAAGTCAAACTCTTAAATTATGACATTTTGTGTTTTGAGGTAAGCCACGAAGGCCAGGATCCGTATAAATGATGTGGCAGGAAGCCTCAGTTGGCATCAATGAATGACTGGTAGAGCGACATGAGCTGGGACTGGAGGTCGCTGGCGTAGGGGTCCAGCTTCACCTTCAGGTCCTCAGCATAAGGGGCCACCATTTGCTTCACCAGGTTGGCCCTCTGACTGAACTCCACCTGGACCTTCTCCGTCATGGGGGCGATGCTTTTCTGGAAATCCAACAGATGTTGGTCCACTTTCTGCTTCAGGTCATCTGTGTAGGGCCCCAGCTGGGCCTGCAGGTCCCTCACGCTCTGCTCCAGGCTGGCCTTCAGCTCCTCGCTCCTCTGCATCAGGGTGGTCCTCAGGGCTTCAGAGTCCAGGGAGTCGGCATAGGGGGCCAGCTCCAGTTTGAGCAGCTCCACCCTCTGCTGGATCTGGGTCTTCATGTCCTCGGTGTAGGGCTCCAGCTTCTCCCGGACCAAACTCAGCTCCTGGGTCAGTGAATTTTTCAACATGTCAGCCTCTGCGGTAAACTTGGTCATCAGGTCCTGGGCTGCGGGGGGAAGCTGCTCCTGCAGGGTGACGGCATACTTGCTGGCCATGTCAGCGCTTTCCGTCAGACGGGCACTTTGAGAAAAACAAAAGCATTGACGCATCATCAGATGTGGTTGTGACTCCAGACCAGTCATAAGGCATGGCTTCCTCATGGGCCAGGTCATTATAGTACAACAGGTCTCACGGCTTACTTGATTTCTTGTCCAATCGGTGACTTCCGGATCATCTGAAGCGTGTCATCCGCTGTCTGAGTGGCTTGAGCAATGTAATCCCAGAAAGCATCAGTCAGCACCTCCAGTTGCGGTTTGGGTGCATCAGCATGAAACAGGTTGGCATGGCAGCCTGGTGGAGAGAGAAGCAGCGTGTGAGAGCAAAGTGAAGTTTTGCTCATGCAGTTTATATTTGGCATAAATTAGCCGCAAAGTCCGACTCAAAAGCATGAAGCTTGACTTACCACTGATCACTGCAACAGCTAGAACCACAAACACCTTCATGACTGCAACCTGCAGAAAAGCACATGATGAAGTTTAAACATTCAGGCTCTATCAACAAGGTCAGAACAATTATTTGAACTTTTTTTCATTTCAGAAGTGAAGTGAATTGTAATCCTCACCTGTTTAGGGCTTGTGTTTCTCTCAGGCTTTACTGTGATTGTGAGTGTGTCAGACTGCTTGTGAGTGTGTCAGACTGCTGCTTCCATGTATATATACAGAAGTCAGATGACAGTTGTATTCAAGAGCCCAAAGTCCACAAGTCATTGCCAGGTTGTCACGAACGCTCCTTTCCTGTTTCTGCTGCGGCTCCCGACTTCTATCACATGAGAAATGACCTGAATTCAAAACCTGCGCGAGGGAACACCAAATATCACGCTTGCCCTCCAGTGAACTCCTTTTCAGCAAGCATTTAGTTTGAAGTAATGGACTGTCCACGTAGTCCGGTGCCTCCAGCCTGTAGATAACTCCAGATAACCTTGGTATGCGGACACAAGTGGACTTTGTATAAGTGTCATGCAGCATGGACACAACAGCATGAAGCAGTGGAATACACTGTTTTATAGATTTACAGCAGAAATAACAAAAACTCCACAAATATCATGTTTCCTCATGATACAGGAGGAATGTGGGTCAGTCTCCACAGATTAAACCACTTAGTTAATATTCATACTTTATTTTGCGTTCAACAAGCCAGAGTCAAAACGGTACTGTATCTGAGTGAGTCACTTAGACTTTGGGCCTTGAGTTGTAACAAGAGGCAACGAGGTGATGCTGGAGATTTGTTCATGATTGGATCATCATGTAAAGTAAAACCGCTGGGACAGAAAGGGAGTCACTTTGATTGCAACTCAGGATGGATTATATCCCAAACACAATGTTCACCAGAACATTTTTAATCTATGAATGAATCTTGCAAGAAAGTAAAAAGAAAGGAGAGATTTGGAGCCTCGTAGACTATTTAAAAGAAACTTTATAGGATTGAAAAATCCGGAGAAAAAAAAACCTTCTCAAAGAGAGTTTCAATCTGGTTAAAATTCAGACACTGTTTAATTATCCAGAGATTTATTGGGGATTGAATGAGTATCTATGCTACAAATCATGTCAATGTTTTTTTTTAAAACTTTTTTATTTAATTTCAAACCGTTTGAATAACACAGTGTTCCTTTCAAGTGGTTCAGTCACAATTACCAACTAAGATTTCAAATCACCATTTGAAAGTCATGTGGAACATTACATTTCTAAACAGATCTTTGGTCCTAATGATGTTATTTGGCTCCTTTGTGACACGTTGCTTACTGTGGACTATGTAAGATGACAAATAGTTTGTTGAAGTAAGTTCCTCACATGTGTAAGTTCCCCAGCACCTTTGCTCTTTCCTCTGACCCGTGATTAATCGTATTGAGTTTGTAGCTTGGTCACAGTTTAACAACTGCATGGAAGACAAACCTCGACAGCAAACTTATGACCTATCCAAGATAAGAGGAGTGGGTGTCAAACCTGCAGTGCAGGGGCCCAAATCGGACTGTGCTGTCTTGATCAGGAAATGTTAGGCACAGATTTTTTTGTGTGAACTATTATAACTTTTAGATTATATAGATTATGATACAATTGCACTAAATACTGAAAAAAAATCATAGAGAAAAAACAAAATGTATCTCTGGTCGTGTTTAGGAGGAAGATGCTCTGGAATGTTTGACCTCAAATGACTGCCAGCCTGTCCTTAATTGGTCGACAGTACCAGCAGCAGCCAACCTTTGGCCAGATAGACACATAGTGACTGTTGACCTGTGGTATGACTCAGAAACTGCAACTATCCCTTATAGTGACGTTGGCATATTAATTGCCAGGCGAGAGGTGATCATAAAGTTTCAACTCCATGCATAATCAAAGATGGACATCTGGGAATGAGAGCGATAAAATCTCTCGGTCTTGGCAAAGTCTTATCTTTGGCTAAAGGATTAGTACCACCAGGCGATTACAGGCTGTACTTTGGTGTTTATTCAAGGCTAAATTGATTTTGTCCCATCAACAGTAATGAGTGAGTCATATTCAGTGCCTTATGTAAGGCCAGGGAACAATTCAGTAACGATCATGTTGTTGTTTAAAAAATGTCACGATTTTCAACTGCAATGATGGTTTCTTAAGGAAATGCATGCATAGATTATATTGTCAAGATAAATGCAGGCTCAGACATATTGCGGTCCTTATGGACAAATGTCTGGCACCAGACACCAGTGTGGACAGCAGGGTGAGGCAAGGTGACAGCAGGGCACTGCTGCTTGGACTTTGGGACCCGGCTTTGCTATATAAGCCATCAAGTCTGATCAGTAGATCACAAGCACCACGAACTGGACTTGCAGATAAACTTGCAAACTCAGGTGAGATGAAGACATGAAAAAATACTTGTGTCTAATTCAAAGTTTTGTGAACGTGTTGTGCTGAGTGTCCACTCTTTTCTCGACACAGGGTTTAGAAACCATGAAGGTCCTCGTCGTGCTCGTCCTCGCCCTTTTCACTGGTGAGTTTGATGGTGAAGCACACAGAAAATACCATGCATGCTTGTTCAATGTCAGTGTAGCCAGATAATGCTGGAATATCCATGTCAATTTCCTCTCAAATTGACAATGTCTCTTTTCTGTACCAGGCTGCAATGCCAGCTTCTTCCAGGCTGATGCACCCAAGTCACAGCTGGAACTGGTTCAGGATTCTTTCTGGAGTTACGTTGGTGAAGCCACTAAGACGGCTGATGACGCCATCAACACAATCAGGAAAAGTCCATTTGGACAGGATATCACGTTAGTAAAGTCTTAATGATATCGGATTCATGATGTCGAATGATAGTTGAAGGACCCAACAAATACTAAGCTTGACATCTAATTGTTCTGTGTTCACCTCTCAATTTTTTAATTCAGTGCCCGTCTGACTGAGGCCTACGAGGTTGGCAATGTGTATGCTTCCTCCCTCAACGACCAGCTTCCCCCGGGTACCCAGGATATGATGACTAAAGTCGCCACAGAGGCAGAGGTGCTGAAAAGGCGCGTGACCAAGGAGCTGGATTCAGTCAGGGATAGAGTGATGCCCCAGGTCGAAGAAGTGGCAACCGAGCTGGGTAAGAAATTGGAGCAGTTCCAGCAGGAATTGATGACCTTCGCTGACTCCCGGGGCCTGACCGCCACCGTGGTTACGAGATTCGAGGAGATGAAGGCCAATGTGGAGCAGACCGGGAAGGACCTTCAGGTTCACCTGGAGCCCCTCACCGATGAAGTGAGGAACAAAGTGAACCAGCACCTGGAGGACTTCAAGCAGTCCGTGGCTCCCTTGGCTCAGACGGTCCAGACTGAGGTCACACAGAAAATCACAGAGGTGAAAGACATGGCTTCACCTTACGTTGAAGAGGTGAGGGAGAAGCTGGACCCCTTGGCCACCGACCTCCAGGTTCGCCTCCTCGCCCTGTACGAGTCCTTTACCAGACCCCAATAAGTTAAACGTCACCTCACATCAAGCAAATTTGAAATGCACCTAAAACAACAATTTGACTATCCCAGAAACATGAACGTATTGGTCTGTCAACAGAAAAAAACTATTCGAGAGTTGCTGATATTGTAGAGATAGATTCAAAATGTTTAAAAGTTCCTCCCTACAACAAATAGAGTTGGTCTGTCACCCCACTGTGTTTTCTTCCTGTTTTATGGAAAAAATGAATTAAAAGCAAAACATGAACTCATGAGTAATTGTGTTTTTTCAGTTGTGCTACTATAAATCTGTGCTGGTTTTTCTTGAAGACTCGGACAAGTGATACTAAGAATATTTTCTAATTACATTTACAGAGAAAACTTTATGTACTTTATACTAATACTACACTACTTGAATGTAGAAATCACATACAGTGTTTTCAAGCCTACACTCTGGTGCCTGAATTATTCGACTAATACACTTTGAAATGAGATTTGAGCTGTAAACTGGGACGGTGTCACAAAAGCAAACACTTATGAGAAACTCCTGTGACAAAGTGACAAAGACAACCCTTCCTGTACAGTGTCTGCTTTCACAATCTCACCCCCCCACACACACACACACCCCTGTCATACTCAGTTGTGGGTATTGAATGGGACGTGTTCAGGTCTGTTTCTACATGTCTGGAAGTTTATAAACATATTCTGCTTCCACCCTGTCCTTTAAGCTTCCCCTTTGTGCCTCCATCCCTGCTGCCAGATTGCTCCCACGCTGTCTTACCCAGTGGCAAACAACATTCCTCCGTTCTGCCCCCAGCTGTCCCAGGCTCTGCACACTGTTATCCCTGCAAGCACAAACACAGCCTCCGGTTAGCTCATTATGGCTAATGAACAACACGTTAGAGTTATTTTTCCGAATTTTTGCTGCACAATCGCTACACTATCATCAAACAAGACACATTATGTGGTTAAAAAACAGTAGAACTACAATCTCATCTTCTCTGTCAGGAAGAGTGAAGTTGTGTCAAAATGCTAAAGTTTACAGGACCTGCTATGAGAAAGGTTTAGCTCGTTAGCTAGTTTAACATGCCACCCATTGTCCACCGATAACAGTGACTGATTCCTGTTGAAGCTTGAATTGATTTTTGTGCAAAGCTAGGCTAACATAGCCCTTCATACAGCTGCTAAGACTTCCTTTGGTATTACTGTAAGCTAAGCTGAAATGGCCATTACATATAGCTGAAATAGCTATCAACAAGCCAAATGTTGTTAAAATGTTTTTTCTCGCTAATTCCCTGTATTTCTTTATTATGTCTTGATGATTCATTGAGCTAAAGTTACAGAATCTTGTGAACATTTTTAAAACATCCAGGAAAGCTTCATTCTTCTAAATGGTAAATTATAACTTAGGCATTTACTGGTCTGCTTCTCTTTGTTTGTGCTATGCTAACATAGCTGGCAACATTGACACTGTAGCATCCCTTTATTGCGGCCATTAGTTTAAAATAGAAATCATTGGATCTCAAGCAAAGACATTTGGTGAAGTAAAAGATGAATAGAAAATATATATTTTTAAAAACAAAATAATAATTTCTTAACTCATTATTTTGCTGCTTCACTGAGGTCCTCAGGTGTTTAAGAGCGAAGCGAAGTAAATACAGCATACAGCCAAGAAAATTGCTTGAAAACTCTACTGAACTAATTCACATGTCAGTGATATGAATTGTAAACATCTGAAAAGCAGTGAGACTAAAAATACCCTGTCTTCACAAGTAACATGCTGCAGACAGGTTTTTTTTTAGCATCACATGCTTCAAGCCCTTAGAAGATCCAACCGTTTCCTTTTCTTCTCAAACAGGAATTTACACGACTGGTTCATCCTCATTGCAAATAGAATGACATTTACCATTTGCTGTGTGTCTCCAGGTGACGTGACAAGTGTTAGATGCTGCATGAAATCTGCACAAAAAGCTCTGACAGATCAAATCTCTCTGCACATATCAGATGATTTAACCGTGACTATGTGAACTTCTTTCAAGAGCTTTTTGCTGGCATTTTGGTCTTTATCTCACAGATAAAGAGAACAACAGGAAACAAAGGTACAGAGGCCGATAGAGATTTATGACACGCAGCAAAGTTCCCTCAACTGGAAATCAAACTGTGGTGTGGTTTTAGGCCAATAAACACCCCAGTCGTTAACTGCAGTAACCTCGGTGACTCATAGAAAAACAGATGATTGCCTGATGAGTGGTGTGAGATCATCCCAACCAATAAAAACTCAATCCGAGAAACCAGCTTGCAGAAAACATCACCAGACAGAAGCTACTTTTGCTCAAACGGTCTAAATGTGACCTCTCACACACTTTTTCTTCCCCTGATGAAGGACATTATGTGTGTTTTTGTGGAACTTAAGACTCGAGTCGGTTATTCTACTGTATTACCTCAACATTCTTAACACTCAGTTTCATTTCCACATCGCTTTCTTTGGTTTCTTTCTCTGTGGGCTTTCAAACCCAACAGAGGAAGTTTGGGCTTTTCAGCTTGTGTAGTCCGGTCATTGACCTTGTTTTTACAGTTTTTACATGAGTGTGGTAATCAGACGCTCAGTTCATTCCTGTAATAAAAACTTTTTAAGCCTCTTTTTTTAAAACATGTGCAATTCAGAACAGAGCATAATAGAATTTTATTTGTGAAAGTGTTCTAATCAGTTTTGTTGGATTGATATTTTTCTACATCTTGATTACTTTGTTATCTATGATTCAACAGTGAGACGCACCTCCTGCAGTGACACACGCTCCAGTATTGGCGTGGAAGACCAAGGTCAAAGGGCTGTTTGTTTCGTGGAAAACTGGGACAATTAGACATCCAAAGTTGAAACTGAAAATACGAGTTCACTTTTTACTTTTTTCATCTCATTTCTCTCATCTTTAGGAAAGGAAAAAGATGAATCAAATGATTCACAAGACAGTTACCAGCACTTCACTAAACAGACAGTTGACCTCTTTGGGTTATCACGCAGGAATGCTATCTCATTCTCACTCTTATTACCTGACCAGGCCAACACATGTACACTTTGAGCCTCTGTAAAAATGATGTTTCTGTGAAAACCAGAGTGAAATATGTTGAAAGAAGCCAAGTTCTAAAGAGTAAAGGTCATTACACATGGT
Source organism: Malacoctenus triangulatus (assembly GCA_032274725.1). NCBI lineage: Eukaryota > Metazoa > Chordata > Actinopteri > Blenniiformes > Labrisomidae > Malacoctenus > Malacoctenus triangulatus. The sequence continues at coordinate 5,917,337 of JAUESE010000010.1, forward strand.
TAGGGAAAGACCCAGGGATATACTTAATCGTTGAATTAACATTTTGTGATATTACTGAGCTGAATACAAATAAACATCAATATTTCAGATGGACTTCCAGTTACAAATGGTGATGATAAACTTGATCGGTGTGCTTAGTCTTTGTACATCCCTGCAGAGGAAACGATTAACAACTTACCAGTAGAAAAATTGGACTTTGATACCGAGAAGTTTTGGCCGCATCTGTTATGGGTCGGATAAAAATGAGCTCCGAATTCATACTTATGATCATCCACCACCAAACCACTCTCAACTGTTTACAAGTTAGAGAAAACACTGTCTTACTACATCACACTTTCCCTTACATAACCTCATTTCCAAACCCTGGAAATTTCCTAGAAAAAAGTGTGTTTTGGCAAGGTGACAACATAAAACAGACTACATCTCAGGCTCATGTTTTTTCTAGTGGTTTTCTCTAAAACGTTTTTTTTTTTAAGTCCTCACAAATCCTCTCAGTATTTTATTACCAGTAATCCCTCTATTATGTGGTGGACTCACTGTACCTGAGTGCCCCCGAGCCTCAACATGTCCCCCTCACTGAGTTGACACTTTCTTTGTGCTTCAGGCTCAAGCCTATTTTTTGCTTTACTCAATTTAGCACCGAGCTTGAATGTAATGTGGTGCATTCGACCTGCATTTTAAACCCCCCATGTGCTACATCACAGTTTGAATTTTAAGGGAGGATTTTCATGCAAAGGTATGTGTCGGGGGTTGCTTGTGCTTCTGGGATGCAACAGTGTAATTGGCCATTGAAATGCAAATAATTCAGAGGTTATTTTACATCCTGGTGTGACGGGGATTTGTGGTCTGACGAACTCATTTGGTTTAAGTTAACGGGGGAAGAACTGTAAAGCTGTGGTCATCTGACACAATCCTGCAACATGACTTCACAGTTCACACAACCTTTATTTCACAGCTAAAAGCTGCTGTTCAGTTGGAGCCTAAAACAAAGCTGCAATTACTCAAATGCCTGAATAAGTTTTAGCAGTAACAACATTTCAGCTGATCTGCAACAGGGATCAATGAAAAATTGGCAGAAGTGATGGATTACAATACAGACTTATTTGTCAACGGGCTGTTTATTCATGTATATCATTTGCTTTATAGTTAAGTCCAATTTGCAACATTACATTATCGTTTACGCTTACACACACTTACTTTTACACTTTACTTTTTCCTTTACAATATTCAAGCCTGATGATCTGTATTTTAGTAGTTAGAATTATAATATATTAGCAGTTAGATAGTTTTCTTTTATTCAAAAGAGAAAGTTTCTTGCTTTATATTTACACTTGCCAACCCTTGACACTAACCAACTGAGGGACTCTTGAGGAAAAATGTGACATTATTGGGTGAGAGGAGGAAGAATACTCTTGACATTGGACTGTAACTGTTACCTCTTTCTTCCCGTTATTGCTCAATCGCCCCTCACACACAATGCAAACTGGCGAGAACTTCGGACATGTTGCACGGCAGGAATATGTGCAGACAAATCATCATCACCACATGAACTCAAGCAATCAGCAGCAACCCCCCCCCCCTCCTCCCTTCCCCCCCTCCTCCCTCTCTCACCCTCCCTACCCCCCACCAGCAGCCACCAAGGGACTATAAAAGCCCTCAGCCACCGTCCCACAAGCACGGAAGAAGCTCAACCTCTCAGGTGAGTGAAACATGACACAAACTGAGAAGCTGTTTCAACTTAGAACACAGCACCCAGAAATTCCTTTGCCAACTTTTGCATGCATCACTATTGCCTTTTGTCTCTGTTCCTAAAATTTTCAAGCCTTACTTATAGATGATAAAACTCAAATCATACTTCAAATACATTGTTTTTTCTCAAAAATTCTGCCATGCCTGCTGAATTATTTTGCAGATTTTCTGAGTTGTGTTTATGCTTTTCACAGGTGTATCTATCTGTCCAGCAATCATGAAGGCTGTTGCTCTGATCCTTGCTTTGGCAGTCATCACTGGTGAGTGTTTAATTTTTTAGTCATTGGAATTGCTGCAAGCATTGGTTTCAAAGACAAATTTACACAAATATACTCGTGATAAAAACACGCAAAAATCAAATTTAGCCATCACAAAGAAAACGTTCTAAAAGCTACAGCAGAGAAGAGAAACATGGCGATGCTTTTATTCTGAAGGTTCAAGCTACTGAATAGGCTTGTGCTGGGCTTTACTGTGGTGTTTCGGGAAATTTTGAGTTTGGAGGGAGGCCCACAGCAATACGCAGTGGCAAATTTGAAAGGGTGTGGGGCCTAAAAAACAGGTTGAAAACTGAATCTTGTGCTTAATCCATTCTTCCACCCACATACTTTTCAAATTTTACAATGTTAAATTGAGTTTTTTTCATGCTGTGAGTTCTTGAAACTCATCATGACATACAGTCTACAAATGAACCTGCCACACTGACACATGGCATCATAAAACAAATCAATGCTCATGCTTTCCACATGTGCCCCTCTCAGGCTGCCATGCCCGAGTTGTGCGCCAGGCTGAAGTCCAGACCACCCAATGGGTGCAAACCGTCGACCGTTTCTGGCAGCACGTCTCTGCTCTGAACGATAAAGCCGATGAAGTCGTTGGGAACATCAAGGCCTCTCAGCTCAGCAGGGAGCTTGAGTGAGTAAACCTAACTGATCTTAATACTTTACTCATCTGTGCTTTTTCCTTCTATCTTGGTGTCTGACTATGTTGCTCCTTCGCCCCCAGCACGTTGATCACTGACACCATGGCCGAGCTGTCTGCCTACAAGGAGGACCTCCAGACCAAGCTGGCCCCATACACTGAGACCACCGCCACCCAGATGTCCGAGGATCTGAGACTTCTCTCTGAGAAACTGCAGAGAGACATGATCGATGCCAAGGAGCGCAACATTGAGTATCTTGGTGAGCTCAAAGCCATGATGGAGCAGAACAGCAAGGATGTGCGCGGCCGCCTCACTGCTTACACCAACAAGCTGAAGAAGCGCCTCACCAAGGACACCGAGGAGATCCGGGAGTAAGTCGCCTTGGGGTACTTTCAGGGATTTACTTTTTCCTGCTTTTGTGACTGTGAAGTCTAAATGTGTCTGTGATCTTTCCATTCAAGGACTGTCAGCACCTACATGGGTGAGATCCAGTCCCGCGCCACCCAGAACCTCCTCTCTGTGAAGGATGGGGTTGAGCCCTACGTCGTGCAGGCCGGTGACACTGCTGCTCAGAAGCTGACCGACATCTCCACCCTGCTGAAGACCCAGGCTGAGGGACTCGGCCAGCAGCTGGAGACCCAGGCTGAGGGCATCAAGACCCAGCTGGAGGCCACCGCCCAGGAGCTGCGCACCTCCCTGGAGGGCAAGATCGATGAGCTGACAGACCTGATCTCCCCCTTCGCCACCAAGCTCCGCGAGCAGCTGGAGAGCATTGTTGACAAGGTCAAGGAGACCGCTTCCTCTTAAATAAAGACTCTGAGAGTTTTTTACGGGTTGGAGATGGTTGGTGGTAGAGGGTGGAGTGTGAACACCACTGATTACTTTATATTCTGGTAAAAAGAGGAAGAGGAGAGTTGTGTTACACTAAGTGCTCAGGATCAGGGATGATGGTGGAGGGATATGAAAGGATGAAGTGCTTTGCTTTTGTGTTCAAAAGACCTTACAGGTTTCTCCTGCATCATCACCTTTTCATTTCTCTCACTGACTCTCTTGATCAGTGAACACAAGTCACCAGGCTTCATTACACAAACAGGAGAAACTCTATAGAATGCTTTGCTTTCCTACTCTGCATTACAACTTACAACGTCCGCAACATTTGTGTTTTTTCTACATTTTGTTTGGTTCTAGATAGCTTTGCTGAGTCCCAGTCTTAGGCAGGGACTTCAGCCTCTGTTATCCTTCCAACGTACCAAACATGAGTGTCTGTCATTTCAAAAAAATGCACTGAATGATGCTGAGAAATGAGATCAAGTCTACCAAACGTGTCTGCAAGTTCCGTCGAGAGGTGATGCTGATCCATCAACAGTGCCCATATATCATCCGTGTTAAAAAAAAAGCTGCAAATATGACAATCAGTGAGTGAAGTGTAAAATCTGCCTGTCTGCTTTCACGTCATATGCCCACCATGCTGCTCACTGGAAGTGCACAGCCTCTGACTGCAGTGTGCTGAACTGTGCTGAGTGAATAAAGAAACTTCTAAAAAAAAAAAAAAAAAGCTCCGCTGACTGCCTTTTGTTTTACTAATCAAAAATTAAAGAGCAATCTATTATTCAAGATTGGACTCGGTTACGCTTTTAACCTGAGACTCCACTAAACCGGGAGCTGCTAATATACTATAACAACTCTGTAGTAGTACAGAAATGCTCTCACGACACCTCATTATTATGAAGCTTTCAATAGACATACTGAGATTACAAACAACTAGGCAACATTTAAACATCAGAAGTCCTTAAGCACCTCAATGATGCAGATATAACTGATAAGTTCAGTGTGGCTGTTGCCTGAGCTGTCAGTGATAAATTATGTAATGAAACCGTAACAGACGGTAACATTATTGCTCCACAGCGAAGAAAGTTCTGGGATCACAAGGTCAGTTGGAACCGTTTTTTGTGTTGGTTTCTCTCTGTTCTCTGGTTTCGTCTCACATCTATCAGGTTACCCGGTGGCTGCAGTTTGCACGCATGCGAGAGGCACAAAACATACAAAGAGTTTCAGCTCTGCTTGTTGAATTTTTCTGACTGACTGGTGAGGCCTTCCTCTGTTCCCCTGAACATTGTAAACCGGGATAAACTCCTGCATCTCCGGAGCCCCACTCATTTCCCATCACTATAATCGGATTAGATAAATGGATTCTCATTACACAAGAATGACAACGACAGAAAAGCACATGTTTTTTCCCTTCTACCTGTACTCCACCCTACTCCTCCGTAACTCTCAGTTTGCCCTTTCAAAAGCCACCCATCACTCCTCTGTTCTTCACGTCTGGACTTGTTCAGATCTGCTCCCAGATTCCTCCCTCTCGATCCCAGCAGGTATTTGGGAACAGTTTGTGCCCCATGTTGGATATCACTGTGACCAAACCAATTCTTCAATTATCTCAGCTTGATATGTTCTGGGTCATGCATGCTTTTGAACATCAAGCTTTGAACGTATGCCAGTGACAGAGAATCACACGTGCAAAACTACTGGTCGTCCACAATGCCCTCCTGTGCACAGTTTATGCTTGCGGGGAATGAAAGACAATTCATTGCATTTTTTCCCCATTTTGTGACCCATTAGTACAAGTAAAACATCATTAAAATTATACAAAATAAATGAACTTGGAATGTGTATTTGTTCTAACAAACCGTTACCAAACAAATTTGTCCACAGACAAAGAAAAAAGTAATTGTCGTCTTATTTGTGGGGAAAATAAATACATAATGAAAGAAATGGGGCATTTTGCAAATGGCTGGAACGCCTGAACCCATCGACTGCATGACTTTATAGGGAGCTTTAAACGTGATGTTTATGGGGCACAGCAGGATTGCTTACTTTGAAGTTCAGAGCAGAGGCCAGCAGAGGACACCATTTGTCCCCTGTTCATCTCCCCTGACCCCTCCACTTGAATCTGGGCTGCAAAGAACGACAGCTGTGTTTTCTTTTTTAAGATATTCAGTAAACTGTGCACGGCCTATGAAGAAAATCAGACTGTGATTGAAGAACAGAACATACAGTTCACAATGTTGACTTTAATCACTGCTCCTCAGAATCACAGGCAATTTAAACAATAGGTGTTCTCAGAGGATTTAAAACAACGGACTGCCGCTTGAAGAACACTTTAGGAGTTTGTTGTTGCTTCCTAATTGATTTTAATAAAGGTATTTGGGATTTTAGGTCTTTCCTTGTGTCTACAAAAGATTCCCAGTCGTGAAAACATGTTTACCAATCTCTATCTGTGGTAAAGGGCATCGCATGTGAAGTGACAGAATGACTAAGTCAGTGACTCCTTCATTTCTCACTGATGAAACCACCTCTTTCAGTAACCAGTATTTATTTTGAAACAGACAAGTGAAACTTCAAGTGGATTGTGTCACTTGTGAAAAAAAAGGGGGTCATCAGTCAAGGATCGTAAAAACAGGAAAACCACAATCGTTCCGCTACATCAGCACTTTTGCTCCATCTGCTCCTATAAAGCGTCTGCTCTCCCTGCACTGCCCAGCAACATCAGCATCAAAATAAAAGTCCCAACAAATATTACAGGTGCGAGCTCGCTCATGATCGTGAGTAACCCTTGCAAAAGGTCCCCCTGCAGAGATTTTACCTCCTTCTTCAGCCCCCACTCTTTTGTCCGTGCTGGCACACGATATCGCTCTCCACGGGATTCTGAGCCAAACTGAAAAAAACAGCTTTTTTAAGCTTGTTATTGCAAATTGGGAGCACGCAAGACGTGCACTTTCACACTTTGTGCCTCCTACAATTATTCAAGAGGGGTTTATATGCACGCAAGTTCAAACTCATGCATACTCCCACTGACCACCTCATTACAGAAGAGGCCTACAGAAGTATTCTGTGAGTGTTGAGGCATGTAAGGCCTTGCTGGGAACAATTGCATGTTATTTGGTGAAGCAATAACACCTTATGGGACCATCAGCTCCAAATGTGTATTGGAATTCCTCATCAGACTGCATGGTGTGAAAACATACATGGTGCTGTGATGAATTGTCAGTCGCAGACTTCCTGTCTGCCACTTGGGTCACAGTGGTAATGAGAGTTTACTGCAGCTCGTCTGACTTTTTTTCTGTTTCATGCTAACAGGAGAGATGGACCACATGTGGATGTGTCTCACTCACTTCCCTTTAACAAAGAGAATGTCTGCAGGAGACAGACAGCAATGTGGAAATGAGTTTCTAAATGTGGCAATTAAATCGAAAAAAAGGAAAGTTCAGAAAAGCAGACTGCTTATGTGCAAAATCTGCTGCAGACTCTGGTGAAGAGACAAAAAAAAAGTCGGCCTGAGGACAAGCACAGACAGCGATTGTCTTGTTAGGTGATTACATCCTAGTGACAAGAAACTCTCACATTGTGGGAGCCTGTCCATGTCTCATTCAAACAGCATATAGGATTAATAATAAAATAACACGGCTGCATGGTGTCATGGTGGTGAGTGCTCTCGCCTGGCAGCATGAGGGTTTGAACCCCAGTTACCGCATGACCCACATCCTGGTGCAAGTAGGCTCTTTTGATTTGGTGGGTTTACATCACAGAGATTTAGTAACGAATGATTCACGCTAAAGTAAAGCTTCAGAAATATGGTAGAAGACAATCAAACTTGACTATCCAGAGGAACTAAAAGTTGGAACAAGGCTTCAATAGGCCAACCTGCAGCAGCGTCCAAAATGCAGTCCATAGCAATAGCATGATTTCACAAACCGCTTGATGGCCTCATGTTCACAAACAGTTCTGGAAGGGAATTTAATCTGATCCTGTGACAGGCTCCATCTTGTAGGTCAGTTACTTAACATGCAAACCTTGATAAGCCACTATCAATAAATATAAAGCTGGATACAGGGTCACTTCTTGGCCAACACTTGAGGTACAAAGTCGCATCCAAAAAGCTCTGGTCTATTGACTCTTTTTTTCTTTTTTTATCAGAGATGAACTATGTTCTGCTACATCACATCTCATGTTATCTGTTGCCTGTGTCGCTGCTCAGGGACCAACTGATGAACTGAGGACAAATTCCTTTAAATCAACAGAGATGTGATTCGTCTTAAATAAATGTTTGACTCTTTTTGCATTTACAAACGGTGGCTTGATTTGTGAATGTTAATCAGATACACCACTGGGTGGTGAGTGCCGCCACTGAGCTGCTTTCATGCAACACAAAGGAATTCGAGGTCCATTCCTGCAGTGGGGACTTCTCTTGTTCTGGCGTCTTTATCATGAATGATCAGCACCTTTGAGTTAAATCTGGCCAAATTTTTCACTGGTCAATAAAGGGGGGCAGTGACACCGTAAGGTCACCACGAGTACATGTTGACTTTAGTCCGGTGCTTTGCGTCACTCTTGTTGAACCGAGTATAAAGGGGAGCACACAAAGACGCTTCAAGGCATTTTATTTTCTCTCCTGAGACAGAAAACAGGTATGTTTGCCACTTCATTTCTTCCAAAGCGGACACAAACGATTTTATCATTGATATTTTAATACACTGAGGCAGAATCTCTTTTTAGCCACAAAAGCCAATTTATCCGAACATTAGTTTCTACTTAGAAACTTTGTATTTGACAAGTATGTTACAGATATGATCCTCACTAAGTGGAGCATATTTTCAGATAACAAGAGACAGAGTACAACTGAAAGCATGAGACTTTTCTTTAATGTTATCTTTAATTAGTTTAGCTTTAATTAAACTAAAGGCATTACACTAAGGGGAAAGCTGTCAAGTTGTTGTAAAAACCAATATGACATTTCTTTTTTCTGGATTTAAAAAAAAATCAAACGTTTGTCTCCTAATTAGTTTCAGTGAGACAATAGGAGTAAATATATTTATGACAAAGTGATCACATCTGCTACCGTTTTTGCTTCCCAGTAATCGAAGCCAAAATGAGACTCTTGCTCGCAGCTGTTGTGCTCTTGCTGGCATTTGTTGTATACACAGGTAAGTCAAAAGAAAAGACATTTGAATTCCACTTTTTTAAGTCTTTGCGCACAAAGTGTTCATTTATTTGTTTGTCAATGTTTGCAGAGGCTCAGGAACCTACCATTGAGCAGAAGCTCAATAAATTCGGCGAGCAGATGGCTGAGTTTGGCACTGCAAGTCTTGAGAAGCTGAAGACCGCCACTGCAGACTTCCAAAACAGCGAGACAATGACCACCCTCAAGTAAGCCGACATGCAAAGACAGGAAAAAATCTAAAAACTGCTGCACTAGTGGACTTTATGTAACTCACATACCTGTTTCCCTCCCTCAGGACCTGGTGGGCGGAGCAAATGGAGAGGCTGCAAGCCATTGGCTCATAATTCCCTGAAGTGATGAACAGACGCAATTATGTCTCCAACCGGCTCTCCATCCACTTCTCTGACCACAGAAAGTTCCTCTGACCAGATGGGATAGTTACATTACTTTGCCAGGATGAATTTTTTACTGAGTGTAAAAAGTGCAATAAAGCTGTGCTATGATATTTTGAACAAAATTCTTTGTTGACATGCAAAGAAAAAAAAAAGTGTACTGAATTAACACATTCAAAGGAGTCCAATACATGCGTTTGATATGAATAAACAAACATTTCTGGTCAACAACAGTGCAGTGTCCATTGATTGAACAAAACATCAACAACGTTTTGCCTGAGCTCCAAATGATATAAAATTGACTATATTTTTCAGCATTCACTTTAAGTACTCACTCTACCACGAACACCAACTCATAATGGAAACCAGGAATAGCTAGGAAACTAAAAAAAAATCACACTCATAATGTGTTTTGGTTTGCATTTAATGCTTATGAACATAGCTGTGTCTTGTATGCATCAAAAAATAAGAGTGTATAAGGAAAACATCATTGCTACCTTGTATTGAGGCAGCTAAACATTCTTCTGCTGTCAATTCAGTGTAGCTCCAGTATAATGTAAACCTCTGCAGGGATGAATGGAATAAGGAATACATTCGTTTTTAGCAAAAGTGAAAAAGCATCAAATCGACAAAGCAAAATCAAAGCATGTCACATTGCAGGGCTGCATTTGAATCTTGATGCTTGGATGGATGTGTGCATTAACGCTGAACTTCAGTCTTCTCGTTTTAATATCCCTTTTTTTTCCCAAAGAAACGACTTTTGTTGTGTGGTTTCACTTGAGCTGGACTTTATTGAAAGAACATCAAATGGAGTCTATTAAAAAATAATCAAGACAATCTTCTGAATGGATGAGGAAGTTTATGGCATAAAGACCAAATGAGGAAAGTTTTCTCCTTTCAATAAAGGTTCAGTGAGCAAATTTCAAAAGATTCGTCTGTGTCAATAGTTGGTACCAAAGGGCAGGTGCCAACTGGACTGCTTTTCTGGCATTTCACAACAGCCTGGGATAAAGTCCCTGTTTGAGATGAGTTAATGATCCACTCGTCCCAGTTCAATGAAATCTTTTCCTGGGAAGAGAACAATGCGACAGAGGTCATCAGCTGCTCCATAAAGGTCACAAATAAACACTTGATTCACATACTTTGAAATCAATGGTTTGAATAACAAGTAATCAGAACATTTTTGGCATTTTTCTCAGATCCGAGAGGGGACGATGCTGAACCATAAAAATTTTTTTTTGGATTAGCATGTTGGATTTCTGGAGGACTGGGCCTCCTGAAACAGATTTGAAGCTGCTTTTGGGGGCAGATTAACTATTCAATCAGTCTTTTATAATGTGATTAGATTTGCCATATCAAGAAACCAATGTCAACTTACCAGTTTGTGCTAGCAGGAAAATTAAAAAAAACTTGAAGAGAAAAAAAAGGTCAATGTAATATGTGGTTAAGGCGAAAAATTTACTTGAAATTTCACCCACAAAGGGCTAAAAAACATACAGAGCTGTTTCAGGTAAGAATATGAGGATCTTCAAGCCGCATGAGTTTCAATATAATCATGTGAATCTGGTGTATGCAGGTCCTCACCAGTACTAAAGAAAGCCCCCCCCCCCCCCCCCACCCACCCCCCCCCCCACCCACAC
>JAUESE010000010.1:5949516-5969538 GCA_032274725.1 Malacoctenus triangulatus
GTGTGTGTGTGTGTGTGTGTGTGTGTGTGTGTGTGTGTGTGTGTGTGTGTGTGTGTGTGTGTGTGTGTGTGTGATCCTGTGGGCTGAGCTGTGGGTGGTAAAATGTAAATCTGATCTCACTCTGAGTCGTGGGTGGCTCCGAAGACTTTACCGGCAGAATCATTACAGCGCTACAAAAAATCAATACATTACTCTGGTGCGGTTGGCTTTCGTTCTGTGTGTTTATGTCTAGAAGTTTTGTAGTCCCGCAAAGACTTCTGAAACTCTTTGTTCTGTCTGAAGTTTAAAGCTGAAAAACACTCCCGGGACTGCCATGAGTAGGACAGTGGAGTGGAGAAAGTGAGATGTATTCAAAAGATTATTTTCAAGGATTGCTCGTCATTTGTGATTGTTAAGTTAATTACACGACAAGGAATTCAATCAAGATTGAGACCATGATTACAACTGAGTGTGGACACACGCTGCTAATTACAACATGGGGATGCAAAAGTTTCACACTGACATTACACAGATCAGTTCCACTTCCAGTTTTCATTGTTTTCCCTGGCTATTTTTTACGAGTCATGTTTGTCCAGCAAATTGCAAACTCTAAAGTGGCTGAAAGTGTGTGTGTGCCAGAGGGATTTTCTGCCAGTGTTGGCACTATGATGGACTGACAGCCTGTTTGTGGTGTACGTCACGTTTTTCACCCAGTGCTAGCTGGTAAATAGCTCCACCCCTCCAGCTCAACCTAAATTAGGCTCCACCCACAGGATAACAAAATGTATTTGTTTTTAAAAAGTTCCTTATAAAGCTGGCAGCTTATGCGGAAGAATTCCCTTCCACGCGAAACCATTGAAAAAAGCAAATGATTTTATAAGGGAATTACATTCATGTCCTCTCGATATTCTTCAGGATTTTGCCATGTTGAATAGATGAGTTTTTGAAAACACAGTGTTAAATAGTTAGGAAAAAAATAGTCCTGACTTTACATTTGTTTGTTATTTTACGCTTGACTGAATTGTAAAAGTGGCTACAGTGGAAACATTACCAGATCTCTGACCCATTCAAATTGATTTCCAAGCAACATCAACCCCTTCAACTTGAATGAACTCAGAGGGAGTGAAGCACAGAACCACAGCTCTCAATCTTCCATCAGATCTCTGTTCAAACACATCAGCTCTGCATATTTATTGTTTTTAGCCCATAAAACCGGTGAGGAATTCATCTCCCTCCGCTGTAGTTGTCTTGTCATTTCCTCACACGCAACACAAAGTAGCCCAACCAATTAAAATGAAAACACACCCAGCTGTGCCTTAATAAGCAAACATCCCACAGGTGTCCTGGCTCTTCTGAGTGACACACACACTCTCACACACACGCTGAAGCTCGGGCGGGCGGGAGATCGGCCGCCACCTGGCTTAATAGCACGCTCGCTGATCCAATCAATGAAACAAATCTGCCTCACTGCGAGATAGATATCTGAAATACAGCAAATAAATGCGAGCTCACACAGGTAGCCGCTCGCACGGCGAATACACAGGTAGTGGCTCTCTGTTGTGCGGCTCGTAATCACACCCAAACCGTAACCGCATTCGTGCCACACAGGATATTAAACCTCAGGACTGAGGGAGATAAACACATTTATCACCCCCCCTTTCATCCTTTATCTCTGCTCGCCTCTTTGCCGCACACCTTTACTCTTTTCCTCCCTCTTTCCTCTATCTCCCTCGTTATTTCTATGAAGCCCATATTTGTTTAAGGCCCGGCGCCAATGCAGATTCATGACAGCTTAACAAGGCATCCTGTTTCGTCCGTCTTCGCCAATCATTACTTTCATTTCCTCTCCTCCTGACAGGAACTCTTTCGTCTACACCAGCCTCTCTCAATCTCCCCCTCCTCCCTGTTGTGTCTTCAAATCCACTCTGTTTATTCCATCTATTCTTAGCTGCTCTTTTTAAGTGTCCCGATCAGTTATCGTCCTCCTTCCTTTCCTCCGTTGAAGCTGCCGGTTTCCTATTAATCCACATCCATGATCTTCTTGTTGCCTCATTGCTCTCGGGGTCATGTGTGCCGCTGATTATGCAGGATGATGAAGCACACATTAGCAGCCAGGCTGCCACCAGAGAGCCCCGTTCAACCTGGGCCCCGTTTCAGCAGCGCTGCATAAAGAGCCGCAGAGCAGCGGCGAAGCTTCCTGGACGCTCGTCTGCCGAGCTGAGGCTGAGCCAAGTGCTACTGAGAAGCCATCAGATCCGGGCTGAACGGGCAGGAGGGACAGACAGTGCCTGTCATCCCTCAATAGGCGGACGCTAAATGGCTAAATCAGTTTAAAGCTACTGTAACTAAACCCAGTGAGGGGAGCAGGAAGACTCCCCAGCGTGTAGAGGGAAGGAGGAAAGGACACAAGGAAGAATGACAGTAATCCTCCTCATTGTTCGAGTGCTGATCCTCTCATTCATTGTAAAACAAAGCATGGGGAAGATTTCTCCTTCTCTTATGCACAAACAGCAAGACACACAAACCAGCACTGTCCCTCCAAACTCCTCCAACACACACTTCCACTCTGGCTTCACTTTGCTCACGTCTGTTTGTCTCTGTTAGCTTGTTCTTTGTAAAGGAACTTTTAAAACACAGAATAACATAATTTTTCACATTGAAGCAGGAATACTAAAGACTTTCTTCAAACAGCCCCCTTGAGGAGCACTCGAAGTGACAGAGGGGACAGTGCTCCACCCTCTCTGATAGTGTCAATATTAGATTTGCACATTTCAAAGAAAAAACACAGCCCTTTCTCCAATTTAGAGCAGACCTTTGACTGCGAAACGCTTTGATTTGAAATCGTCCTGCTGTGCCTTTCTGCCAGTGTTTGGCTTCACTGTGATGTTTTCGCAAATCAAAGATCAAAGTGGGGATGGGGGGTCCACAGCCTCCCTGAGCTTCGAGGCACTTTTAGGGGGTTGGGGTGGGGGCAAGTAGGGAGCCAGTGATCCTGAAGTTTCTTTTCCCCCAACACCACATGTGAGCTTAATCTTTGAAGGTTTCTGGGACAGGTTTTACAGCTCGAAGTCCCCTCGTTGCACCCGAACAGCCATGACATCATCCTGGCAAGACGCTGTTTCTGGAGGTGTCCATTTGTCCCTCCTGTCTTCTCCTTCCTCTTTGTCTCACTCGCTTCCATCTTCGCTGCTCTGTACTCGGAGCACATATCGATTCCACCAGGTCACATTGGAGGGAGGCTTTTAATTTCCTAATGGAAAAGCAGCAGCGCGGAGGGCGTGTGTCAGGATAAGTGCGCTGATAGGCGCTCGACCAGGAACCGGTGTAGATGCATGGCGTCGGGCGAAATTGCTAAGAGGTGGTACAAGGTTAGAGCACACTATTATGTAAGCCTAATGTCAGAGAGAAACGAGATGTTTAATGCAAAACCTGAGCCAGCCCCATTCAAGAGTGTTTATTTTTCACATCGTCTCTTGATTAATGGTTGGTTTTGATGTAGGAATGAGTATGATTATAGCTGCTATTGATAAGAATCACCCTGCTAACTGTTACTGATCTGTGCACAAGCCGGCGCAGATATCAGCTAATGATTGATGGATTCATTTCAGCTAATTTCCCGGCATAAACAGGGACAGACAGAGAGCTGCTGCATGGAGTCGGCCGCTGCCTCGTCCATACAGCGATTATTGATGCAAAGCATCGGCTTCCTCGATTTGTCTGATCTGTCACAACAAATCACAGGATCAATCAATGTGGGCGAAACATTTACATAATGCCGGTTATATCAAAGAGATTAAAATTTGTGCCAGCTGGGAATCAATTTAGATGTCACCGTCCTGAAAGTGCCAGGGAAAAAAAAATGTACACGGATGAAATACATCAGCATCAATTTTGTCACTGACGTGTGAAGATTTCAGAAATGATGATTAGTGATGAAAAAAAGTTTCAGTTGCTTTCTCATTGAGTTAATCACAATTTCTTTGCAAATATTCCATCCATCTACTTTACCTGCTTTATTGAAGTTGTGTCTAAACAGAAGATGGTTTAGGATAAATTCTCTGACTGTATATTTTAGTGTTCTGTCCTCACAAAACTATCATACCCACAGACTGAGAACACAGACCCCATTGTGAGTAAGCCTGAAAACACACCCTCTAGCCCATCCAGGTGAACTCAAGAAGAACTCAATTCTTTCACTTCCTGTGTAAATCACAATAAAAGACAGGAACTTTACATAATGTTTACCTTCACTGAGAGCCACTGTGTTTAAGGGGGTTGGGGGGGTGTCACTGGAGGAGAGTGCCCACAGAAAACCCACACAGACACCGACAGAACATGCAAACTCAAGAAAGATCGTTTTACCCATCAGCTTCAAACCAGCAACATTCCTTCTGTGCAGTGCAAACCACTGCACTACCTTTCAAAAAAACAGAAACATGAGTGAACACAAGAGATTGCCTTTGAAACGGTTGCCTTCCCGTGAATAAAAACACAGAATGCAGAGAGGGGTTGTTTTTTTCTTGATTTTTTTTTCATTATAAATTCTACACAGCTGGAACAAAATGAAAAGATACATCAACACACCACAGAGGTCACAGACAGTGAGCCACAAAATATACAGTATACAGTACTGAGAGAGAGAGAGACATAAAGCACTGAGAATATCTTGGTAAAAAACAAAACAAAAGAAGCCTGAAATAAGATAAAAAGAAAAGTCTCTTCTCTCCTCGAGTGGAAAAAGCACGGGAAAAGAAAAACTCAGTAGTTCCAAAATAAGAATCCCCTTTCTAGAAAAAAAAAAACTTTTTATACCACAAAATTCTTATATAAACAAGTCAAAAACAAGTCTCCAGGTTCATCGATCCACCTTCACCTGAAGCCACGGGGCTACCAACGGTCAGCGTGTTTACGGCCGGATCAGCAGACGGACACTAAACAGTAAAATGAGGCTTTCGGCTGCAGATAGTGGTTTGAAGTGACCTTTTTTTTTTCTTAAATCAAGGCCATTAGTTCCAGTGTACAACAAAGTAAAAGAGCACATCAACCCGCTATCGAACCTTTTTGTTTTGGCCTGCCGACAGTGTAGGGGAGGATGGTAAAAGCCAGTATTAAGTACCTAAACTGCAGGAAACGCTCCTGCTGTGACACTCACAAACTCTTTCATTTGGTAAAAACAAAAGTTACATCACCAACTCCAGCAACACCCCCCCCCCCTTCCTCTCCACCCCCCCAACACCTGTCCGTCCCCGTTTGTTTGAGCCCAGGGTGAGTTCGCCTGTGCCAGCGATTCCTCTTAAACAGGTGAGTCTGTTCGTACTGTACCGCAGCTCATGAAAGGCCTATTTTGTTGTCACGGGCGAACAACTGCGCAGCGGGCTGCAGGTTGAGAGTTTCGACCATTTCGCCAAAAATTCCACCGATTTCACAGTGAGAGCTGATGGTAATTGGGCTGTCTGAGCAGAACCACTGCGTGCTTTGCCTGTGAGTGGAGTCCCTCACCTTTCCGTTCACTCTCCTCCAGCTTTTATCCCCAAGAAGAGAACTGAAAAGGCTCAACAACAAAATGTGGCAATTATGGGCGACAGCCTCGTAACCACAGACTCCCCTGGACTCTACATGACGCACGGCACTGCGCCCGCATGACAGACAGCTTTACCAGTATTTGAATTAACAGTAAATAACAGGAAAACAAAGAAGAACAAGTGAACAAACTGGTGTCCTGACATAATGTACATGTGTGCTGGAAACGCGGAGAACAAATTTGTACAACCTAATAGCTTGCTTGTTTGGCAGCGTTTTATCTGGATTTAAAAAGGCAAGCAATTTTAGAGAGAGGATCGACGTTATTAAACGCCCCGCTTGTTCGAACTGAAAGCTAATTAGGAATATTGAAAGAAAAAAAAACACACACACACACAAACATTCACAGGTGGCAAAAATGCAATTAAAAACAGCACTAAAGCAAACACAGAGCTTCTTTGAGCGAAAATGTTACAGCTGTGGCTGCCAAACAGTGTGCTAAGGGATTAAATATTGTGAGCATAAATCATCACTTGTTATTGAGGTGAATCAAACAGAAGAGTAGCCTGTTATATTTCCCATCCAAATATCACCAGCAGAGAAAAAAAAGACTTTAAGTGCAGACTCCAAAGCAGGAAAGACGCGCAGTGTTTTCCACCGAACGCAGATATTCACACACACACACACACGCCCCAGAAATAAAATTAAAACAGTGTCTTTATGTGGCAACTTAGGCTTGATTGGTTGCAGATAGAAAACAAAAAACGTGTCTTGCTTCACTGAAGGTCTCTGCACTGCTGAGAGTCGACCACGGACGTGATTGGGAAAGGAAACCGTGACGTTGTCGTCCAGTGATGTCACAATATGATTGTGCACACGTGCTGTTTGAACCCGGGGTTAGAGCGGGACGGGCGGAGGCATCGGACTCCGCCCACCGGGTCTAATCCCGGACGCAAAACAAGCACAACAGAAAACAGACGTGGTGCGCACCCCCACCAAGGTCCCCCCAAAATAAAGCCAGCACCCAGCTCCAACACCAGTCACCCCCACCCCCACCCCCCTTCAGTCTGATGAGAGTAAAAAAAACGAGCCCTGTTGTCTTCATAACGGTCATCCTCTTCCCTTCATCCCTCTGTGAGATTTTTCCATCCACCCGGTTTCATCACTGTCAGAAACAAAAACACAAAAACAGAGAAAAAAACATCAACAAGGTTTTGAACGCTCAAACAGAATTGTTGTCCAATAATTTTTCGTTAAATCGCCGCCCCCCCCCCCAAAAAAGAAACTCTTTGTTGGTTCATTTATGGCTCGAAGCAATCTGAAACAATTTCTTTGACATCGATAAATTTCATTCCCTCCAGTTTTGTCACATATTATTCAGCAGCTCATCTAACGCTAATTAACTGCCGAGAAACTTGTGCGTTTAGATCTCAGCAGGACCTCAGCATCAAATTTAAACTGATCAAATGAATAATCAATGCGTTATATAACACTGCATGAAATTAACACACTCTTCTTATTGCATGGACAAAACAAAACCTGCATCCCTTCTTTAACAATGTTTTTTCTTGCATTATTATGTCCTCAGACTTTTGCACCTTCGTTAGAAAAATGACAGGAGAGATTTAAAGGATCAGACATCGTACAAAAGTGCATTTCTGGAAAATATTTCCCCGTCACGTTCGTCTGCACTTCTTATTTAGCTGTAAGCATAACAGGCTTTACTTGATACGGTGGAAATAAAATTAAATGTCTCCCTGGTTCGGCTGGAGCCTTTCAGACGACAGCTTACCGGGTGATATATTTATAATGACTTCTCAGGAAAGAAACATCACTTGATGGCATATGGAGACCAACTTTTACATCTTCTCGTTACATCCATTTCAAAAAGCAAAGGATGCGTCTGCAGGACGCCTGCAGTAGTGAAATGTCATGGAGTCAGCGGTTTCAAAGGAGCCACATAAAACAAGGTTCGCTTAGACCTCCTTTCAAATTCAACTCAAATATGCCACGACCATCAACTCCATGATGAAATGTTTTGCACGTGTGATGGCATTTTCAGATTATTTCCAACATCTGTCACCGCTCATCGGCACGACTGAAGGAGCTCTTTTCGTCAAAACAAGACAGTTTTATGCACTCGATGGACTTTTTTTCCCAGACAGCGCTGCTCATGTTGAAGTCCGGCGGCTATGAAAGAGCAAATAAATGACAGCAGGACCATTGTCAGCGAGGTGAAGGTATAATCGGCCTAAAGAAGACGACAACTAGTTTGCAGCCTCGAAGGAACTTTTGCGGTCTTCCACACCTCCTCGCATTAACGGCGAGCCAAGCAGAACATATTCTCGACGGGAGGAAATCAAAACATGACTACAGGCATGAGAGGATTACTGTTTTTTTCATGTCAGCAGCTTGAACTTCACATTTCTGCCAATAAAACAAGACAACATAGAGCTGTTATTTCTGGGAGAAAGGCTTTGTTTTCATCGCCTGCACTGAGTCGTCCTTGACTCGTCCATGCTCACAATATGTTGGTATGTAAATCACATTCGTTCATGCCTGGAGCGAAGTTCTTCTGAACCTTTATGATAAAAAAACCATGTAGAAGCTGCTTTTATTTGGCTCATCTGACTAATATCGTCCAAGTTTAAGGCCCAATTCCAATTCTCTTCCTTAATCCTCAATCCTTAACCCAAAGTGGACAAGCGCTGACTCTCTCTCTTCCCCGTCTTTCCCTCCTCACCTTTTCTGTGGGTGTTTTTTTGTGGAGGAGACCGGCCTCCTCGTTGGCCTTGTCCGTCTTCATCTCCACCACGATGTCGTTGTTCACCTCTCCGCCGGCCCTGCGCGGAGAAGCAAACGGCGTCAGTAACCTGGAACGAGTCGGAGACGCGAGCTCGCGGCGGGGACGAGCGCGTCTCTGACGACTGATGGACGCAGACGCGAGCGGAGCCGGCTGATTGCTGCTTCCACTTCCACACACAAAAAAATCCTTGGCAGTGTCAGCGGATTTTTTTATTATGGCATCTGGTCTTAATGGGGTATAACAGCCTTTTATAAAGTTTCTGACAATTTCTGACTGTTAACTTTTACTTAAGTTCAATAACTTTCAGACAAGATAAAAACGCCTTTCTCGCTAATTAGGTTGCTTTAAGTGAGGAGACAGATGTGACAAGTCTCTTGCTGGCAGGGCTCCACGTTTCTCAGACTGGAATCTGATATAAAAACACTACAATCAGATATAAAAGTTGGGAAAGTGAGAAACCACATTTCAAGTTCACTAATATGATGAGATCAAGGACGACAGAACATCTGACGAAGCCTGTTTTCTGATACTGCAGACGGCGATTGTATCTTAAAGGTAACAAGTTTGACTCAATGGGACGTTATTAGAAAAAAAAGAAAAGATTTTGAAACGGTACTAATTGTGTAAAAAGCTGCCAGAAGATACTTGTGAATCCATAATGAAACAGGAAACCAAACCCACCACAGTTTGTTCTGCATCGTGCTGAAATGTGGGAGGATGAACCTCCTTCACACAGCTTGAACCATATTTCACGCTAAATTGTAATTTTCTTTCATCTGGAAGGCAGATTTTCTGAATTACAGAAACTATTTTTCACCAGCTGCTTGAAACTTCTGATCTGAGATCACTTGTAATTCTTTTAATTGTCTCCCTCTATATTTTATCTATATTTTATCTATAACTGAGCCTTAATTCATCATTCAATCTTTTTTTGTTCCAAATTTCATGAAAAAGTGACTTTTTATGAGTCCTGAACGTGCAGTTCTTATAGTTTTATGTGTTGTGATTTTCAATAAACAAACTGTAAAGCTGCTCTACGCCTGCCATCACGACTCTCTGTGTGGAGCAGTTTTTGGAGCTATGGGGCTGCAGAGGTTATTCACCCACTGTTTCAAAAGCAGCACTGTGACAAAGAAATAGACGCGCTTTCCTTTTCACACATAGAGGTAATCGAATCACAGGTTCATTATGGTCCACACTCATCCCATTCGTTCCCGCGGTCCCTGCTCTCTACTCACACTTCCTTCTTGTTCTTCTTGCTGCAGGGAAGCTTGCTCTTCTTGTTCAGACAGTAGATGAGGGCCACCAGCAGCAGCAGCAGCAGAACACACACCACCACGGCGATCACCACCCCGCTGGAGCCTCCCTGCTGCTTGTCAGCTACAGTGCCGTAATGGAGGGACACACGGAGGGAGGGGTGGAGGGGGCGGATGGTGGGGCGGACGGGGTGGTGTGACAGCGTGGGGAAATTTGAAGGAAGGGAGAGAGGTGGGAGGGAGGCATGTAGGGAAGGGGAGGGGGGGGGGATTGATCACAGTGGAGGAGGTGGGAGATTTTAGTGGAGGATTTTTTGATTTGCAAGAACCAGTGGAGGGGAGAGAGGCACCATGAGGGGCGTTTGATTCGCGGGGTAGGAGAGAAAAAGAGGGGGGGGGGGGTGATTTCATTTTGTGAGAAAGAGTGGGACAGGGTGGACGACAGGGATCCAGGTGAAGACAATAGATGGGTGGTTGGGTGGGTGGAGAGGATAAGGGGTGGGGGTTGGAGTGTGGGGTTAGATTAACTTTTGAATGCAATGACTGAAATGTGATGGGACCCAATAAGAGGGTCTGGATCCTGACAGGCAAAACCAGACAGCTGACCAGAGGCAGAAACAACAACACTGAACATACTCACCCATCCACCTCCTCTTGTATTACTGCAGCTGTGATGACAATACGCTTGTGTAGATCGGCCAGACTGACACGACTCTCGATTAACTCTGACCCCACTCAACGTGTAGCGGATGTTTCAATGAACGTAATCAATGATAAAGGATGAAAGTGTCAATCAAGCTATTTATTCATAACAGGGAAGGTGCAATATTTTTATTATCTAGCTATCACATGTTTTCATTATCATTATTGACACGTTATAGCTCATTAGTTTAATGGCTTCACAGGGAGCTATATGATGGACAATTTGTTGGCTGGAGGCAGAGACGTCCTGCTGTCTCATCTGGTTGCCTGGTAACCTCACAGTTAGGACAAGACTCCAGGAAAACGTCTGCAGCTGTACCTCCGCTTCTCACAGCCGAGCTGAATCAGGCTCCGGCCACAAAAGGGCCGAAGCGCCAGGTCAATGTACTGTGAATAACTACAGGGCGACATTTAACTTGACAGGAGAAAGATATTCATGTAAAATATTCTTTAGTAGTCGACAATAATTGTGTAAAATTAACAGCAATAATCTGTAAGTTTCATGTGTATAAGTGCTCGATGATTTGAAGGATATTTGGTGACCTGATTGAATTTAATTCTTCTAAATGAAGATTCGGCCTGATTTTTATTTAATAAACATAATAAGTTGTTTTTGACTGGTTATTGATACTGTGAATATTGGAATATGTCTTTTAGAGGCAGGTATTGACTGTTCTCTGACCTTCACAGCCCATATTTGGAATTATGATAAATAACATGATATTTATCTAATCAGTATAACTGTCAATAACTTCTGATTGGTCCTAACAGCCTGTCATCTCAACTCCAGTAATACAAGTGCAACAGATACACAAAAAACATCCACCTCTGTTAAGACAAATGCAATGAACCGTGTGTGTACGCAGACATCCTTACACACACAGCAACTTACAGCCGTAAGACGAACACCGTACACATGTGAATAGGGTTAGCGATACAGACCTGACTTTAGCACAGGGTTTCCAGAGAGCAGCACTTTGAGAGAAAGAGAGTTTCTCAGTCCCAGCATAGTAAAGCAAAGCAAAGCAAAGCGACACCCACGACACACACACACGCACCACAGAGAGCATTCGCACACCAAGACCTACAGGTGCACTACGGACACACAGACCCCCGGCGAGTGGAAACGACGAGAGGGGACAAAAAAGCCAGAAACAAAAGGGCAGTCGGAAAGAAGAGGTGACGTACGGACACAGTCAAGAAGCACAGAGAAGAATAGAAGGAATAGAATAGAATAGAGTCCTTTATTGTCCCCCGAGGGGCCACAAAAACTTTTAGTAGCATCCACAAAATATAGGACAGACATCATACAAAGGTGACAAGAGAAGAAGAATAACAATATACAATATCCACAGTGTTCGGTAGCAAGAGGGCAAATATACAAGATTACAGTACAGCAGAGGAAAGAGTGAGTGTGTGTGTGCATGTGTGTGTGTGCGAGTGTGTGTACGAGATGGAAGGGCGGGGGGCAAGAAGAAATGAATGGAAGGGAGGGAGGAGGGAGGGGGGTGTCTAAATTACAGGGTCTGTACAACAAAGAGTCCTGAGAGAAGGAGGGAGGAGAGGAGGAGGAGGAGGGAGAAGGCTCTACCTTCAGCTGAGTTTTCAATTGCTGCAAGAGAGGAGAACAAGAAGAAGAAAGGGTTGATGTCACAGAGCGAAGCAGGATTAGGTTGCTCAAGCTGTTGGCAAATCCACTCCTGCACGTGACGCCTTTTGGACGCTTTAGCCCTCTTTAAACTTGTCGTGTACTGAGTCTGTTTATACTTCGGGAAGCTGCTCGCTTATTTACCGCTCTGTGATGAGCAAACATGGAGGAAGAAGCTAAAATGTGGGGCTGTAAAAAATCTGTGAAAAGTGTGTGAGGTCAGTGTTATTCATGCAGTTTAGGAAAAAGGTGGAAAATGTCAGATCATCATTAGATAATTATTAGCTTGCAAGTCATTCGATCCAGTTAATGACATGCCATTAACTTGAAGACAGGTACATCGTATCATCCTACAGAAGTGTAATGATGAAAACAACAACACCAAGTGTCAGGTTGCATAACTTGTAATATAATGTTCTGTTTTCTCTGCATATGTAGACATCATGAGGCCTCACAGTTACTAAATGTTAAGTTAAAGATGGAAAAAATACACAGTACAGTCATGCTGCACTTAAAATACACAAATAAAAATGATAGTACTGGATAGATCACATTTTCAAGACACAGGAAATGTAGTTAAACCACAATTGAGATATCTAATTTACAATCTTCTGCTTAACTGACAGCTGAAACTTGGCAGTGTTGCAACAAAGTGGGCGTCCTGTCACACTGACCTCGTTTGAGAGCAACCAGCAGCTTCTTTCTATCGTGTCCGTGATCGTTGGAGACATCGCAGGTCACTCCCTTCTCCATGACCTCGGCGGTGGCTGGGAGAGTCACGGTGCTCACCACCTTGCTACCTTCCACTGATATCGCCTGGTGCGAGCGCGCGGCCGACGAACAGATGGAGAAGGGGAGAAGGCGGAGAGAATGAAGACACCAACTTTCACATATCCAGACAGCGTTTCTTGCGTTTGTTGTAAATCTGAAGCACTTTATTCTAGAAGTGACATCTGAACTCAATAATTAAACATCCTGTTGCGATCATATCGGACAAACTCGTGACGGCTCATTACTTTTTCTGCCCCCCTCTCATTTTTTAAACAGATGGAGTCTTTAAAAAGGTCAGCTATTCAAATTTAAACAACCCTCCTCTTTGATCTGACGTACATCCTTATTTGCTTCTGACATTATCCGGTTTTTCAAAAAGATCATTAAAATTGGATCTCATTTTATTGCTTTATGTAATATTTTAATGATAAGGCTGTATTCCCTCTGTAAGCTTCTTTCAAAGCTCCTTCATATGGGATTTTCTCTCCCCGCTTTATTATACATAACTTCTGAAGTTTCAGCTCTTGTGAGAAGACCTTGAGATGGGATGAAAAAATAATGCATTGAGTCTCGACATGTTGACTTGGAAAGAAGCGCCAAATGCCAGTGTGCAACACCTCCCCTTCCAGTCGATCTCCCAACCCTTCCTTGGAAAAGTTGGTGACTTCAGATTACTGAGTGAATCTCGTGAATGATATGTGTCTGAGGGTTGTTTCTGCTTGTCTCGCTTGTGTCTAAGGTATGCACCTCTTTTCCTGAGGGCTTCCAGGTGAACTGCGGGGCGGGGGAGCCGAACGCCGCGCATTTCAGAGTCACCATGTCTCCTTCCTTCGCGACCTCGGCGATGATGGGAGTCTCGATCATGGGTTTTCCTTGAGGATAAACAGAGTGAACAATGCAGCGAAATGTCGCACAACCACACACACACACACACATGGGCACGGTTTCATCTCATACTGCTGATGAGCAGAGTGGGAGGCGGCAACAGCTCTCAGCTGCTTCCACCAAATACACAACCTCCTTCCTATAGACAAAAACAATACCCTGCTCACCCAAACACTCACCATTGTGCTCATGCGTATCTGTGTGTGTGTGTTCACGATACTAGTATTGCAAGACGTGTAATCCGCAGAGGAAAAAATGTAAAAATGTGCCTTGGAGTAAAATAAAATGTCTCCTTTTTTGAGCTACTGCAAAATGTGAAAGGATAAAGCTGTTTGACTTAGAGGTAAAACACACACCAGTGTGTATTGTGTGGACGTTTGGCTATGGTTTAAATATGCTCAAGTGTGCAAGAGATATAAAAAAAAAAACTATCCCAAAAGGAATTCCTCCTTAAGCTCTGTCCAAACAAGGTTTTATTAACTTTCCAGATGTGGACTGTGCAGGCCGGCCTGTGCAGGTCGGTGTACAGAGAGAGTGTGTGTTACCTTTGACAGTGAGGCTGACGATACTCTGAGCGGTGAGTCCCGGCACAGATGGAACGGCTCCAACACACATGTATTCGCCGTCGTTATCATAGGAAACATCTTGTATCGACAGAGTGCCGTCCTGAGAGAGCACCTCTCCTCCCTGGGGGAGCACAAACACATGGAAATGAAACCAATCGGACGCTCGCCACCATCCTCCCCGCTCTTTCTTTTTCACTCTCGGTTTGAGCGACGCAGGTCTGTGAATATCTAGTTTGAAGGCGCACCGCTATGCTGGGAAAGCAGAGGGGGGAATCTTCACAGGCGCTGTTTGAAAGCGCAGCGATAACAGATCAAACTTACTCCTCTATGATGAACCTGACTACCGCGATTCTCCTCAGCGTCTTCTCAGAGGAATCTGTCTGTCTAAGAACAAACAGCGTGCTTGGAAAACCCACAGCTGGTGAGTTTGCAGCGCACCCAGGAGATACAACAACAGATACAAAGGGGCTAAAACAACAGGCCTGACACCGCACAAAACAAGAGGGGAAGCAGGAATGAATGCCAAACACACCCATATTATCATAATGATATGCAGCTGAGCAGAGATGCTACAAGTAGATTGCAGTTGTGAACAAATCATCAGGTATGTTTACTTGCTTCACAGGTGAAACCAGCCATTTGTCAGGACACAAAGACACGATGTGCTCCTATTGCTGCCAACAAGTTACTTTCTGCTTGCTGCACACGAGTAGTTTAATATTTATCACCCAACTCCAACTTTTGCTAATTAAAAGACGAGGTTTATTTTGATATATGAAGGTGGTTGTAGTAATTACACTTCACATTTCTTGGGATTTATGCTAAACTACAGCATATAAAAGGACATCATTGCTTGTTCTTTTTATCTCATTCAGGACGAAGCAGCTTCAACGCTCCAGTTGGAAATTACGCAGGTTGAAATAAAACCAGACACAAAAACTTTGTGAGGAGGGTTTCCTGCTGCACAACAAAGACGACAAGTCTCATCAACTGGATCACATCATGTAAACACTGAAGGCAACAAGGTGCTGGAAAAAGGCAGAGTCCGAATCACGCCTTCGTGTGGACTCCGAGAGAAGATTACATCTGTGTCCAATATCAAACCAGTGTTGTTAATATGTGACTCGCAGCTCCAAAGCTGTTATCAGTGGAAGCATTCTTTGGGAGATGGGGCGTTTCATGACCTCGCGTTGACTCCAGATTATGCATCAGTTGAAACTCTGAAGAAATGGTAAAAAGCAGGATCATGTGATGTGATGAAGAGAGACAATGTGATGTGACTCACCTTTTTCCACTGGATGGTGTGCGCAGCAGAGGCTTTGGTCTTACACTGCCACTCCACTTTGTCACCGAGCATGACGGCTTGAGGTTCATTGGGCGTCACGCTCACTGGGTCGATGTCTGACAGGGTGAAAACACGACACACTGAACACCTACAAACCTGGGGTGGGTGTCCTATACATTGCGAGGCATTGAAGGAGTGCAACTTCAGATCAAAAGCGCCCTCGTCACTTAAACAACCATGTAATAAGTTTCTTAAAATAGCAGCGCTAAGCAGAATATTAATTTTTTTCTCCCTAAGTACAAAGCTAATGCACTCACTCTGAAGTTAAGCTCATTTTGAAGCCCGAGTTAAGCCTATTCCATGCTTTTTCTAGGTTATCACCACTTAATGTCTGTGATAAGATCAAATTAAGCAGCGTGCTTGGGATAACATTAAAGTAACAGATGAACTGTGAAGAATTGATTTTGATATTGCCCGGCTGAAGGGATTCCATTAAAGCTCATTCCTTTCTAACCTTTTTAATTCTAAGATTCACCGACGAGAAGAAAAGCTCTCTGCAACGGTGAAAGATGAAAGAAAACCCCAACAGAAAGTCACTCAATGTCTGTTTTTCATTTTTTTGCGTTCACTCCGTTTTGAAACCATGTTGACTCACAGTTGACAACGAGTTTAATGATCCCGCTCAGGTCGGCCTCCAGGTTATCGAAGTCAGTGGCGATGCACTTGTATTCACCGGAGTCGTTGCGAGTTACAGATTGCAGTGTCAGGATACCAAGCTCACCAGTGATGCTTTTACCCTGAATATAGATAAAAAAAAGTGCAATCTTACTGAGAAAGTGGCAAAAAAGATCATTTTCAGGCAGCAAACCAATGAAAAACGTGGTATTTAGGTACAGGGAAGGCCAGCTTACTCCTTTGGTGAAGTCAATCTCTGGCTGGGGGTTCCCGTCCGTCTCACATTTCATGGTGACCGTCTCGCCCTCTTTGACTGGATCAGTGTTGAGCAGGGTAAAGGTTGCCGACTCAGAGGGATCTGGATGGACGTGAGCAGACGTGGAACAGGTGAAAATTCCCCCGACGCGCGACATTCACACAGTCATACATTACACCATTATTCACAAATGAGCAATGCATTCCTGGTCGCCCCCTCATCCCCAGTCCCTCCTCTCTCGCTTCCTTCATGAGAGAATATTAAATTCCTTTGTGGTTGAGGTTTAACCCAAGTGGTGAGCGAAAGGGGAAACGAAAGAAATGAGCCTGAGAGAGTTAAGTGCAGGATAATTATCGTCTTAACTTGAACAATAGACATAATCCCAACAGTACTCACAGCAAAACAAAAAGGAACAACTTAAAATAAACCAAACAGAAGTTCAATTAAACTTGGTACGCTTAAAAAAACATCTCCAGTAAAAATAGATCTTTTATTCTGAAACTCCTGGAAAATCAGTACCAGTAAAAGTTTAACAAAGCTTAACCAAATCAAACTAAACTAAGCACGTTTATGTTGACTCTGGAGCAACTATTGAGGAATAGGTCACAGACCTACGCTAACCGATACACCACAAAAAAGGTTATACTGTTTGGTTTTGCTACGGATCTCTTCATAAGTTCAACAGGTTGCAGTTAGGTGTGTTTAAAGGTTTTTCCACTTGTATTTTAATACAGTGGTCAAAATATTAGTAGTTAAATTTGACCCCTGTAAATATAACCGCTCAAGCTCTCTCCCCCTTCTAAGTTTATGACTAAAATCACCTTTTAAAATAAATGTAATAATTATTATGCTCAGCTGTGTGATGTTTTTAATTTGCCAGCTGTTAGTGGACAGAAGCTCCTTTTATACTTGCAGTCAGTGTCAGCGATGCTGCGTCTTTAACCACCCCTGCTGTTTGTACCATGTAAAAAGTAATACTGCTCTTGAGGAAGCCTTTCGTCTTATTCATGATCTGTCCCTTTTTTTTCTCTTCAATCCACCTCGTTTTATCACCTTCACTCTACCGAAGAGGAACCGACGGGGAAGTTCAAAGCCGAGCGGTCGCAAATTCTTCCCTTTCACTTTTAAATATCGTCTGCTGACAAAAGTGACAACTGATCAAAGGGTTCGATTGTGAATCCCAACGAAAATCTAATGGGAACTGAAGGGTCTTTGGTTGAACGCCCCCTGTCACAGATTAACTGCGTGTAATCTACCAACCGCTGTGCCTCTGCCGTGCCACTCACAGTTAAGGTTGATGGTGATGGAGTTGGACTTTTTCTGTTTGATTTGTTTTCCCGGCAAGCTGTACTCCACGGTGCACTGGAACACGGAGTCCTTGTCGGCTTTGGTGGGCTGCGCGTACAGGGTGCTCTTGATGGTATAGAGACCCGAGGCCTCCTTCACCACAGAGGGAACCATGAAGGTCTCTGACAGAGACGAAAGGATGGAAAAAAAACAAAGACAGTGACGTCAAATGATGGAATCAACAGGGAATGACGGACAGGACGGCTACAGATTGTCCTACAGATCTGCTGCACAACACCTACTCTCTTTCTTGTCTTTGACCTCAGGAAGCGGCTGGTCGTCTTTGAACCAGATAATTCTGGGCTGAGGATGACCGTTCATCGTCACGCAGGTACCGATCTGACGCAGAGGAGGATAACGCAAGGATTTGCAAGTCAAACAAAAAATAAAATCTTATCTGTAAATGTGCAAACATCCAGGAGCTGCATACGAACCTCCGAGCTGGTCGACTCTCCCGCTGAGATGGCCTGGGTGGACGGCTTCGTGAGTTGTGGCTCTTCGGGAGCAACTGGGGGAGTAGAATAAGAACAGAAGTGCCTCATATGTTATTATTGTATGATTCATTGGACGGAAAATTCAAACGCTAAGTGCTTTTCGACCGTATTTATTTCTGCTGACCTTAATAATTCAGCAGGTATAAACAGCCCGTTTCAAATTTTTTTCCCATTAGGACCAAGTTCTCAAGCGCTGATAATGGCGAATTCACAACAAAACCAGAGCAAAACAAAACAAAACGAGCTCCCTTTCTGGCTGGCCCACAAAACTGCAGGTGTGAGCGTTCCCGCCTGCTTCTCTGCTTTATTCTGGAGCTCACTCGTTCACGTACAAGGTCATCTTATCTTCGCCTGCAGCTGTCGACTGCCTACAAAAATAAACAATTGATATTTTTCCTCTCAGTATCAGTAGCTTGTTTTAAGAGACCATTTTTGGCATTTTCACGAGATGCAAGCAATAGAGTGATACAGTGAATGTTGGAAAATGAGGCTGGAAAACGACGTGCGCTGGGCGGTCAGCTGAGGTACTCCCTGGAGATGTTTTTTGCGACCTGTGTGGTGAGCAGGTTAATTTACTTATCTATTTTTAGGGCTTTTAAAAAACATATTGCTCTTAAGGAGGCATCCTCTTTGTTTTTTACCAGAAAAACAAATGCAAATTGCTGATAAAATGTGTAAAAATAAGACACATTTCTCCAACCTTAACAAGTTTTAACATACCTGCAATTTTCTGATAAAAGGATTTCAGACAAAAAGTAAGGCTGGGTTAATGAGATGAGAAATGTACAGAAAAGGAAAAAAAAACAAGATTCATTGAGTGTTGCTGGAGGGTGTTTTTGCCCAGCAGACACCGTTAACTCCCTGTTATAGGACTCTGCAGATAAAGATACCAGGCTATCACCACTGCAGCTGAACCCTCGGGAGACCTCATAACTCAGTCCCATTAAGTTAAGGCCAGGCAGGCACACTATAATTCAACCCCAGTGACTCCAGTGGTCAAATGTGAACAAAGAATAATTGCCGGTTTGTGGCTTGTTTTCTCAGTGCGGTCTGCATTAAGTGCAGCTAAAAAAAGCCTCCGTCAAAGATCACTTCATTGAAGCTTCCTTCAACTCCCCCACTAACAATTAATAGCTTTGATTCCTTATAACATTCCTTTCAACGGTGGCGCCTCTGAGTGCATAAAAGTTAATAGTTAACTGGTGAGCTATTTTCTAAGTGACTAAAAGGATGGTCTGTTTTGTTACTTTTCCCTGACGAATGCTCCCTGTTTGAAAAGTGAGTGACCACTGAGACCTGAACTGTCCTGAATCCTGTTCATCCTCGTGTGGGGGGGGGCAAGGGCGCGCTGGCCAGAGCCCGGGTCAGCCGAGGTCACTCTAGAGATAAATCTGAACGCTTATTAGGGAGGGATGTATGAGACATGACAGGTGTGATTGGACTATTCATCAGTTGTGTCAAGTGTGATTAGGCCGCGCTAAATTGACCTCTGGGGAACTTATCGAAAGAAATTGGTAACCTGTGGCTCTGGAGATGGATTTAAAGACACGCGCGGGGTTAAAGAATACATTTACAAAGTCTCGGCACGTCTGTTTTGACAGGTGAAGTTGATTGGGACAAATTTTTAAGCGATACAATCTGCAGTTATGAAGTCTGGCGTGGAGTTGATCTCCGCAAGTGCAAAATGCAATCAGCAAAATGCATTACATGAATTATGTATAATTAAGTGACAAATCAAAGGATGCATACAGAGGCGCGGGCGCGCGCACACACACACACACACACACACACACACACACACACACACACACACACACACACACACACACACA
>JAUESE010000010.1:5999690-6014337 GCA_032274725.1 Malacoctenus triangulatus
TGTGTGTGTGTGTGTGTGTGTGTGTGTGTGTGTGTGTGTGTGTGTGTGTGTGTGTGTGTGTGTGTGTGTGTTGGGCAAAAGGGGGTGATGGGCTTTTTTGGAGGGGGTGCATTCAACAACTGCTGCTCAGGCAACTGTTGATGTCTGAAAAGCAACAGCTTGCGGGGCTCCCGAAGGACCCTCTGCCAGCCAACAGTCAGATGGAGGGTTTAGGGTTGGAGGGGCGCAGGGGTTAGGATTTCCTCTCTCATGCCAGGAAAATGATCTCCTTGGCCACAGATCCAAGCTTCTCCATGTCATTCCCCATTCCTAATTGGGCCTCCTCCATCCCGACGTCCTCCGCCTGGCTAATCTTCACTGCTGCTATCACGGACTTTATCGCTTTTGTGAATTTCACCCCCCCCCTCCTTTACACGCTATTTGATTGATCAAAGCAGCTGGACGAGGCACAGCTGGAGCACAGTCAGTCCGTTCTTCACAGTAGACACGAGCTATCATATTCCCTTTTTTGTTTTATGACACAGATTTGCACACTGCACGGCTGGAGAAATGCTCCAGCCAATCCTGCTGCTTTGTATATTCCTACCCGAAACACACTGGAGCACAGAGGTTCTTATCCGCATCTTGCTAAAGCACTCTCCTGCTAAATGGATTGGCAGCACTTAACCTCATCTCCAGAAAGAGCTCGGAGAATTTTCAATTTTGCAACAACCCTGAATTGCAACCCTCCCCACCCCAATTTGCTGGTACATACACAGAGATGCAGACAAGGACACACGGACAGATCTGGAGAGCCTCTTTTCAAGGCTGCATTTTAAATCACACGCCACCGTCAGTTTCCTCCCCGGAGACGAGAACAGCGAGACTACACGGTGGCAGCACAATAGTCAGCTGTAGCCATCTTTCATCTAACCTCCTGATCTATCTCTGTCCATCCCTTCCTCTCAGCTTCCTTCCTCGCCTCCCTACAACTCCCACTAATGAAGAGGCAGTTTGGCCTCGAAGCAACAGGCCAAACCGCAACAACCTTTAACAGGATTCCTTTGTATTCCTTGGAATGTGTGATACTATTTATTAACCTACAAAACCAAACCAGAGCCAGATTCGAATCCAAACAGTGGCACAGGCAGATACAACGGAGGAATGTTTTTAAGTGGGAAACAAGGAGGTGTCAAGTGGGGGGAGGAAGGTTATTCTTATTTTAAAATCATCAATAGTGGCCATAAATCTATTGTGGAGGGGCCCGAGGGATGGGTGTAAAAGCAAACAGTGACCTCTCCCACTAAAACCCAGCAGGCAATCTTCCTGATGCTATGCAGGGTCATTAACAGCGAGCCCTGCATAAAAACCCAGCGGTTGACACAGGCAACGACAACGTGTTGAATCACAGCAAGGAAACTTGCATGAAAAAAACACCCCGACATAAAGTCAGCTAAGCCCGATCGCTCGATGTAATGGAAAAGATAACAGACAAAGTCGGGCAGAAGTAAGACACCACGACATAGCGAGACGGACGAGGATAATGAGATGAGAAATCAAAGACAGGGTGATGAGACAGAGAGATGGGAACAAAGATACAGGTAATCTGGAGAGAGACACCTTTTGTTTATGTATGAGATGTATGTGTGTGTGTGTGTGTGTGTGTGTGTCTGTCTGTCTGTCTGTCTGTGTGTGTGTGTGTAATCACGGTTTTAGCTGCAGCTCTTTTGAAGCTCCTGTAGGGATTGGAGAATGAAAGGGTGTGTGTGGGGGGTGGGGGGTGTGTGTGGGGGGTGGTGGTGGAGGATGAACTTTTCCATCAGCAGTGCACATCACATTATTCTTACTAACCGACTTCACCAGGATTAACCACATGCATGTCGTGCACCATCTGCTGATGCCCGATTGTCTACCAGGGATGACTGCCAGCACACCAGCCAACGTCAGCGGCCTATCAAACGGTTGTAACGAAGTTTAATGCGTTATTCACAGCAAATAACAAACACTGTCGGGCCTTCCAAAATCCCCGTTCTCTGTAGTCACGGCTTACGAAATGGACTTCCGAGTGCAAATCAACCAGAATTTGCACATTATTCTGACGGACTAATGTTTAATTGGTGCCCAGTGGTTGTTCAGCTCAGTCACACTATAAGAATGGAACCTGGCAGGGCACAGTCTCCAGCCCTGCACCTATAATACTACCCCCAGACGGTGGGATGAAAAGCGCATTGTGCCTGCTTGTTTGTAGGTGGATTACCGCCTGTGAAATGTGGTCGGAGGGGGGTGGGTTTAAAGTGCCAAAGGAAACCCTTTTCCATAGAATTTGGGGTGATGACAAGCAGAAAACACACATTACAGGGCGAGCTCCGGCGTGTCCGGAGGAATGCCACTCATTCCTTCCCGGTGATTTACTCTGTCACTGTCACACAGACACATGCACTCACAAACACAATAATTACGGCCTTCATTCCAAGGCCCACCCCCCAAGAGACCTAAATGACAAGAGCAAGGCCCTGTGCTGGGTTTCCTTCAGCAGACCGCATTACTCTGTCACTCACTGTACAGCTATCAGGTTTCTAGTGTTGCATAATGCTGGAATGTAGTGTAGTACACATTATGTGCATCTATCTTGTTAATTTGTGGGTGCGTGAGAGCACGCTAAGAGGGCATCAAATGTTGGTCTGTGCCCGCCTATAAATACTCTTGGATTTAAGAAGGTACGCTGGTGTCGGGTTGCACTGAGACTAAAAACCAAGAGCAGCAATACAGCTGTAAAGGGGGAACTCTGGATTTTACCTCCTCATGGCTAAACGGCTCTTTTTCTGGCCTAATACCATAATAATTACACACGACTGCAGGGGGTGCACTTTTGATGCTACGCTAGCAGGGGGGGGGGAGAAATTAAAAGTGAGGAAATGACTGTGGGAATTAAGGCGGCGTTAGACAAAGAAGCCGAAGCTACGTGTTAGAGGGCAACGCCTTGAACTCAGCTGATGCTTGTCACAATGATTCTTTCCACTTGATCCAGACCACTTTGGAGTCGCTGCAGTTTAGCTCAAACTCATCTGACCATTTGACTCTTCTTTCTACTCTTTACCTTAAAGCCTCTTGAAATGGAAGATTAAAGGGGAACTGCGGCAGGCATAGAGCTAATGTGAGGATAGTGTAAACTTTTCTTAAAAGACAATGATTTGACATGTTTATTACACCAAAGCCACAAAGGGATTCGTTTTTAACTGATGGTGGTGTGTTTGTTAACAGATTGTAGACCCACAATGTGTTTTATCTTTAAATGAAAAAAGGAAAGATTTGAGCAGAACAGTAGATAAATCATCCCTTGGTCCACAAAGAGGCAAAAGTTTTTGTTTTTTTTACCTCATCGATGAGACTTTTTGTGGATGACTTTTCATTTAGGGAAGTTTTTTTGTGTTATATGTGTTTTCTGCCTGTCAAACCGACACACTGAACTGATGACAATGCATTCACACCTTACATTTAAGTAGCATGCAGTTTATTTTTGCTCACAGTGGCTCCAAATCTTCTTTTCTACTGTTTGCGTCACATTACAGTGCCATCTAGAGGCTCGGCATACACATGACAGCAGTTCTATAGTCTGACAATAGTTCAAGGGATCAACTGGCATAGCAGAGACCTTTGGCTGGTCGTTTCCATTCACCACATATCTATGTGCCATGACTACAATGTAAACACAGGCCAGGACATAGTTTACATATTACTAAGCTTACAGCTATGGAAGCATATAGCACATGCATGCATAATGCATGTGCATCCCTGTTTTTCTCCAGCTCAACTTACTGTGTCAGCAAATCCAAGACACACAATTGTTCGAGTTTTAAATCAACTGTATTTTTCTCATAGACTTTCAGAATTGTTGTATTCAATGAATTCAGTTTTGATAAAGAAAATACTTAAGTAAGCATTTCTATACAGCATACAAGAATTGTATCGACCCACCGTGAGGCGAATGTTTATATACTATGATAAGGTTTATTATACCTTTGTCTACCTGACCTCTTCTGTCCAGATGTAGCTGTGTGATTACATAACTGTCCATTACTCTCATCAAGTCCTGTACCGCCAGACCATAAAACTGCTGGTTGTAAAAAGTGGTTTTCATAAGGTGCTGGTGGATGTTTCTTGCTTCATTTTGACAAGAAAAGTAGCAGAAACACGGAAAGGAGGCAACGCACATCTGGTCGTCCAGTGTCCAGTAGTTCTTTGAAGTTCTGTTCTATCCTCAACACTCACATAACAAGAAGTTGCACATGTGTGACCAGAAACGAGTGTAACTCTGTTGGACACTTTCCCACTGAAACACAACAAAAGCTTCCACCATTAGACGAAATGAAGCGAAGGTTCATTTTTCTTTGCCACTTTTCTTCCCTCAGAGTTCTCAGCTGCAGTTTTAGGGCGTGGGATGATGTGGGGCGGCGGTGAGCTCAGCACCTGGAACCAAGGCTTTAAAACAACGCAGCCCAGCTGTGTGATGCACGATACACGAGACTTGCAATTACAACACACTTTTTCAGCAGGTACCTTTTAAAAGGCTCCGCGAAGGGCAAACAAGAAGCAAAACAACACGACTGTCAGGAAAGTGCAACGGAAATTGCTCACAATTAAAAACTAATGGTGGAACATGGAAAAAGAAAGACAGCAATAAAGTTATATGATGAATAAGAAGAAGGCTGCCAAAGTAATGGGCGTTAACTCTCAGGAGGAAGAAGAAGGGAGGAGGAGGTGGGAGCAGATAAGGTGGGGGAGTCCCCAGCACTTCCTGCCCCACCCTTTACCTCAACCTGGATCACAGGATCATCACAGGCCAGAACTTGAAAAATCAACACTTTATTTATGTTAGGACAACAATTAACATTGAGTAGCAATAAACCAGGAACACCAGTATGACCACAACTTACAGGTTAACCATGGAAGCTAAACAACAGCCAGCCCACGATGGGGTGACCAACCTCAGAGTGCCACAGCAAGCCCTTTAATTCGCCTCTGGTCACCGCTCAGAAAACTTTACTTTGACGCAGATTAAACAGCCTCAGGCCTTCGCCGAGTTGCATTTAAATTGACTTAGTCTCTCTGGCAGCACCCAGGGGTGCTGAGGGTGAGGCGCGCTGCCAACATAAGGAGACATAAATCCCGCAGATCAGACATCAAAGAGCCGGGAAACTGCAGCACAGCAGCCAGACACAGCAGCGTTGAAAGGGGGCTGCAAACATGCTCTTCACAATAAAAGCTTATGACTTCTAACTCCGGGGGAAGAGATTCACTGAGGATTTGAAAAGCTTTGTTTTTTGGAGGTTTTTCCTCCTCAGAGCCCAAGGCTACTTTATTTGAACTCGGGATAAATTAGGTTTAGTGTCGTCAATAATTCGCGACTTTTATTCTTTTAAAGATACAGACTTGTTTTCTGGCTCCATCATCGCGTCAAATACTTTGGTTGCCGGTTAAAAGCCGAATGAACCGAGAGTGCCGCACTCCTGGGTGCGAAGAAGTGCGGAGCAGAGACTGTCAACACGTCTAATCTGCAAAGATAAGGCTTGAAACATCCCGCCAGTGCCGAGAAGTCAGCGGGCACGTCGACGCACATCCCAAAACTACCCAGTTACCCCTGTTCATTAGGAGAAAAAACACCCCCGTTAAACAGCAACTACTGTTTTAATTTATTTATTTTTGATAAGTCGGTAACAGGTTGTTCAAAAACCCCTCCAAATAATAAAAAAGCAGGAGTTAAAAGTGCGTTTGGTGGAGAATGGTTTCCAGCGGAGGAGCCGCGTCAGGCTGCGGTGTGCTCGGACACACTTGTGTGGCTGAAGTAGCGGACCTGAGAAAGTCCGGAGACCGCCGAAGAAGAAGAAAAGTGAGAATTTACTACCCGAGGGCACGAAAATCCAACCAGCGCCGTGTCAAACGCGTGACAAAGTTACTGTTCAGGGGGATTTTTGTTCAAGTAAAGCGGGGAAGTATCAAAGAGACTTACCTTGAAATGCCCAAAGGAGCAAGGTGCACCAGAGCGACGCGCGTCCAAATGTTATCCCGTCCATGTCTCCGCTTCTGCAACTTTTCCAAGGAAAAGTATTCACTTTGTTTTTTGGGGGGTTGTAGGGTGTGGAAATGTAGCGCAGCAGCAAGTCTTTCTCTTCTTTCAATGCTCCAGTGCTTCCCGGACCTCTCTCTCTCTCCTTCTTAGTGTCTCTCTCGCGCGCTCTCTCTCTCTATCTGCCAAAAGGAGCCTCTCTCTCTCTCTCTCTCTCTCTCTCTCTCTCTCTCTCTCTCTCTCTCTCTCTTACGCACACATACACAGAAATCTGATGCTGGTGGCACTCTACTTGGTTGATATATTTGCACAAAAGGTGACCCCCTCTCCTCCTAATACAACCCCTCCCTCCTCTCTCTCTCTCTCTCTCTCTCTCTCTCTCTCTCTCTCTCTGAAAAGACCTGCTTGACTAATCTCGTAGGTCTACTGGGGGCCCGCAGGATTTCTTTAAAGGAAGTTAAAAGTGATTTTATCATGAGGCTCACTGACTCACAGCGGCTTCAGAAACCCATCCTTTAGACAAAATAACCAAGTTTCCCGAGGAAGGATGAGCTGAATTCACAGCCGAAGAAGTTCAAACAGCCACAACAAAGTTAGAACGAAATAATTTGACACGTTTCATCCCCATTAGCCCAGAAGATGATAACAGGTATTATAAATACATCTCTTATGACAGCTTTAGGATATCCTTTGCTGAAAAGCACGGAGGTGGAAACAAAGGAAAATATATAGCTATTAATGCAGCAAAATTACCTTATTAAATTTGGTTGATTAAGTGGAAAATTGGAGACGACACAATTACGCAACTGCAGGCAAGATAGGAGAAATGATGTCCAACTAGGCTACTTTGTACGAGTAAATTAATCTGCCAGGTTAGTAATCACCATCCCAGTGTCTTGATGCAAAAAATAATTGAAAGGAGATAAAAAAAAAATTAAAAAAAACCCTCTGTGAAGCCCTCCGCTCTACAAAGTCCCTGTCCTGGGTCTACTCACCCAGCGGGCCAAACCAAACTTAAATCACGGTCCCCTACCAGGCAGATTTCTATCTGCCAGAATCATGGTATTTTTTTCTGAACCTTGCAATTGCTTCATATCTTCTCCTTGAAATGTATCAGCCAACGAGGCCACAAACAGCATTAAAAACATAAAAAGGGCAATAATAAAATGGGTTGTTAAACAATTATCTCTTGATTAGGTGAGAAACAGGAGACGGAGCTGTTTTCCAATTGTAGACAAGGGAAATTATCTCCAACTAGGCTGCTACGACATGCTGATAAATGATCCCGCCAGGTTGGTAATGATCACGTGGAGGCCTTGATCACACCCCAAAAAAACTAATTGGATGAAGGGAGGAAAAACAGTCCGCTTTCTGAAGCCATCCTGTTCCACAGACAAATTTCCTGCCTCGGCGACGCCCTCGACCTGAACCGTTCCCAACTTGCATACGTCTTAAATGATGATTTTCATTTTCGAGGCGACTGGAGGGCATTTCTAAGCTGTCTGTCACTGGCAGACATACCATTCATTCCTAGACATGTAATCTCTCCAGAATCTGTTTGGGTATTTACAGGTTATAGTGCAGCCTAGTTAGCTGTTAGCCGCTCAGATACATACGCTTATCAAGGGGGGTCTAAGTGGCTTATTCACAACACGATAATGCAAGTCTTGCTACTTATTGTTCGACCTACGAAGTTGACTCACGCCAAATCCCATAAGCTCTGAGATGGAATACATGAGATGGCTTCAAATTGCCATGGCCGACTAAAGGGCAGAACACAAACGTTTACCTCCCTGTTGTCTCTTCTGCTGGCGACTGATTGATTATGGAGGAGAGTTCGAGAAGGGACACACCCTGCAGGTAATCGTAGCCCCCTGCAGAGCAGTGGCACCTAAAGACACACATTCCAGACATTGTTGGTGCAAAACAGCTGGTTAATATTTTCTCAGCCTTCCTCCAACAGGAGACGTGATACTCCCAACCTGCTCTACTTTGGCATATAGACCGGACAGCGACCTCGCTGGATGAGATCTGATAGCCGGGCTGCCTGGAATGCACGCACACAGCTGCTGCACGCATCACGGCGGCGCCGCAGCCACGAGTTTATGGAGGTTAGTAAGATGTTTGATGGGACCGAGGCGGCTAGTTGAACCCCGTACGCTTACGTTCTGTGAAACTACTTCTTCGCCTCGACAACAAACAACAGCAGGAGGGGGGAAAAGTCATTCCGCCAAGTATCTCGCATCAATACAGTCGTTCATCCCCGATATCGACCCGCTCATAATCGTCTCTCCATGCTGCAGAGACACGAGATCCACTAACAAGTCTTCTGCTCCGTGCTGACGGACTCGGTGCAACGCTGGCAGAGCCTTACATAAGACGGCTGCCGTGCTGCATAGCTGGGGATAATGCTGATATAGCCAAGTATGGGGCAAGTGGGGCTCTCAGTCATATATACAGTGGCTGTGATTTACTGTATGGGCTCATTACCTAATGGAACTGCAGCAGAGGACAGATGAAGCAAGGAGAGGGGAGGACAACGGAGAAATACAGAGGAGAGCAAAGGAGAAGGAGAAGGAGAAGGAAGGGTACTCTGCACATGAACAGGAGTGAGGAGCAGAGATTGATTTGGTTTTGGGTGAAAATAAAGCAGGACAACAAAGAGACGCTCTCAGTTCTTTCTTGACAAAAGAAATTAGCATTGGCCCGTTATTGGAGATGTTAACTATACGATAAGTCTCAGTGGCAAAGAGATGCTTGTTCTGCCCGAGTTCACAGTTGTTCAGCTGAGCTCGTGTACAGAGGAGCAGAGACGCCACAAGAAGGAAATCTTAAAGCAAATGTGTCTAAATGTCGTCAGGCAGGAAGGTTACACGGTTGCCATCTTTGTTCAAACAAACTATTGTGGAAGTTTTCTGGGGTTGGACGGTCTCGTCACGCCCGGACTGCCCGATCTTTTTATCACTGTCAGGTCCTGATGCAGATTTCCTCGAAAACTAGACTGAGACTGATGTTCAACGCGAACACAAGTGTGACAGTTTTAATGTTAGTTGTAAGAAAGTTAAAAAGTTAGAGCATGCGGCGTTTAAAAGCTGAAGTCTGGGCAGGAGTCTTGACATGTTGTCCTCAGTGAGGTCAGCATGTAAGAGCCCCGTTTCTTCCGTGTTCTAAGATAATCTGCGATGCTGGTGGGGCCATGAGGGTCCCGCTCTAACCTACAAAGATGTATCAGCTGTATGTCTGTCTGCTCCAACGTATCAAAGTGCGTCAAGTCAGCTTCTGCGGTTTCTCGGGTGTACAGTTTTCCTGTTTTGCTGCCATTGAGACAAACAGGAAACACCAACATATCTGTGTGAAAGATCATGTTCACGTACTCTGGGTTGCTTTGTGAAGCATGAGGGCCACAGATTCATTTATGATGAACTTTCTCTATTGCGTTGTTTTTGTACTTTGACACAAACCACTGGATGATGAGCAGAGTTCAAGTATCGTTGACTTACAACTTGTTTTCATGTTTGACTTTAATCTTTTAGATTCAAAGATGTTCTACCACAAGACTTTAAATTCAATTGACACTTAAAAACCCATTTTTCTCAAACATTTAGAAGTTCAGGGGTTCGTTTAAATATTCTCTTTTTAAGTGCTTTGTTTGTCAAGAGTTGCTGGAAGTTTGAAGCACTTGTCCATCAAGCTACTTTATCCAGCTGAGAGGAATCGAGGCTGCAGCCGGAGCAGCCGGAGCGAGACACCACACATGTTTGTCTCCCCGGCCATGTCCTCCAGCTCGCTACAAGGACCTTGGTATGTTCCCAAGCCAGGTGGGACTTAATCCCCGCAGTTAGCTGCAAACAGACATGCCGACAAGTCATCCAGAGGGAGCTCTGCTCCGCTGCCCGAACCACCACGACTTCCTCCCCCCGGCATGAAAAGAACAGCGGTCCAACTCGGAGCACTGGATGATCCTCAGCCTGTGAAGGAATTCAAGGCTGTTTAAAGTAGTTTGTCTTTGTCTTTTGTTATCTAATATTCACTGTTTGTATTTAGTGAACAGGAGCAGAGTGTGTATTCACAGTCAGATAATCGGCTCTGGTATCAGATTCATGTGACAGAGCAGCAGCATCTCTGTCGGAGTCGTACTATTCTGCCCACTGATGTCATTCTTTATCTTATCATCAGTTGTGAATTACACACAGATGTTGTTCCACCTTTAAGTTACTATCCAATCAAGTAATCAAAAGATCACAGCAGAGAAAAAGAGAGATTCTGACTTATATGGTTATTTTCTTGATGTTTGCTGTCAGACTGTCAGTCCATTCGTTCTCTCCTGAGGGGAAAATATCGGAGGTTTATATGAGGCTGTCTGGAGCGTTCATGAACAATTTCAGGTCATTCTCTGCTTACATTTTAGGACTGAGGATGCATCTTTGTAATACAGCGACAACAGAGCTGATCTTTTTAATGAATGCTGGAGATTAAACAGGATGTTTCTCCTCTCAAACATGGAGCGACCATGTCGGCCAAGACAAGTGTTCGCCTTGGGAGCATTTCACTCTAACAGTCATCAGTTCACAATTCCCCCCGAGGGGGAAATTATGGTCCGGACCAAATTTTATGGCAACCCATCCAGTGCGATGTCCACTCACACAGCTGGGAGGCGACGAAGAAGAGAGAGGAGCTCATGTTGGTACATAAAGTGTTGACTGAATGTTTGAGTCAAAACTGAAGAAGGGGACCGACCAGGAAGCCAGAACGGAAGCATAGAAACACAGTCTGTGAAGTACTCACAAATCTACTCTCTCTCTCTCTCTCTCTCTCCGCAAATGCTCAGACTTGTCAGCATTTTTATACACTCTACTCATTTAACATTCCTGCATGTTTATTGTCACACCTTCAAAACATAAAACAGCCGACTTTACAGCAGCTTTGTGCGATTCACCATCCCCATCCCATGTCAAAAATTAGGCTACCTGACAGGGAGAATATTTGACACTTCAGCCTAAAGCAAAGGGATAAAGAGGAACAGAGACAGGGAGGCACTACAAAGGGAAGAGGGATGTGTAATGAAAGAATAATGAAGCGAACAGATTAGAAGTGGAAGAGGAGGGGAGAACTTTAATTCCAAAGTCAGGGGATGGGTAACATATAGCCTTGGGGAATAATAGCAAAGTATAAGCAGAGAGAAAAAAAGGAGGGGGAAAGATAAAAAGTGAAGGTAGCTATAATCTTGCATTAATTCTCATGTCCCGACGTTGCGGGGAAGACAGAGTGATGTGCTGAAGCTCCATCTTTTACATCCCCCCTTGATTCTTTGATCTATGCCTTTGTTTCACTCTCTTCGTCTCTCTCTATATATGTGACCTCCATCTCTGTCCCTTCTAATCTCTCTATATATCTCTATTACAAACCTCTCTTCACTTCTCTCCTCTCGGCCTCCTCTTTCTTGGCTCGGCTTCAGACCATCGCATATTTTTCCAAGCATTGATACACGGAGGAGTATGAGTCATAGTGCAGAATTTGCACACTGATGAAGCTCGTCTCTCCGGGAATTCAGCATCACTGCAGAATTCCCATATCACTTATGTCCGCTGGCAAGCGAACTCTGAGGATCAATAGAGCGGGCACTGCCGTCACTTAAATGAACTAATCCCGGTGATTCACCCCGTTATGATCACTGTATGACATCCCAATGCTTTACATACCTGGCTTATCTAATGGCGCACCTGCCATTAGTTTAATAGCACCAGATCTGCTCTAATGGGCCTTAAAAGCAGCGCTTTGGTGCCGATGTCTCCAGGCGGGACGCATATAGCGCTGGAATTTAACAAGATCGAAATGAGCTCCAGCACTTTGTTTGTGTCCTCTGACGAGTGTCACCGGAGCAATGTCTTTTAATGCCGGCTTGTGTCGATCACTGCGGATTTCTGCCTCGCCGGGGCGTCAGGCGCAATCCCGCCCACTCCGACAGAAACTCCGTGGGAGGGAGAATCTGTCATGCTCACTTTGGACAGGGCCGACTGACAGGAAATGGTGCCGAACAATATGGCAGTCACACACACACGCCTCCGTGCCTATAGAGCAGGCCAATGCATCATAAAGGTCATCTCTGTCGTCAACTGCGGCAGCGTCGTTTACAAGAACCGGGTCTCGCAAGAACAAAGAGCAAGAACAAGAAAAAAAAGGGATTCATGCAAGTCAAATTCTGCGGTTTGGAAGCAGGATTTCTTCCTGTGACACCATATTAACGTAATTTTAACAATAATCTTCGGGCTGGATTTTGAATTATTCTATCATTTGGCAGCAGAAGACCAGATCTGGTGATTGTGTGATAAGCAATCAAATCTTAGAGCTGCTACAGAAACACATTAAAGTGGAGGTGAAATGAACAGAATGCTCTTTGACAGAAGCAAGTGATTAAGCTTGGAAATGGGAACGATTTCAGACTCACCTCGAAATGGATTGCAATAAAAAACAAGACTGACGGGCCGACATGTCACACGGAAACCTGGCAGGTCCCCCTCTCCAACTGTGTGTCATGAAAAACACTCCGGGCCTCACGAGACATCATCCTCAGCACATCACAAATAATGATTTTTGTAATGGCAACTTTTGGGGAGGATTTGTTCCGCATGACATGTTTCCCAAATTAGGTTTGTATGCAAAAACAAAGCAGAAAAACACTGCAGCCTTGTTTCACCACCAACATTCACCCTCAGCACAGAATTTACCCTCAAATCAACATTTAAATAAAAACAATAAAACACTTTTTTCATTCTTTCTCCATCGAACGTTTCTGATTTTAATGCACTGAGTATTTTAGTGTCTATCAGTGGATACATAATGATTTAATCTGGCTTTTAAGAGACAATTCGGTGTGTTGAGACATTAGCAAATGCTAATGTTGTTTGTTGTCTCATCTAAAATGCTGCAATAATTTATGTCCCTCTCTACAGACGATCAGAGGTCCACGGTACACTATGAATAGAAAAAGAAGCACTCTCACCTATAAATGATGGCTGGTACAGTCATTTCCAGCCTAAGCAGGCCGTGAATGTAAACAGCCACCTAATGCCTTCAGAGATCAACTGGTTTGCTTAATATAAACCAGCAAAATGTTCTTCATTAAGCTTATATAATAGAAAAATATCCATGGAGTCCCTGTAGTATCAACCATTAATAAGACAAAGCACGTACTTCATTTTTATCGCGCTTTCTGTGTTTAGAAGCGATGTTAACTAAGATGATAATAAACTGGGAGTTACTCTCTAATTCCATGCACCATATCAGGGGAGGACATTAAACGCTGATCTTG
Organism: Malacoctenus triangulatus; assembly: GCA_032274725.1. Taxonomy (NCBI): domain Eukaryota; kingdom Metazoa; phylum Chordata; class Actinopteri; order Blenniiformes; family Labrisomidae; genus Malacoctenus; species Malacoctenus triangulatus. The sequence goes on from JAUESE010000010.1 coordinate 6,013,043, forward strand.
TTATAACTTGATTCACTTTTATAGCATCCTCCAATTCATGCAGCACGTTTCCGCTAATCACACCATGGTATAAAATCATAAACGGAAGCTTGTGTTGTTTTAAAAAATTCAGTCCGCCTGTAAAAAGGAACATGTTGTACTGTTGCAAGAGTTCTCGGAGGAGGTTCATATAAACTGGTCCTCGCTGAAACTCTGTATCTCTGCTGTTTTCATGCAGCTCGCTCTCTGTACTCTTGAACCACAGTTATTTTATTTTTTTCTTCAGACATCTTTCTCTGCATTCCATGTAAATGTAGCTTTTCAGAGGAAAATTAATTAGGAATCAGCTCCTTGCCTTCAAAGTCTCTGCACTGCACTTTATGTTGCTTACAAACACACACACACTCACACTCACACACACACACTCACTCACACAACCCTTCATGCCTGCTGGGCTGTGTGGACTTTATCGTTCCTACACCAACTCCACGTTGGCGTCGACTCTGCAATCGGAGCCTCGGGCTTTGAATACGAATACATAAACCATTTTGTAGAATATTAATCATCCTTTGCCACTGAATGAATTGCAGGCAATTGCAATTTCTCCATGTCCTCCCCGGGGTTACAATAGAAATATGAAAGTGTTACCACCTCTGTCAAACTTAAACGGTGTATTTATATGTGTGAGCGTATTTTTATTTGCATATTCAGGCCGTCCTGGTGGGATTCCTGATGTGACCCACAGCAATGTAAGGCTGTAAAATAATAGCCTTTTTTCTGTGTACTTTCTGGAGTCAACACAGCCAAGCTTATTTAGCCGCTAACTGGTCAAACACGTTTAGCATTTTAAGCATATCAGGAACTTAGTTTTTCCACCATCAGATGTTCAGCCTCAGAAAATATGTGCATAGTTAGAAGGGAGTGAGAAATACAGGAAATGAAGCAACACGATAAAAGATAAAAGGCAATAAAAAACAAAAGATTAGAAGATTGTCCTCAAACCAACACGTTAGCACATTGATTAGAAATCAGATATCTTATGAAGCCAATCAGATTGTTGTTCTCCATTTCACAACAAAATATCGCCATCGCTTTCAACACCACACTGCAAAAAACACCCTTAATCTTTTACAGTATATTTTTGTTGTTTGAGTTGGAAACATCTTCTTCTTCTTATTATTATTATTATTATTATCTTATTGCCTTTTTTGGATCTATAAGTCATATTTACTTCAGTGCAAAATAAATGATGAATATGACAATATAAGATATCCAGATTTGATCAAATATATGATTTTCAATCATAATGGAGCTTG
>JAUESE010000010.1:6014437-6037096 GCA_032274725.1 Malacoctenus triangulatus
GCGAGGGGCCAACAACAAAAAGCGAGGCCATCCCACGAGACGCGGCGTCTCTCACAGACGCCGTCGTCAAGACGTGATCGATCGTCGCCGCATAATGTACGTCTTCATATTGCTTTCAATCATTTCCTCAATAATTCTATCAAACAGAGGCTTCTGGCTCTCACTCATCTCGCTGTCCAGCAGATCTGGAGCCCCTCATCCATCTCTCATCACACCCACCTCCCTCCCCTTTGAAAGCGCTCCTCTCTCTCCCCCCTTTGCTCGCCCATAATGGGGGGTAATTATGGCATTACAGCCTCAATGACGGGGCAGTGGGGGCTGAGGAACCGTGACACACGCTCACACACCACGACCAAAACCGCCATCAATACACACTTCTTGGACTCCACAGGAGGGTAATGGGGACGGGAGGGAAGGGAGGAGCAAAGATGGAGGCTGGAGAAACAAAAACAAGGCAGGTGCAAAAGCCAGTTGGTGGAAAAACAGACTGCAGAAGAGCGGAGGGGGGAAAAATTGCATTTGAGTTCGTTGATCGTTTTAAGGGTAGAGATGGGATTAAAGAACAGGGGGAAAGTGAGTACAACTAAGTGATTGAAAGGTGCTGAGGGGGGAAAGAAGGAGAAACTGATGTGTTTCAGATGTAGCAAATCAACTGGAGGCAGGAGAAAGAGAGAGTGCAGAAGGAAGGAAGGGCCGTGAGAGACGGCCTCTGTCAATAAGAGCCCGAGTGAGCGATTACAAGCAGGTGGGGCCCCTCTGGCCGGCTCTGCAGTTTGTCTAGCTCGGCTGGGCCGGGCCGGGCAGCCCGCTTGGCACGACAAGATTTAATGCAACTCCGCAATGGGCTGCCAATGGGAATGAGACCGGTAGCGGGGGTTGTAAATCACACTGCCGTGACAGAGCAAGAAGATCCAGCCACGTGCGAGTGTGCGTGTGTGGGTGTAACTTTTTGGCCTGAAAGACGTGCACCAGGGAAAAGCTATTTCTGTGATTTTACGAGCATTTTCAAGGATGAGCTTGGAGTCCGAGGAGCAGACTGTGACATTAAAGATTAAACAGCCATATTAAGTGGTCAACAGATTTTGTCACACATCGTTGCCTTCTTACGAGTGATTTACTTCGGCTGCTGAGGTTGCCTGCTCCGATCAATAGTTGTTATTGTAATCAAATGGCAGCAGATGGTTTCTGTCATAAATGGGGTTCGACTGAAACTCGAGTGGCCGGCTGCACAGCACTTGAGCAGAGTGCATTAGAGGGCCCGTCCCACAACAACAACATCAATTAGAGAGCGGGGTTTCTGGGTGTGTTTTTATCTGGACCCGCGATAATGGAGGCTACTGGCAGATCATGTGACTGTAAAGAATCAGTCGCGTTCTCTCTGCCAAAAAAAAACACGCCACCATTTGTTTCCTGTAATCTGCTCTTGGCCGGCCCGGCGTGACTCACTCTGCGCTGCTGACGAAGAGTCCGATGTCATCGGTGCGAGTCGGACTGCGATCACTTTGAAGGTGGTTTTTTCATCGATGTCGGGATGTGCGGATGGGTGATGCAGCGTTTCCCTGTGGGTGGGGACGGACAGACAAACATCTCTGATCAAAAGGCGTCATCTCCCGCGGTCAGGAGGCACGTGACAGTGCGTGAAACGATACAGTGTTTTGATGTTTTGTTCATTGATTTGGCGGCGCTGCCAGTGAGTCAGCTCTGTGTGCATGACATCCATTAGTCATGACAAATCCCATCGAATTTTTCAATCCGCTCGTTCTTTGAAACACAAAGGACTGCGTTTTTATTTTCAGCTGAAGTGCACTCACTTTTTCAAACAGAATCACAAAGAGAGCAACATCAGCATTGTTTATGTTCGTAGTTTAGAAAAAAAATAATTACAATGTGTCTATTTGTCCCTCCTGCTCACAATGGGGTGAGACAATCTTCCTTTTGTCGGTGCACAACGAGTCTTTTTGTTGTTGCCTTTTTTCGCAGCGTTTTGTTTTGTTCAATTTGGTTTTACCTTGATAACGCTGTGACCCGGCGTTTGATTGATGGACAACGTTTGTGTTGTCATTTTGTCTTGTTTTCTGTTCTTGCTCGAAAAGGGGGCCGGACGCGTTTCCGCAAAAACATTTTATTCTTGTTTGTGAGCTTGTGTACAGTTGAATGGCGATAAAACTGAAGCGAATGATTCTGCCAACTGTTTGTTTCGCCACAAAATCATTTATTCTTTGATATCCGGTCTTTCCCTTTCTCTCGACCCCCCCCCCATTTCCTGCCCATCTCTTGTTTGAATGTACGTTCCACAAAAAGTCAACTCGCGCTCATCTGCATGCGGAGCGCCCTGGTTCCAGCTGTGAACGGAGGATTGAAATGGAAATGGGACGGGGTAAAAGAGAAGATTACGCACCTCAAAAGCATGCACTGCCTCCTGACTGGCCCACCAACTGAGTAGACAGGGAGAGAAGAAACATGGATTGGTCGGTGGATGAATGAATGAATGAGGTTAAGGGGGGAAATTTAGAGGTAGACGACTACAAAGAGAGGGGAGTGAGAAAGAAGAGAAGAGAGAAGGTACAGAGAGAAAAGGAAGAAGACCGTGAACCTGAAATTGTGTAAAACTATCAGTACTGTCTCAGGGAGTTCTCACACAGTCCCGTCAGGTTGCCACTCACACGCCCACCAGCTCTAATGAACCAGACAAGATTCATGTGAATACACTCAGACGAGCCTGAGATATGGCCAGACCTTGACCTTCAGTGGCTGGTCTGGAAACATACACAAACGGAGGCTGCCTGCTTTGTGTGCTACATTGTGGAACGTACGACAAAAAGAACAATGTTACATCTTATCCTTAACAAGCAGATCTGCCAGGGAGGTGATGTTTTCATCCCTTTTTGTGTGTTGTTTTGTGTCACTGCTACAATGGTTATTCTAAAAGTCCTCAACAGATTCAGATGAAACTTTTATGAGTCCAACAAACAGGTGATGAACTTTGGTGCATCTTTTCTATGGTGTGTTTTAAGAGTGTGTGGCCCTTCAAGAGAGGGTGACATGCTAAAGGTTGCAGCAGGAAAGGTTCGGAGGCATCTTGGCGAAGGTATGCGCTCTGCAGAGTGTCTTCTCAGTCATGCATAGTTTTGCCTGATAGATATTCAGCAGAGTTACGGGAGGCTGGCTACATTATAATTTCACTGAGAAAAGATAATTGGGGTCAGAAAAACCTACAAGTCTCAGTTCAAAGTTCAAGAAGTCTCACGAGGAAAAAGTCGATTGTTTTAGTGAAATTATTCACTTTTATAATGTTGATGATAAATAAACATTCACAGGCTGGACCTTCTTTACTTTACAATCAAAATATTGAAATGAACTTTATTCCGACACACACTTTTCCAAATGTCAAGGGGCCTGCCTGTGTGATACATTGCTATTCATGAGATTCCCGTGTTGTGGTGCTGTGGCGAAGTAGTTTGTATTGACCTCAGCTGGAGCAAACAGATGGGAGAAAGAACAGAGAGAGAGAGAGAGAGAGAGAGAGAGAGAGAGAGAGAGAGAGAGAGAGAGGGGAGAGGAAAAGCTGTATAATGGAAGAATGAAAAAAAAATGAAATAATGAGAAGAGAAAATGAGAGTGAGAGAAACCAGGAGAACAATTTCTCTATCAGGATCCAGGGAAGCGTGACCCTGCGCTTTGCTGACTGCCCATTTTGTGCAGGCCCAGAGGCGGGAGCACAGTGTTGGTGCAACGTTGTACCAAACCTCTGCCCCACCAGGACCTGGCTGTCAAATTAAATGCTCTTTCAGAAGATGGATCTCTGTGGTGTACTTGGATTTCTGTGGAGCAAAACTACAGCTTTAATGACTGTTGTCAGTAGTCAATTGCTGCTTTCGGTCGCTTTCTTTCTCGCCTGGATTCCAACAAACGCTACCCAAAGTCATCCCACAAATCATAGCTGTAAAACACCACATTCAGAGTCTATAAGTGATGTTACAATGGAACAAATTGTTGTGTGAGGAGGAATAACAATGTGCCTATTCAACTGGGTTAAAAACAGTGAGTTGTGCAGGGCAAAGAAGTTTCTCAGGACATGTTTTGATAGAGAATAAACAGGAAAAGGAAGCTTTGAAAGTCGCTCAGCAGTTAACAAGATTTCCTCTAACACAATCTCACCTCACTATCACTTTTTCCCCTCACGCATGCATAAGCATGTCCGGGATTCTCACATTTCCTGTCTCTCCGTGACACACGCTCTCAAGGATGGCTACACAGCAGCAACAAGCTACTTCCTTTGTGATACTGAAAGGATTGAAAATGTCAGACACTTTCAATCAACATCTCCGAGTAATGAATTAAACCATCTAGATTTAATTTGATTTTCAGGCTGTAAAACTGCCTGAAAACATGTGATGAACGAGGATTTCAATCAGGGTTTTTTTTTTGATAACTGCTTCAATATTATTGCCTGATTTTTGGCTGAAACACGACATGCCGATAAATCTCGTCTGTTATTGGACAGTTTTTCTGTAGGTCCTCAGAGCCACAATGATAAATGTAATCTTTGAATTTTGAGGGTATCACAAATGTTTTGGCGTGTTGAGGTGAGTTGCACCTGCCCGTTCCTGTCAGCAAGAACATCGGAGCAAATGAACGGAATACAAACATATACACGGAGAATATCGTGACAATAAGTGTAGAAACTGTACAGTTTATGTTACAAAAAGGCGCGAAGGAGAAAGACGAGGAAATCTAGAGTGAGCGAGAAGCACGACTGAAAGGAGGGAGTAAATAAGGGCATGCTGGAATTTGTCCAGGGGGAGGGGAAAGGCCCGCAGAATGAGCCAAGGAGGTCACTGTGTGAAAGAGACGCGTACAGCATGAACCGGTACCACAGGGGCCTGAAATTAGTTCCCTAACCTTTACAACCCCAGCTGCAAAACACACCAGTGCACTTACACAAACACACGCACGGTGCCGCACTGCACACCTGGGCTGGAATATAATGTCCATGTACAGTAACAACAGCCAATCTTGTACCAGAAAAGGTGACCGAATCTGTGCAAAGCCCCCCCCCCCCCCGGCTTCATCGAGTTTACTCGACAAAATTCAATTGAGCAACATGTTAGAGAGTCACAAGACATTCACACTGAAGCTGTACACACACAGGCGGCATGTGAGCAGTGTGAGTCACACAAGTTTAACAATCTGCTCTGTGAAATGTGAAAATACTGCAAAGCACGGACAGAAAAAAAAGTTATCACAGACTCAGTAAGGCGCAGTTTTGCTCGGTTTGTTTCGGGATGTGTGACGACACTCATTAGCCGGGTGCAAAGTAAAACTGTTGTAAATTACCTCCAATTGAGTATTTTATTTTGGCGGGCCAGATTCATGTTTTTAGCATCAGTTTGACAGTTTGCAGTAGAAATGAGAAAATCCCCCTGAAAAAAATCACATTGGCTCCCATGTTGGACTTAACTTCAAGTGGTGCAATAATTTGTACAAGACTTTTATTTTTTTAAGAGGTGAATCGTGATGCAATAGCAATCGGAAAAGCTGAGGGCTTTGAGGGCTGATAAGAAGAGTTATAGGAGCAGGTAATGGGGTCGTAATGCTACAAAGGGATAAAAGATAAAGAGGGAAGGAAAGAGAAGCGGCAGGATAAAGGGGGAATGCCGGCACACAATAGGAAAGTTTAAAGCGAGAACATCATTAGAGCGATGAAGTGAGAGTCTTATGAAGGACTGACAAGATTGCAGAAGGGAGTTGAAGGAGAAAGTGTGATAGATTGAGGGAAAACAGAGGATGGAATGAGGGTGAGAAGCCAGGGAAAGTTTTTCTGACTCAACTTCGTCTCGTGTTTAGAAATCCTGAACCTGCAAAAGATTGTTTCATTAATTTTACATCACGCAAGATCTGAAAGTAGCTGTGTAAACAGCAGGTTTTCATTTGTATTCACTGTTTTGTATTCGTGACTGCTGGAATTGGGACATTTGTTTGTGTAGAGGTTGTTTGCAGTTCATGGTTTCCCAGTGAAGTCTTCAGGAAAGACTTCTTGTTTACAGTAAACCCAAAAGAACACGGAAAAAAAGGGCTACAGGCTGCAAGGTCGGCGCCACCGATCCAAGTAAATGGCCTATCCTAAAGAGGATCTCGACTCTATCTCTTAATGCATGTTCAGAATCATAAAAATATTTCCAGAGTAACACCGGAGAGAGACCCGTCAGCGCTGTGGATGAGAAATGTGAGCTTTCAGAAGCCGGTCCCGGGAAGCCAGTCGAATCCCCACTGCTGGTCGAGTTCTTACACGGCTTGGTCACTTTCTGACACCTCTGCTTGGCATTTCTGTAGGGATTTGCCTCCATCCCACAGACAAGCAGGAAGATAGTGAGTGAGATAGAGAAGCGATGAAGGGCAGAGCTACAAACACACGAACACACACACACTTCCTTCTCTCACAGCCTGTCACTGTGTCAACTATCTCTACGGCCATTCGGTGTCACACTGGTGTCTGGCTGTCTGCCTCTGTCACTCTTTTGTTCTGCGCTGAAGAAAGTGCAGGACCGCAGCATCAAAGTAGGAATGAATCCAAAGCTCTGATCTGAATATGTGTGCACACACACCAGCACACACACACACACCCAGGGGCGCAGCTTGGATATGATGTGGCCTGCACACACTCACAGAGGACACACTGTGCGCTTCAGTCAGTTCGGCTGGCTCGGTAGACAGCATCTGTTCTGCGCCCCGTCATCCTCCCCTCGCGCCCCACCCTCTGTGACAGGTGGAGGGGATTGAGACTAGCAGGCTAGCAAGGCACACACTGAAGTCACTGACACATGGTTAGTGTTTCGCCTACACACACACACTCGTGTATATACACACCTGCTGTGGGGAAGTGCTGCTGTGCCCTGTGGTGCCAGGCAGGCTGAGGGGCACGTTACATGTTTACACCACCTGCTCTCTGGCCAAACACAGGATGAGGGATTAGAGCTGACAGCACACAGAAGAACAGCAGCCCACATGCAGCAGACAGATGTACATGACACCCCAAAAAACTATCCACAAGGTCAGCGAGGTCAGATGTATTCTTTCACACACACACGTACAGCTAAACACCAAACTCGTCCATCAATCAGCTCCGTACTCCCACTGGGACGGATGAGTCTGGAAATGTAGCCGAGGGGGTTTTCTCGCTCACAGACTTGTAATGCAGAGGGAGGCAGCGCGGCTTCCTGCTAAAACAACACTAACCTTTTGGCCTCCCACTAATTTCTATAAACATGCTTGCATGGGGAGGGCTGACCCTCGCTACTAAACACAGTGTGTAGCCTCCACAGTCTCTGTGGCAGTTCAAATGAAGCACGAGGCGTAAAAAAACAGGCTGCAAAGTGCAAAACTGGGGACCAAACAAATGTTCAATGACCTCTGGTGTCGCGAAGAGAGAAATGGAGACACAAAACATCAATACAATAAACTCTGAAGACTAAAACTGTGCTGCAGTGGAGGAAAAGCTGATGTTGTTAACAGACCCAAGAGTATAAAAACATATAACAGCAGTGTGAAGACACGGACAATTGTCTAAACTCTGACAAATTCAAATTATGTTCTAAATGTTGTTACGCATCCAGGATTCAGTACTGCATTAGATTTCAATATACCAAACAGTTACTGGATGAGCAGCCATTAATTTTTTCTAACAATATGACGGATGGCTTCATTTGCTTCCTGTCTACCAGAGTTTTTATAGCTGCTCCACCTTCCCTCCTCCTGCTTTCTCACTTCTTCCTCCATCACATTCACTCTCAACCAGAATTTGCAGATCAGTTCTGGTTGGCTTCGTGAACTTTGCGAAAAATGTGCATTTATTAAAAGTTGATGGTGACTGCACTCAGCTTGATAACCGCTTCACACACACTACAAGTATGGCTTTGCTCAAACCAGCCTACGCTGTTTAATTCAAGGTGTTCATTATATTTCTCATTGTAATTCCTCGTTATATCTTAGCCTAAAGCTGCACTGCTAACAAGAAACCTGCTAGCACAGGTAGCGGCGTTCAAATGCTGTATTCCTCTGAGACCTGTGGTCAGTCACCTTTGTGTACATGAAGACTGACACACAGGAGAGACATAGGTACCGTAAGTTGTGTTTTATCAGAGTTGAGCCTCATTTACTGCTGACCTTCTAGATACTGCAAATAAACAAACAACAAAAACAATAAGACTTACAACTGGGCGCAATATCACATTCATTTTCTGAATTATCAACTGAGAAATCATGCTGTGAAGCGAGCGCGGACCACCCCATCCAAGAGATTGTGGTTTTGATGAGAGGCGATGCAGCTTATGAGAAAAGCATTGTGTGGTGCAGCAGGAAGGGCTGATTTTATCTCGGCGAAGTGAGCAGCATCTAGGTCAGCTTTCCCGAGAAAACTCGGTTGACTCAATAAGCCGGGGAGAGTGGGAATGCTGGGAAACTTTCTGGGGAATGTCTTGACTCCCGAGGAAAACATGCCACAGGGCATGAAGCTGTGGGCTGACAATTTGTGTGTGTGTAAGTGTGTGTGTGTGTGTGTGTGTGTGTAGGCTCTCCTGATAGTGGGTCTATTTTGGAAAGACTTGTGCAGCAGAGACATTTCTTAGTTATCTGCTGTTTCCAGCCCCGAGGAGGTGAGAGGCAGGTCTGCATCCATTCTCGGTGTGATCAAGCCGAGCTGCCAAAGAATTGGGAGAGTGTGTAGGTGCAGCCACCTCCATCCCCACACACACCAGGCACAACGAGCCTGTTGGATGTGCTTTTTTTTTGTTATGTGGCGAGTGTTCTGCTGCTGTAATTGCCAGAGTGAAGCCTGCTGATAATTACACTGCACACAATGACAAATCGGTGCACAACCACGTTGAGTGACTGGATCTAAAATTGCCTGGAAAAAATGACACACGTAATCACTGAGTTTTGGATGCAAAAAAAACAAAAAAAGCACACGCATGAACAAGCACACACACAGTTAAACAGTAACGAGTGAACAAACACAGTAGGCTCCCTCCGGTAAATTCCACACATTTCTATCCAGCACTCAAGGACATGTTGATCCTTCTTTTTCTTCTAAATTACAGAGTGGAAGCAAAAAACAGGATCATGAAGGGGGGAAAGGGGGTGGAGACGAACCAGTTCAGGTGTTCAGGAACAGCTGGTCCCCAAATTGAAAAAAAAAAAAGAGGGAGTGAGCGAATGGAGGACAGAGAGAGGGAGGGAGGGAGAAAGAGAGAGAGAGGGGGGTGTAAAAGACAGGAGATTAATATATCCTGAGTGATGGGCAGAATAATTAAGGAAGCGTGGTGATTATGATTGACATTACAAAAAGAGGGGATGGACACGCACTGGGATGGATGCATTATGCATGTGGCACGGCTTGTACTGTACACACACAGATACAGTGCATGACAGACTGGCAAACACAGCAGGCTCACTGTCCACAAATCCACAACAGGGTATCTTGCAAACACAGGACCAAGTCGAAGCCGGCTCGCACGCGCACTCGGGGAGCACAGCAGGCAGCGCGCAAGAGCTCAGCTCTGTCAGCAAACAATGCCTTCTGGTTGTTGTTCTTCAAATCTGGACATGGACTGATTTAAAAACATTAAAACAACTCATTATCTCAAAGCGAGCCCAGATAAATGTGCACTGTAACCAAACCCCCCCTCAAGCTTCTCCCGCTCCTCCTCATTTGGTGGCTCTTGTAGGTTTTCGTGCCACAAAACTCACAAGGACGTGACTGAGATCAGAATATGTGATTTAGCCTGGATGTTTTTGCAGCCAGTCCTGTAAATTACAGCTCCAAACAGTGGCAGTAAACACTGACTGAAATCAGCTTGCAACAGAGCAAACACTTTAAAAACTGGAAATTACACTTTAAAGTTTCGCTGGATGTGAACAGATGCTTAATATACTCCGCGTTGATAAACAAGGTCGCTATTTTTGTATTTCACGGAACTAAGCCGATGTCTCTCTGTTCAATAGTCTTAAACTACGAAGCTTCTCAAAGGTTGTCACCTTAAAATGTGTCTATAGCCATGATGGATATTCTATAGGCTTTGGCACCCTCTGCAGGACGTCAGAGGCACGGCCAAGTTAACAGACCGGCCTAAAAATGATTGGACTTTATGCAAGAGAGAAAAATGCAAATGCATTTTGTTGGACAGTTAAAGAAGTAACATGAGTGTATTGAGCAGATGGCTCACGGACTTCACACACTCTGAAGGCATCAGGCAGATGTTGAAACAAACCTCCAAAAAGCATTTTAGTAGTTTAATGGGTTTAAACAAACAGCCTGAGTTTACATAAAGGCTTGTATTAAAGATAAAGCCTGGTTCCTCTACACGACCTATTTATGAATTCATCTCCCAAAGTTGAAGTATCTCATCGGTTCAGTGTCGAGCTTCACTTCAGTCTCATTAACATTGCTAAGTAATGAAGGAATCGTTTCGTTGTCCGTTTCCATCTGTAGGTGGCGCTGTGGCCCCGAACGAAGCGGCTGAATCATGACATCATGCCTTTCTTCTCAGCCGTCAACTGTGCTGCTTATGGAAATGTAATCATCTGCCTTTGTTAACAGAACAATTTTCTCCGGTTGTCATGGTATCACAAATCAATCTGCGCAAAGCGCATCAGATACTCGGGGACAGTGGCAGGGACAAAGGATTAATATGGGAGAGAGAGTGGACTGAGCGACGGTGGGAGAGTGTCTGGCCGCTGATGAGAAGCTGCTCTGGCTCCGTGATGAAACAGCTCCCGGGAAGTCTTTTCAAACTGCTCCATCAAACGGCACCCAGCAGTCGGCTTTTACTAGCGAGAGAACACGAGGATCTGAACACGCTAATGGTCATTCACTGCCCTTCACACAAAAAGGCATTAATACCAGACATCAGTTAAAAAAAAAAAAAAAAGAGGCAGAATTCATGCAAAAAGCTTTTCTCCCTGCAGCAAGTTCAGTTCATGCAACAGCCACGCTTGATATTCTGTCAATGATATAAAGTTCACAGCATTCAGAAAGGGAGAAAAGACCTGGTAAAAGTACATGTATAGTTGTAAAGGTTGTGAAATGCTGCGTGTCTCAATGAATGGCGACACTGGCAGCTACGTAGTAGCACAGCCTCTTCAGCTTCGAATGGTGCAGAAGCACAGAAGGCAACCTAGTGTTACGTCTCTACGTGCAAGCAGGACTAAAATAAATTCAGAAACGAGATCAGACATTATCTGTAATGAAGCAGAAAAGCGGAGTCTTTACACAAAACAGTTTGTACAATGCACAAACTGGACTGTGTAATGAAGGAGTGCTAAGAGAAATTGGCACGCGAAGCTCTTCATGCCTCAAACCGACATCCATCATTCCTGTCAACCGCACTGAATAAACTTGATTAAAAAGACCAACTCGAAATTTTTGGAAGGCTGACGTGGCATCCACTGGTTTATGTTTGTTTGAACATGTTAAAAGCAAAAAACAAGCACACAGGATTCGACTTTGTCCAAAAAAGATTTATTAAACAGTTTTCTTGTTTGCAGCTGCAACCTGTGAAGGAAAGACAACATCATGAGACATACGGACAAATTACATCCTAAAGCAATTTAAGTGCTGTGCTTTTGAAAATGCGTCTTCAAATCAGACTCTAATTCCTGGCAGTTGAAAGGGAACCTCCAATGATTTCCTCAAGCTGCTTTTAGCAACAGCCAGACTTCTTGAAGTCTTTTTGTTAAACCAAAAAAAAAACCTCAAATGAACCGTCTAGTTTGCTGAGCATTAGATTTGTTGACCATCTACTTTTGAAAAATTCAACCCACAAAGGCTGAGTCTCAATAGGAAGATAACATCTTACTCACTAAAGTCCCAATCAAAATGTAATTTCACAGAGACTTGAGAGCAAAAAAAGGCTTGGGGAGAAAAACTGTATGAGAGCGGCTGCCAAAAGACACCATGAATAGTCTGATAACACATTGTGTGGAAAAAACCTCGCTTGCAAATAAAAAAAAAGAATCAATCTTGGAAAAAAACCCCATCAAAACTACATCACACATGGGAAATACAAGAGGAGGTTGTGAGGACACACCAACATGCTTCCTCTGCCAGCTTTGTGCAGCAGGCAGGCAGGCGGGCGGGGCCCAGCCCAGGCCTGCTCATCTGCATACTGCTCATTAGCATGGGTAAACAAGGAGAAAACTGGTGCCATACGGCGGACTTGCCAAGCATGAAATTCCCTCCTCATGTTTACCCCTTTTACCCTTGGATTATCACAACGTTGCCGCCTCTCTCCTGGTTTTTGACAAGGCCCAACTGTGATTTGTTTCATCGTGAAGGCTGACAAACAATGCGGTAGCATGCTACACAACGCACATAACTCACCGGTTGGCAGGGGGAGAAAAAAAAAAAAGATTGCCCAAGGACAAGTACTTCAAAAAAGCACCTGAATGCACAAGTGACACTGGGTCCATGTACTCCTACATCAGACAAGCATCACATCAAACCACTGGATGGTACTTCTGTGATGATGACACATGCTTAAGGCGCCTCCCAGTTTGTCTGACTGCCACGAACAGCCGAGTATATCACACAGAAACAGCCGCTAAGAAGAAAAAAAAACAATCTTTGTCTTGCAACAATGAGCTTCCCATTCTTTCAGCAGCTGGGGAGCCAGATACCGATGCATTAGATTCTAGTTTTAAACCAGTATGACTTTCACATCCATACACGTCTTCCTAAAGGTCAAGTTCACAAAGAAAATTGGCAGCGCATGACAAAGTATTACTGCGTTATCTGATGACAAATCCATCTCACCAACATAAAGAAAAGGAACCAAAATTAATATATAAAACTGCCTTCAAGTTGCTGAAATCTGTCCAAGAAATAAAGCTTCTGTTCCTGTTGACTATACCAGCAAAAAAATTACAGCTGCTAGAATGTAAATACCTCACCATCAAGGCCACACAATGTACCGCAAAGAGCTGAAGACAGTGTATTCACAGGCAACTATGGAGTGGAAGGGAGCAAACTCGGGGGGCTTAGCATGTGTATCAGCCATAGCAACGGGATGAAACCAGACCTGGTAGCTTCATAATCATCATCTTGAAGTAGCTCGCAGATTCAAATAGTGTTTGAGCTCGACTACGGGGACTCATTCATTATGAAACAATGAAATTAGAGTCGCGGCACCTGGATGAATAAATGGATGCCAACACACATGCACACACACACAAGTGGGTGGTCTCACAGGTTCCACATGGAGTGACTAAGTCTTTCCAGGTTTTTATGGAAACAGTCTGAATACATGCAATTCTGTGCATCTCTCACCTGGCCAGCAATTCTGTCCAGGTCTCTGGTTCCCTGGGAGGTCAGTCTGCGACCGCTGAGAGGTTGAAGAAGAAAAATAATGTCAGTTTGCATCAAACGCTATTGCAGCCTTTGCATTGGTGGTCAAAAATTACATAGAAAGCTTACTTTGGATACAAAACTAACTCAACCATTCTATTGTGCATTGATCCTTTTAATCAAAATGGGTGATTAATTCTCGCAGATTTAAGTCACATTTCTCTTTCTTCTTCCAGACTGTGTAAACTGCTTTTGCAAGATTAAAGATAAACAAGGAGGAACAGCATGCCTAGAAGTGGCTATGTGAATGTTAAAATGTGCATCATCCACAACAAACTGAAGCAGATAAACTTGTAGTTTCAGACACAAGCTGCAGGAAGACTGATGCAGTTACCCGTTGGGATCCTTCTCGATCATCTTGAGCAGCTCGAGAGCCTGCAGCACCTTGCGTGCCACATTCTTTGATCCTACACTGTAGTGAGCGGGGCAGACACCATTCCTGTTGCGACCGCCATAGATCTTGGTCATGGAACCAACGCCTGCACCACCACGGAGGTACAGGTGGCGAACTGTGGATGCTGAAACAGAAAACGGGGGTTAACAAAAGCTCCATTCATTACATTGGACACAATAGCATGTATAAAAAAGTTTAATCAAATTTAATATCCGCGTCTACATTTCAGAGTTTGTTCCTGCATCAGTTCATGCTTTGACTACATCATCTCAGTCTACACATTTTCAATCCAAACATGCACAGATGTGAAACAAACTAAGTACATTTTACATAACATTAATACAAAAGCAGACACCACACACATCCCTGAGTGATGGACGTCTAAACGTGCCAATAATACAGCTGTAAGGACTGGTATGACCAGAGGGAGTGTGAAAATTGGTACTTACCAGCTCTAATGTAGAACCAGTTCTCATCACTGGGGGCCAGCTCTTTGTGCTTACCCAGCTTGACCAGGTCCACCCAGTCAGGCACCTTCAGCTTTCCTGACCTACAGATGATGAATGAAATGTTGGCATCAATCTGACATTTAAAACCACGTACCAGCACTTTTACAGCGGTAATGATCACCATGCCATGACAACTGTAGATACTGCTTTACTAGATGTGTTTAACGAGCTACCACCCACTTTTTCAGGAAGGCTGCCAGGGCACGGACGAACTCCTGCTGGTTAACGTCTTTCACTGTGACACCCGGCATCTGATAAAAAGTTGAAAAAACAGATGACACTCAAGCAATGAATGGAAAGGGAAAGATGAGCTAAATGCATCAGGCTCGGCAAGATTCCCGACACGTTACCCCGATAAGCCTTCACATGACCAACCGTAAGATTTAATCAGGACAGGAATGAAGCATCAGAAGTCTGAGTAGGTTAAAAATTTGGTTGACTGTAGCGCAACAACTAAATGCGACAGACCACGCTGATAAATAGCTCTCAGTTTCACACTAACCCCGGCATTTAGCTTAGGAAACGCGGACTGGCTAGCATTCAGCCCTGCCAAGCTACATCTCGCTAACAGCCCTCGTTTTTAAAAACTGCACACCAAATATACAACCAGAACGCGGGAACGTCAAAGCGACACATAAACCGAAAATTTGGACACAAAATAACCGAGGCGATATTTGCAAAGAAAGACAATAAATAGCGAGGCTAGCCACCCGCTAGCAGGCCTCAACGAGGCAGCATGGGGGCGGCCATTAGTAGCCGAAATACAGATAGACCGCTTCACCTAAAATTATCGTACAAGCCGGTAAACGGGCCCATTATAGCCACAAAATCCAACACAACTGCGTTTATTGTTACGTTAAAAACCAATAAGATCGGATTTTGGTTGCAAACGGTCAACAATTGAGGCATTTTGCTGTCTAACGTGAGAGGGAAAGAGGACAGCGCATTACCTTGCTTGTGGACAGCGAAGGGAAGAGGGTGGAACGGGGTTTCCAACTCATGTTAAAACGGGCAAATCTCGAAATATCACGCGAGACTTGAAGCGTTGCTTTTTCCACCGATGTGAGTCATCAAAAGTCAGTCCAGCGCTGTTTCATATCCGTCGCAGTTGAACAAATGGCAGAGATTGTAGGGAAATGGACGGTTATTCTCACTGGAATTTAAAGAGGGAAAAAGTCTAAACAAAGTTAGAGCTCGAAAGCAGTTAACGAGATAAAAATGACCTAAAATTGGGTATTTAGGGGGTCAGAAAAATTCATGGAGCGCTCCAAGAGTTAGCAAGGCATTATGATTGAATCAAGACATTTATGTTCTCCATAATACACATGTCCGTTTTCTGATCATGGGGCTGCATGAGGGATAATTAATCTGTGTCTGTACAATTTTTAGTCTCTTGACATTCAAGGCTATTTGTTCTGAATGAATAAATTGAAGTAATTGGCTTCAGGTTAAACTATACTGGAATTATACATCTATGATTTGAGACATCTTGGGGATGAATCACAAATATATGGGTAATATACATGTTTGTCCAGGCATAAGGTCATCAGGAGAGAGTAAGTGGCAGGGAGCAGGTGTTGCATTATAACATCTTATTTTGGAGTGGGATGATCTTTGGTCTCTCTGTCTCACTTCTGAGTTTGCATTTTGCCGTGAGTGTGTTGTGCGTGTGTTATCTCGAAATTTAATAAAGAAGTGCATGTGTGTGGTTGTATGTTGTATCTTACCTACATCCTGTGTTTGCTGAAATAAATTCTCGCAACTTGTGATGGTAAAATTGATGGCCACAGAACATGTATCGGGTGTTTTCAAGGTTTTGGGGGAAGAATGAATTAGCTTCCCTTCGTTTTTGCATCAAGACATGCTGCTGTGTTTTATAGAGTGTGCACTTGCCTTGAGCTTGGGTCTTTTTCCAGAAGAGAATCGTCTGCACTCATGCGCTGCTTTAGTTATTTTTTTTCAAGGAATATGGGCACTTTTTGTGGGATCCATCCGTCAAGTATCAATAAAAGATATTTGCATTATAAAACATTTTGCTTGCACAACACAATTTTTGACAAATTTTCAGTTGCTCCAGGATTTTTATCTTTTGGTTGTCAATTCAGATTTAAATGATTTATCAGGGTTTTTTTTTTGAACTGTTCAAAGTCGCTGGGATGACATGAAAAATATGTAGTATAAGCCAAAAGGTTTACTTCTTTTTGAGGGCATGCATTTCTCTTTGAAGGTATCCAAACAATGAATTTGCCTGTGTATGAATATTTTGCCTCACGAAGCGATGAGAATAAGGCGGTGTGAAATTTCTTTGATGTCTCTATTCATCTTCATCGCCTCCAACTCAGGCCCACTCCATCAAAAGGCACAATGTTACATTAAGATCTACACTACTTCCTTGAGGTTCTGGAATTGGAAAAAGAGATGGAAGGATTGCAGAAAATCTAAATAAAAAACAGTTTATTCAAGGAACAAAGACTAGACCTCATTTCTCTGTGTCCGTGTGCATGTGTGTGCGTGTTGCTGCCTTATTTACATAGTTCCCTGGCTGGCAGAAGTGTTGTTGCCCTTTGCACATATCAGATGGAAAGGGCAGGCATGCTGCAGCATTGACACAATTGATATGTTTGCAGAGACACGAGTGAGATGGAAGGTGGGTTGATAAGCAGAGGTTTATGAATCAGGTTTGCTCTGTCAGTGGGGGCCAACAGTTAGAGTGAGAGGTGAGGGCGATAGAGATACTGAGGGGAAATAAAAAGACAGAAAAGTCTTGGCGAAGACAGATTAGGGCTTTGTGCAAACTGTCTGTCTCTTTACGGGGGCTTCACAACAGGTAACTGCTCCTTCTCATTCTAATTTTTATGCCTTCAGCATTTTATCATCATCGTGCGATGTTTTTTTTCCCTCACTTTTCCTTAGTTTGTTGAGATGATGCTGACTAGTTTGACCATAATGTAATTTCAAAGGGATTCATTGATTAATTAAGGCAATTAATTGTACAGGGAGTGTCCAGCCAACGATCAGAATTGAAAACTCACGGTAGATGGATTAAACTGTTATTAATTACTTCAGTAAATCAATTTTGCTGAGGCCTCTTCAAGCAGTGAGACTGTGTAAAGAGATTATGAAGGTGTATGAAGAGGGTATTTCAGCCAGCCAAGATTATTATGGAAGTGACGAAACACCTAATGTTCCGAAAAAGGTCAAACTAATTACAAGGAAATGGACAGGTGGCATATTGAGGCAACAAATCTGCTATTTCAATATCCATCCACTCTGCCACATGCGAAACTATTGTTTAAAAAGCAGCAAAATGAGCTGTCAATCATTTTTGAATACATTTGCTGAAAATTACTCATCGGGGGAGTGTGCAGTTTTTGTGATTGAATGTCAGTGTTCATGTATTTACACATAAATGTCCAGTCTTATTTGTGTTGTTCCGGGGAGTCTGTGTGAGTGAATAATGAATGGCGTAACAAATAGAGAACAAAGCCCAGAAAAAGAGGACAGAGAGGGGAGTGTTAACAGTTTGCTGCCACCCAGCTTGGCGCTTGTTGTTCGGCGAGGATGTGAGCACCATGCAAACGCAGGAGAGGTTCTGTCAAGTCTAGTCTGGCCTGACCTTTTCAGTCTCCAGGCACGTTTACAGCTCTCCAATACCTATCAAAATATCTACTCAGCCCCTGCCCATCTCTCTTCCCCGCACACAAACTTGCATCAGATTCTCAATCTTTCTACAACTGTACTTTCTCGAACTCCGACTATTATTAATATTCTGCCCTGCACCCTTTTGCTTAACCTCAAAATTTCCTCCATCCTTTGTCACCCCTTTCTCATTTATATCCCTTTTATTCTTTGCTTTTCTCCCTATATTTGAATATTCCTTTGACAATGCAAGTGAGGGAGAAGGCTCGACTAAAAGAGCCAGAAGGAAATGAGGGACAGAGGTGGCTGAGTAGCAGTGAAAAATCCTGCCTTTACATTTTTATGTCCTTTGCTTTAACAATTCATGTGATTACCACCAATCTGAACCTCAGTTTTTATCCAAATGCAGTGTTTACATTGATGAATCTCTGTTCTTGTTTTTTTCAGACATGGAATTCATGTGGTTGTTCTCCCTGTGCGAGTGTAGCTTGTTTGTGTGTGTGATTGTGGTGAGTGTGAGGCTATGCATAGCAGTCAGCGGCGGCAGCGTCCAGGACGGGACCCAGGGCGCCCGACCTCAACCTGGGAGCGTCTCGTACTGTCTGTGCCTGTGCCTGGGCTGGGTGGGGGCCATCGGAGGTGCCATTGGAGTCCCCGTGTCTGTGCTACTCAACCTGCGAACGCCTCGGTGTCTGTACACCTGCATAACCATTGTGTGCAGTCCCTTGTTGGTCAGGCAGTTCACCATGTTCCTGTTAATGCTGCTAACTCTGGATGCCCACCTGCAGTATCGCTTGGCAGACAGGTGAGTAGATGGGAAAAAAAATCCAATCATTTGTGCCAGTGAGAGTGAGTGTTTGTCAGACGTAATAGCACCATAAAAGAATAATTCCTTGATAACATGTGTTTTCCTTGAAATAAATGATGCTGATAAGTTTGCTGTTGCATTGAGTGCTATGATACTGTCCATATGTGGGAAAGGGTGAATATGTGGGAGGCAGGAATCAGCCAGCATTCTCTGGCATGCCTTTAGCAATAAAGGCAGGAAATCAATAATACTGTAGAAAAAAAAGAATAATAATAACGTGTCAAGATGCACTGTTGTATGGAATACAGTACACTGAAAAACCGATGGTTGGTTCCAAGCTTATATGGCTCTTTTCATCGCACTGAGCTTACAGTGAAATATCTCTGAGGCTCGTGAGCAAACATCAATAAGCTCCGAGGCACTTGTGTAATTGATTGACGTTGACAGACAAATTCAACCTTTCAGAGGTAAACGGTCAATTTTATATGGTCCTTGATTGGTGTCCTTTTGTTCCAACCAGCCGACCAACTGGTTAATGTAAACAATGGTGATATTTGCGCTCGTTACTGCAGTGTTAAAACGATCATGGGCAGTCGATTGTAAGGTTGCAGGTCAGAAATCACTTAAATGACAGACTGCAAGAAGATGCCTACTTCTTGAACTGGTATCACTGAATACAGCCACGATTACAGGCTATTGCAAGAATATTCATCCTTCATTAGGCTTTTTTTTAACTTGAAGTTGAATGCTGTTTTTGCATCGACTCCAGGCAATTATATGTACAACATGTCTTTGGCTGCCAGGTACTCATCAGTGGTGACCCGTCAGCGAGCGCTCTGTGTCGTCCTGCTGTGCTGGGTGGGCTCCATTCTGTCCTCTTTTGGCCAGTTCATCGGCTCAGACATTTTCCACAAGTTGAGAAGGGGGGGCTTCGATCCTGGCACAGCTGGCCTGGAACTGGGCAGCAACTGGACCACGTCCTTCCCCTTACTCAACACTTCGCCGCCAAAGTACTACAATGACCTCAAAATTATTGGGAAGTACCTCCCATATGGGGGCTTCTGGTCAAAGTTCTATGTGGAGGACATGCATAACTTCACCTACGCCGAGATCCACAGCAGCCACTGGGCCGTGTGCGCTCCCGACAATATCTTCAGTCCTCAGTTTCTCGTCTATGTTCACGGGATGACAGTTTTCATGCTTCCCTTGCTTTGCCTGCTGGCCATTTATCTTGACCTGCTATGCATGAAGCCAAGAAAAACACTTTTTAGTCACGCAGATCACCCAAAACACGACTCCTGCCTGGTCCGCTCGCTGGCACTGTCCCTCTCTCTTTTAGTTCTGCTGTGCTTGCCACTCCATGTCATTCACAGTCTCCTGCTCTTCACACCCAGAAACGATCCTCCTGCCTGGGTGCATGCAGTTGGCTTGTTCCTCTTCCAGCTGTACAGCCTCGTGCCCCAGATCCTTTTCACTCCCCCAAGGAAACAAGTGAGGGAGGAGCGAGTGTCCTCTCCTCTCGCTGTTTCCAGGCTTCCACCTGCGTTACCTCAGTGCAGAGGGAAAGCTGTTCGCTTGGCAATATGTGAGGCAATGCAGGCAGCCCCGTGGTCTTCTGCTAAACACTCGCTCAAAGCCAAAGTGTGCCCGGAAGTCTGATTATCTCACTCGGTCGAAGATCACAGATATTGTTTTCTATGTAAACACTTTTTCAAAAACTCTATAAGCTCAATAATCATTTGAAAACAAAGCTCCTTTTATAGTTGGCTGGCACAAGAAGGAGCGAGTGTTTGAGCGGAACGACTCGCCGACCAAATAAATGCAGCTTATTCATGTTTGTTGTTGGCTTTTTAGCTAATCGGCAACCTTGTGCGCACACATTATGAATAACACGCAAATGAAAAGGCCAGTTAATTATCTGGTCCCACACCAAATGTCAGTGAGAAAATTAAGTCTCCAGATGATAACTGCTATCATGATCACAGATGTCTGTTTTTTTTTTTTTTCCCCGACTGCTCTTCCTACGGGTCTTATTCTAAGCCTGTTTTAAATCTTTGCTAAGCCAACCACCAGTAATGTAGTTATGTGAGTGACAGCGTTTAATTAAATATGCAGTAATAGCACAGTGGTCCAGAGAGGACTTGGCATTGTGAGGAAAACATAATTAACCTGGTTAGGACACAGTATTCAAGTATGTTTTTGATTAAGTACAATGTGATTTTTACTGGTAATGAAAAGACCTTGTTCACACAAATTGCACTGTTCATCTTGAATACCGTCGGTGTTAAGGAATCGCTGATGGGGAAAAACGGAGAACACAAGCATGAAAGTCGACATGCAATTTCCTCCCTCTTTCCATTTTCGAAAGCAACTTCTTATCCTGCCGCTGTCATGTTGTCGCTCTTTTTGCTTCTTTCTTTCCATAATCTATTTCAAAACCTGACCAACTTATCCATCTCGTCTTTGTGTGGTCGGTTTTTTTGTCACTGAAAATACACTCGGTTGGAGCAAAAATATCGATCCAGAAATCTGGTGAAGGAAAATAAAAATCATTTCTCCTCCCGCGGTCTCACTGGCATGGTTTCCCATTCAATTGTTCTGTGTGCCTGAAAGCTTCCTGATTCCTGATTATGCTGAGCCGAGACACGCTCAGTCACCTCAATCAATGCCTCGTGTTTTGCTGTCACTCAGTACACACCTCTTTGCCACGCTGGGGTCACACAGCCAAGACCAGAAAATGTAAGCTTTAAGAACTGATAAAACTGTACCTAATCCAGCATGCTGCAGCCCCAGAAACACAGAGTTTGTGTTTGGCTGGACTTTGATATTTACTGCAACTCGTAGAAATGAAATATGATGGCCATAAATGGGTCATAAATGGGAAATTCTCTTACGTGAACCTGTTCCAGGACATTAATCGGTATAACTAGAAACAGGGTGAAGCTTTTGTGAGTTATTCGTCGTCTTCTTGTTGTCATTATTGGCCAGATTATAGTACAATCACTGCAGGTCATAAACTGAGATATTTATGGCCAACTGTTGCTCAGCTTGTCCCATCCTTATTTTTTTCCTATGTTTTTTTAATTGATAATTACCCTGAATAGTCAAAAATGGCCGTCTGGTGGTCCTCAGGAGTAGCAGTTGTATCATAATTCTGCTGAATTATTTATGTAACAGGTGGGAAAATCTCTCCCACACTCACAGCGAGCCGTGGTTGTTTAGCAGAAGACCAAACAAAACACATCAGAGGAAAAAAGTATTTGAAATACAAAGCAGCGCTGCGAACTGACACTGTGAAAGTTGTGTCTAACTGTGAGCCTAACTCACAGTTCGACTCTCCCATACACGTCACACTGGCTCTGTTGTCACATACTGATCCATCACTCAAGGTGGGAAGTTGGATTTCTAAAGCCTGTGTTGGTAATTTCATCTGCAACAAATCACAATCCTGATCAGTGGCGGCTAAATCATTTTGCATTGAATTTATAGTTACTTATTTTCAACCTGCAAGATGTTGCTTTTGGGATTTTACAACAGGAGCGATATTCTAATTCTGTCAAAAAAACAACCCCCACTCACTCACTCACCTTTTATTCCACTTCATCCGTCTCAGGGTCACGGTGGGTGCTGGAACCCAGCTGACATCGGGCGAGGCCGGGTAACACCACTGAGAGGTCCTCAGTCCCCCACAGGGCCAATACTGAGACAGACCATCACACACACACACACACACACACACACACACACACACACACTGCATATTTCTGGACCGTGGGAGGAAACCAGAGTATCTGCAGGAAACCTGTGCACACAAAAGAAGGACATGCAAAGAAACAGAAAGGCGCCACACTGGTCAGAACCAAGGAAGGACCCCCACACTGTGAGGGCAGAGTGCAAACCACTGCTCCAC
>JAUESE010000010.1:6084198-6094658 GCA_032274725.1 Malacoctenus triangulatus
AGAGTGGGATCAGTGTCTGCATATTTTGCATGCTATTTTGTGAAGGTTAGAGATGCGTGTGTGTGTGTGTGTGTGTGGATGGAAACACTGACAATGGTTGTCTTTCAGGTCAACAAACAGTGGCTGTGTGTGTGTTTGTGTGAATGTGCTTGACTGTCCAGTGTTGACTGAAGCAGAGTGTACATTTGGCCGACTGTTTAGCCCTTTCACCATCTCCTCCCCATTAATTTATCCATACACGCGCACACAGAGGCATCATAGTGCCTCTTTATGGTAAATGGACGTTTTTTATGGCTGCAGGGATGCAAACGGCGGTCTGCTGACAAGAGCTATGTGTATGTTTGTGTGTTTTGCGATTCAAAGTGGATGTGAAGAGAGCAGTAATGAACATGACTATGGCTGTGTTATGAGTTATGCTGATGTGAACCTGGCCCGCTAAAAGGTATCTGCTCCATATTTTTGCACTGATGAAACAGAAATCATCGCTAACAGCAACAACTAACCTGTCACTGTCTTTCGCATCAACGCATCTTGCATAATGCAATTCTTTTGTTCAAGCTCATTTCCACATGTACTATCAACGCAGCTACAGGCAATAAAACTCGCAATACAAAGCCAAGACTGGGAGCTAACCACACTCAGCTCCGCGTCCATGACTTTCATTGTCCTGTAAAATGTGAAAGGCGACACAGTTCTGCTTTTATAATAGCACCTCTACTTGTTCTTAATCAACTGATCATAAACTCTCAGTTCCTGCCTGCCACAAGCTGTATTTACAAACATCTTAAGGCGTTTGATTTGAGGCATGCTGTTCTCAATCATTAAATCAAATAAAGCCAAATTAAGTTATCAAGAGCTTTTGACACAATGGGGTCATCACAAAATGCTCCACAGAGCAACAAAGAACACAAAGCAGACAAAAATGAAGAATGCTTCGCAAAGAGTTGCACAATTGGCGAGTTTGTGTGTATCTGTGAGTCTGCAAAGCCCCTGTGTGGGCAACCCCCTGATGGGTGTATTTGTTTTTGTCGCAGTGTGTGCGGAAGGAGAGGAAGTAATGGCAAATTGTGTCCCCTACCCCCCCCCCCCCCTTCTCTCTCTCTCTCTCTCTCTCTCTCTCTCTCTCATCCAAATCAAATTTTTAATGGGCTTCATTGGTGCCACCGTGGAATAAGTGTTGCCAAAGCACTTAAGGGGCTTAAGTCAGCAGCGTGCTGAAAATATTAAGCACTCAAACAGCCTTACAAGGATCCCTGCCTGCTTAAGTATGCCGAAGAGGTCGTGCCAGCATTTAATACCAATGGTATTAAAGTACTCCAACAAGGGAGAAGAACAGAAATATAGATATAGTGTGTACCACAGCTGGGAATAGATAGAGAGATGAAGGCTGGCTGGAGGAATGTGAAGGTATGAGGTGGACAAAGCGAGGGGAGACAAGGGAGTGTCAAACATGTGGCGCGACATAAAGGAGGGAAACGATTAGCAGCGAGGCGAGGAAGAGAGAGGACCTGGTGGCAGAGGAGAGAGAGTGAAAACAGGAGAGAAGTGGTGGGATAGCTGGAGAGAGAGAGAGAGAGAGAGAGAGACACACACAGACAGAGGAGGGGAGGGAGGGAGGGGGGAAAAAAACAACCAAAGGAGGAGGAGCGATGGATTGGAGTTGGCCAAGGTGTGGGAGGTAAGGGTTGATGGGATAGCTGTGAACCAGCAGCAGAGGGCTAATGCAGAGATTCTATCGGGAGGCTTATCCAAGATTAAATTTCTCTTTGTCCTTAAGGCGCTTCTTGGGCAAGCGGAAG
Source organism: Malacoctenus triangulatus (assembly GCA_032274725.1). Lineage (NCBI taxonomy): Eukaryota > Metazoa > Chordata > Actinopteri > Blenniiformes > Labrisomidae > Malacoctenus > Malacoctenus triangulatus. The sequence continues at coordinate 6,085,998 of JAUESE010000010.1, forward strand.
TGTCGAATTTATTTCCTATGTCTCCCTTGAGGTTGTTGCGGGTGAGTGGGCTGCGAGCATGTGTGTGAGATGGGCGGTGTGTGTGTGTGTGTGTGTGTGTGTGTGTGTGAGGGGGGGGGAGGGGGCTGCGTCCACATGTATACGTGTCTGTGTAGGCGTGAATCTTGTGGGGTTATTAGCTGATGTGAGCTAGAGTGTGTATTCCTGAAAAGTAAAGATAAATCAAATGAACATCACCCCAAGGGTGGTTCAGCATAAGTGAACATCCAAGTCTTGGAATGGCGAACGCATGTACACATTTGATGTCATACACATTTAAAGAGATAGATTGTGAAAATACTGAAGGGCAATTTATACGTTATTTGAGTTTCCCCGCTTATTATTATAAATCCTTATCATAAAGTTTGTTTTATAGAGTCCCAGCCTTTAATAAAATCACAAAATTGTATTATATGAATAGAACTGATTTTATAAAGTCTGGGGATATCCCGAGTACAAACAAAAGGCACAAAGCAATTTGCAAAGCGAGCCGCACAGCATGTTACAGGCCCCAAAGAGACAGCGTACTGGGCATGATCTCCACTGGGGCCTTCCTGTGCAGAGTTCACATGGTCCTTCCTGCATGTGATTGTGTGAGGTTTCTCAAGCTTCCAGTTTCCTCCCAGAGTCCAGAAACATCATGTGTTTGAGTTCACTTGGTGACTTTAAGGTTTACCACAGGCTTGACTGTGTGTGATTGTGTGTCTCGTCGGGACAGACTGGTGACCTGTCAAAGCAGCTGAATGAATGATTCTCACTGGCAAATAAACAGCGTTTTTCAACTTCACGACGATCCTAAATTTTGCAGAGTTTTTCTGATAAAAACAACAATTTTTTCCAGTATATTCATATCAAGTTTGGCATGTTCAATGGCCGTACCCTTTGCTGTGGCTCTCCTTCTTTCATCCCTCTTATTTCTTGTTTGTCTGTCTGACTTGGTGTTAATGGCTCGCCCAGAGTCATGCACGAGCTAATCCAACTGGGTTTGCTCTGAACTCTCTAATTAGAAAAGTCACAGCTCCTCGATCTATGGACACTATCAGTGACTGCATTTTCTGGAGGCACGGCTCAGACTACTTCCTGCTCACCTCACGCTCACGGGCAAAGGGATCAATATGGCCCAATCATTTGGGTAGCTTTCGAGTGACACCTCCAGTCTTTTTCTCACAACTTAGGATTACAAAGCTTTGATTTTCTTTATTTCCACAGTTTGTTGACAGAAGAGCCTGGCAAATATACAAGAGTCGATATTCCTCACAATGCCACAGGTACAGAGGAATACAAAACATGTAATAAGGTACGAATCACCATTTGTCTCAAATTGTATGCTTCGGATGGAAATACACGTCCGAGGTGTGTTTTTAAACAATGGTCTGCCTTTCCTTCTGTTGCAAACCCTGAGATTAAACCCATGTTTGGCAGGCAACACACTGTCTTTTTACAGTGTTTCATAGGATGCAAGAGAAGTCAGAAAGGCTCCCTGGTACACACTGTCAACATCGTATTATCACTCTCTTTGAATGATGCGTTTATCATGCAATAACTGTGCAATTTTAGCATATTCTTTTCCTGTGTGCCAAAGAACTGAGCATGCATTGCAGAACACAACCCTCCCGAGAGACAGACTGCAAAGTGTATAGAAGAAGCACTTTGGTGACTTGAGTTGGTGCAGGAGCCAAGTGAGGCGGAGTGATTTGGTAGAAATGTCCTCCTTTAGTTTAATTTACGATTCAGGACTCAGAAGATAAAATAAAGCAGCTATTTTTCAAAAGCAAATGCAAACGAATAAACCTTTCTGACATGCATATGCATTTATCTGGGAAATTGTTTCCTTTAAGGAGCAATTTGCGAACGTGACCTAGATTTTCCAACTTATCTCCGCAACAAATTCTCTGCAATCTTCCCTTTTAACACCAGTGTGAACAAAAGCTAAAAGCAGACTTCAAGGACAGCCTAAAAAGGGAATCTCACCACTGACTCGCACCAGGGAACGTATGGAGATGACACAATGTGGCACAATGTTTCTTCAAACCAAATGCAAGAGTGACGATTGGAGGTAAGGAAAATGTAATGTTCCTAAAGCAACATATGGTGCCACTTTGCCTACTATAGAGAAGCTGATCTTTTCTTTAATATTCCTTTGAAGATTGTATATTATTACTTTTTTAAACATTATTCAATTCAAGTACTTTAAGTCAGGCAAATGCTCAGTTTGAACAAACGTATAAATGAATAAGAAATCTACAGGGTTTACTGCAGCAATGTCCAAATGTGTTCGTGGAAGGTCGGTGACCTCAGAGGTTTAGACGTCTCCCTGCTCCAAAACACAGGCTTTAAATTAGTGTGGCGTCATCAAGCAAAGCAGCAGCCTGACAGCAGCCCGTTCATTTGCTTCAGTTGTGTTGGAGACTTTTGAAAGACTTATGAATCCTAAAAATAATTCTAACCTTGTTGATGTGGTAAAACCCAGAAGACGTATGTGGGAAGGAGAGGTGCAAGTCGGCGGTCATGCTCAAACATCAGAACTGGGTAAAAAAACACTGGATGAAATAGTTCCAATAATCTGACTGGATGCCGGTTCTATTGAGTACCGTGCTGTGAAAGCTGAACGTCCAAGCTCTGTCAAACATGCTCTGTGAAAGTCTGAGTACTTCCACACTGAACTTCACACATGAGTATAATTCAATGACTTTCAACCAACAAATCAGAATCATCAGAGCAAGTTAGAATGCATCGCGTTGGATACTGGATCGCATTGTGAATGCCGTGCGTCGTACGACATGGACCTGGTCGGAGCTAAGTCTTGAAACATAGCGCATAAAAACTTTATATTGTAGTACACTGAGTCAGCAGGAGGTTAGCGCAGCACTTGTACAGGTTACGTGTGAAAGAGGCTCGAGAAGAACATCCGTATCACAAGCAGCTGCAGGTTCTCTGCAGGAAACAAAGCGGCAGGTATTATAGTCAAACAAAGCTGGGAGCTTTATAGCTCAGACATGGCACTCACATGTGCTCAGTTCCCCAGACATGAATGCATGAATAAAAAGACGCAGCGTTTAAGTATATGAAGGCATTATAGGTTCATTTCATGCATATCTGTGCAAGACCACCTTACCATTGACACCCAACAGAATGCAAAGCTCAGCCACCTCCCCTCCACCCCCCTCCTTTCTTTTTCCCAGTGAGATAAATGCAAACAGTGTTACCTGCCAAGTGGAAAATGTACTGTCTGAGACGCCTAACGAGTGTTTCTGTGTGCGCTGTGAGCCACATGCTACACAGCTACCTGCTGGGAGTAACGCTCATTATCCGTGTGGCATCGTACCACCCAGTGACAGGCTGCGACTCTCAGCTCACAGTTTTCTCTGCCGCGGTGCACGTGTCAGTCTCCCCTCTCTCTGTGCTCCCGGTGCATGTGCTAACGCTCGTGTGTGGAACTCACCTTTGTTCCCCTGATGTGTCTGTGCATGACAGATAGTTGTCACTGTAAGCGTGTGCGCCGGCTCACCGATTTGCTCTTTACTTTCCAGGTATGTGCATGCGACGCGTGTGCATTGATGTTCATATCGACCTGTCAAGCCTGCAAATGATGTTTCAGTTTAGCGCGGCGTGCAGGAGGACGTTTCGTATCGTCGGCGTGCACGCCGAGCTGGAAGCGGGCTCGGTGGCAGGCGGGCCGTCTGCGGCGGCGGCGGCGGCAGCTTTGTGTGGCTGATTAGGATTGAGCAGCGACGGGCCACCTCGCTCGAGGATGCCCCGCCAACCGCCTCGCCCCTGTTCCACCAATTCACAAACGCCTAACAAAGGGATAATTTCTCCCTCGCATGATATAATCTTTCCTTTCACCCAGTGCCTCAATGGAACCCTTTTATGGCGTTCTATCACATCTTTCTCCCCCTCCCTTCATCTCGTCTCCGTCTATTGCTTTCCTGACCCCTTCCTGCTCACTTGTCTCTCTCCTTGTTTGCCCCCCCTGCATCTGTTGCATTTTTTCTTTCTTCAATCCCTTTCTTGCTTTACTCCTCTCTCCCGCTGACCTTACAGAGGGTCTTTGAACTGAAGTCACTCTTCTTACTCTTTCTCCTTTCCTCCCTCATTCTTTCTTTCTCTCTCTCTCTCTCTCTCTCTGGAGGAAAATCACACACTCATCAGTTTGCCGGCTCTGTTCCTGACGAGCAGGCTCGCAAGGAGAATATTAACGAAGCTCCTCAGCCAATTAACACCTAAAGCACATAACAACCTTTTATGCCAGCAGACACACTCGCAATGCGCGTGAGCACACACACACACTGACGCCCACGCGCACACACACATCTGCGCCGCACGGTCGCGAAACACACCGCCTGCATACCGACACTCAAAATACACAAATAGGCTGCCACACACACAATGCAGCCTAAATACAGCTACTACTGGCAAAGACCAACCATCCACAGGAACGCACACCCAGGCCCTGAACAAAGAGCTACACATGCTCACACGTGCACAGACTCACTGGGCTTGCTAATAGATTGTGCTGATGAGCGTGCATGCAGACGGAGGGAGACGCCGGTAAGAGCAAGGGGGGGATGAAATGCAGATAGAAAAGGAGATGAGAACAAAGTGATGAGCGGCAGGGAGGCAGAGAGACAGAAGAAGGCAGACGAGGGAGGGATGGATAGATTGGGAGGGCGCGGAACGAGAGAGAGAGAGACAGATTTATGGAGTGTGAAGAAAGGCATAAAGAACGGGGGGAAAATCAGTGATAGAAGGTTAACTTGCTGCTTCTGACATGGTTCATGCTAATTTGAGGGGTTCAGTGGTGGGTGGTTATACAGTACACACACACAAATATCTGGACAGTAGCGTACACATACTTGTCTGCGCGAGGACAACACAACGCATTATAAATTCCACTGGAAGGGGCATTAGCGGTGAACCCGTCTACACACACACAGACACACGCGCACAGTTTCTCCGGACATGTGGGATTGTATCCTCGTATGCATAAAACATGGTGTGAGAGGGAGCAGGAGCAGGGGGCGTGAGGGAGATACGAAGAACAAGTGCGAACGGACAAAAACCGTATGGTAATGACCCGGATAACGAAAGACGGCCGCGAGGGGTGGAGAGTCAGAGAGAGAGAGAGAGAGAGAGTGAGTGAAGGGCGAGCGCGAATGTGATAAAGTATAACGGCGAGGCGGCAGAGAGAGAAAGAGAGAGAGAGAGAAACTTTCCTCACGGCCGGCTGCCTTTGGATCGAACGGCGTGCAAATGAAAAATGGAGATGAAATAATTAGACAGGCTGACTAGAAGCGCTCATCTAAATATGTAAATGCACTTAATTTTACTTTGATTTGCTCCACTGCCTCCCTATCACTCTCCCACTTTCTTCTTCCCGTTTCTCCCCCTCTCGTGCGTTTCCATTTCGCCCTCCCCATGTTTTTCCGTCCCCCTTTCTCCAGCCCCCTCTCTGTCTCTCTGTCACACGCGTCCTCCCAATCTCCAGCCTTCTTTTCTCCCGTTTTGTCGCTCGCGTATAGCCATAGCATGTTAATACACTGAAGGTACTTGCACTCAATTACTCACTGTTTTATGGACTTGCCGCAGTGTGTATGTCAGAGAAAGAGTGTGTGTGTTTAATTAGCTCAGTCACGCCTGTCTGCCCCCGTGATGGGATATACATGTCTTCTTATAGTTGCACGCGCAGCAACAAGCGTGTGTGTGGATGGTAATTGGAAAGAATAAGTTTCTTCAAGTCTGTTTTAATACAGTGAACATGCATGAGTACACCGGCCTTATTGGCTGCTGGAATCAATCCTCTGCGTGAAATAATGTTGAAAAATTCACACCGGCGAAACATATTGAACTATTACTTCAACTTATGGAAGCACTTTTGTACACAGACCACAGCCTGCTTCTCAGGAAGGTTGTGGATTTTGTGTTCAAATTTTGATTTGGCATAAAATCACAGAGAAGGGAAAAAAAAAAAACTGTCAAAAACGCACTCAGTCCCAAGCATACAAAAGAAGGAGCCTTCAAAATTAAAGCAATTGGCATTTTTTCTGGGTTTATTCTGCATTTTAGAAAGAGTCTTTTCATGCTCTTTTTTTATTCTTTTGAATAAGCAAATATAATTGCGACAACCTCAGCGCAAGCAAGCAAGCCTTAGACCCCCTTTGTGATCCCTGGGGTTATCCCACCCAAGGGGGGTTGCAGACCCCGTGTAGGGGGAGAAACTGCTGTAGTGGAAGTGCAGGAAGTGACTCCTGAAGACACATCATGGATGAACATCAAATTAAATCCAACCTGAGTGTTTGTGTTATCAGAGCTAATTTGACCGTAATGTTTTATCTACCGACTCCAAATGAGAGATTCATGTATTGTTCATGCCCTCGAAAGCTCATATTTTGGTGTACAAACTGGCTTTTTAAGCCCAATTATTATGGTAACACTTCACAGTTTCAGCTATAATTAAATAGATTGTGCATAAATTCCAAAAAAAATGACACCACTGGTGTCGGCACCTTGTAAACAAAACTGGCTGCAAAACTGTGAAATTAAAATCTCCCCTCCTCTCGTGTTTATAGAGAGTTTTAATGATTGCTTTTCCTGGAGTGTATGTTGACTGCGCATGTTATTAAATTAGATTCAAGTGACAACATGTAAAAAAAAAACGAGTGAAGTTTCTCTTGAAACGTAGATCTCAACTTGAAGGAGGCCTCTCGGCCCACAAAGCGTCGCCGAGAACGTGAGCAAGCTCCTGGTACGCGTCCGTGTCCTGCGAGTGGATTCTCGATTATAAAAGTCACCACGGAAAAAAAGGCAGCTGTCCTTCTTAATGACAATCTGTCAGAGCTCTGTTCGAGGTGCTCCTCCTCTTTCATCAGTCTGCCGTCTCCCCCCCCCCCCCTCCAGCCCCGTCCTCTTCTCTTTAGTCGAGTTCCCACCAAACATCCCTCGCTGGGATAGCCGATTAGTGTTGCTACAAGGTGACTCTGACAGCAGTCCTCCTGGTTTTACATCTCAGAGTCTCCTTCCTGCCTGCGCTCCTTCCTCTCTGTTGTGGTTCGGTTTGATGCGAATATACAACCGACCTCTTTCTAGTGGATTCGATAGATTTTCAGTGTCTCACTTTTCATTTTATGGGAGCGTTTAACTGACCCAGAGAAATGATTTAAATCCTAATTAAAATAGGCTAAACAACTTTGTTAGAAATAAAATGTTTGTCTCAAATTGCCAAGTTAATTTCAACACATAAAACACGGAGTGAAGGTCGAAATGTTCCCGGCGTTTCGTATTGGTGCCATTACTTTTTAAGCTTCAGAGGATGATCTCAAATGAGTCTTTTTCGTGCTCCTACCCACATTTAACTTCCCACCGTTTAATGACCATGTCAGATAAATGATGATCAATGTCGACAAATCACTATCCCACTAATTGTGACACATTATAAGTCAAGTAATTGTGGTTTGAGAGGCAACGGTTGATAAACGGATTACAGTAATGATTACTGATATGTCGGCAAAGTATGATTCATTGGATCAGAAACAGTCGTGATAGCGACTCTCCACATGATAACTTTCCGATCGTTTACTGTCTGTCTCTCAAGCTCTCAGAATGAACAGAACACAAAATATTTTTGTTTTCTGAACACTCTTTTTTCTACGATTTATAAATCTTCCATGTGGGACTCGGTGTTAATACAGAGGCGCTATAATCAACCCCCCCCCCCCCATCGTGACAAATGCTATTTTAGTAGTTAACTGGACAATAAACATTTTAAAGGAGTGAAACGATCGAACCTTCCGCTGTAGTGCTGCTTTACCTCCAGCTAAGTAGCAAGTCTTGGTTGCACGCCAGTTTTATCTAATGTTTCCTACAGTCAGATATATTTATATATTACAACAACTGTAGAATCCTTGGAGAAGGGAACCCTGAAACGATTGCAGCACTTACAATTATGGTTATGTATTCAAGCTCATACTGTGTGATTTCTGCTTTTCTTGAACACATTTCCCCTCACACTCAGTTCTATAATTGTTAGTTTTATTGAAATATAGTTTCAAGCCCCAAATATCCACCATGAAAAGAGTCTTTGGAAAAATTTGAAGGGAGAAGACACGCTGGTAAAAGGCTGAACACCTACATAGACACATTTTTTCCATACAGCATTTTAAGATGCTCCTCCGAGAGAAAAAGCAGTATGCTCCTCTTTGTGTTTATTCCTTCTGCTGACATCAGCTTGCTTAAGGGATCACAAACAGCATATTTTCACATTTTCTCGCTGTCCTTCCATCACTGACACTCCACACTCTGCCCACATGCATCTGTGCTGTGCTGAACAGCCGTTTAGCATGTTCTGAGGTACCTCTCACTGCCTCCACACAACTGCCCCGACGCTAAAGCGTCTCTATTCAGCGCGGTCTCTCCGTTCCCTCTCCTCTCTCCTTCACACCCCCAGCTTTGGTTATCCTCTGGCTTTGTTTATTCATACCTCAGCACCGCTCTGATTTTTTTTTTTATCTTGATAATAAGCACAAGTGTTTTCTCACACTGGACAGAGCAGTAAACACACACACACACACACACACACACACACACACACACACACACACACACACACACACACACACACACACA
>JAUESE010000010.1:6107910-6125560 GCA_032274725.1 Malacoctenus triangulatus
TCTCTCTCTCTCCTTCTCATTTGCCCTTCCTCGTCCATGTGGTTTTTCTTCTTCATTATCTCAGGGGTTCTTGGGTCCGTCCGTAGTTGCGGCGGCCCTCTCATTACCACCTCTATCTCACCCTCGCTTTTAAGAGATCTTAGTAAAACTTCCTACACACAAAGTAATTAAGAGTTTGTTTCTCTGCAAAAAAAAAAAGCATCATATTGACACATGCATAAAGATGAAGTCACTGTTGAATCTCAACTTTAAAATGCATCGCCTGCGCGTCGCTGCTCCGGTTCTGTTCCCAGGAGGAAGCGGTGAGGAACAATATAAGTTTGTTCTCTCCGTCACTCTGCAGACTGGCTGGTTGAGTCGGTGGTTTACTTTGGCCTCATTCGGAACAAATTCAAACAGAGCTGCCTGCAGCATCGCTGGGAGACCACGACGACAATGAGGGGGTTGAACGTGGCTTCTGGTCTGGAGGCGTGTTCGTCACCTGTGTTGTTTACTCCTTGTTAGCGGTGTAAGTTACTGTGTCCTGTCCTGCTTGGAGAATGTGGTGAACAATGACTATTGCATAAATATTTATGGTGGGGAGGACTGAAAGCCACTGCTTTCCCTGAACCGCATCACTACTACTGGGGGACCTCGAGGAAGAGGCCTCAAACTGTGTGGTAAACAATGAATAGAATGGGTTAAATGCAGAGAAGTAAAACCTCCCCGAGGGAATCAATTAGGTAACTTAATTTGACTTAAAAAGAGAGGAGAAAGAATAAGTGGGAGCTGCGAAGAAGAGAGTGATGAACACATGGCAAAAACACCTCCTCTCTCTCTCAGTTTCCTTATCAGTTGTTTACTTTCGCCTGTTATTCATCTCCTTCGAGTTTATTCCAGGATCTTTCTGTGATTTGCATTTTTGGCCAGATGCAGTTCACCGCCTTGATCTCCTCCAAACTCTTGCGTCTTAACTCTGAAGTAAACAGTCTCTCTTTCATCTTCATTAACCGTCCGTCCACCCCTCTTTTTTATCCCCCTCTCATCCTTTGACCAATCCATCCATCCAGCCACATGCCCACACACAAACTCACACACACACACAAACACATACACGTGCTGTCGCGTGTGTGTGCATCACCGTGCATTTCCATGACAACGTCAGCATGAAACCCGCCCCGCATCCAGAGGTTCCGCTCATTTGCATTTCATTTGCATGTTTCCCAAGCAACCGGCGTCATTTGACTTTGACAATGGCGGGGGGAAACTGGCATGACCCTGTCCATTTCCGTCTCTTCTTTTCAATGTGTATGTTACTGTCTTCTTTCACCCCCCCCCACGCAGTGTTTCATCGTTTAACCTCTCAACTCAATTTCTGCTTATCTCCCTCCTCTGGTCTCTGTTTTCGCGTCCATTTCCACGATATCGCCAGTCGGATTGGTTTTCACTTTTCCTTCGATCTTCTGTTTTTACGCCGCCGTTTTCAAAACAGATCACTTTCGTTTTGTTCGGCTTCCCTTTCACTTCCTCCTTTGGCACTTCCCCCATTTGTAAACATTTTGCTTAGGCTGCTTTCTGTCCTTCTCTCCTAAAATCGTCCTGAAAGAAGACGCAACTGTGTGTCTTTCATTCCCTCTTTGAATGAGAGTCACACTTGCAGCCTATTTGCAGTTGGACAAAGAGCTTTCCTCCCATTTCCTTTGCAGACAAACACAGCTGCTAGTAAACGCGTGTGCACACATGCACCATTGTCGCATTAAACAACGCACACACATTTATTTACAATCAATAACAAGAAACATGCTGTACTGCTACAAAAACATACATACATGCATGCATCCCTTCTCAGAATCCACATCCAAAACAAACAACAACATATTGCACATTAGACGCTGTGAACACACACAGACACACACTAACACAACTGATGCTGAACCCACTTTGATCGAGGTCTCGGCAGCTTTAAAACCGAACTAAGTTTCAAAATGTATTTGTGTCAAAAAGCATCTTTTGGGTGAGTAGCCACACACAAGCGCGATTCTTTCCCCCGTTCACTCCATTCCATCGCGAGGATTTCCAATTAAACAAACTCGGCATAGCTGAGATTAGCATCACTAATTTGCTTTTTTTCCGCTCTGCAACAAATTACATGCCAGCATCAACAATATGGCAAAGTCACCTCCCATCCCCCCCCCCCCTCATGCTCTGCTGGAGAAATGGCAAAGTTAAAAACGACGCGAGAGCGTGACAGAACATGGCTGATGTACGACACTGTCTGCTCACATCCTTCCATGTGGGGAATCTAAGAGCCGTGCTTCAGGAAGCCCGCCGTAATTGGCGGTGCTCTTAAAGACTCGAACTCTTCACAGGCTTCATTACAGCCGCGGCTCCATGTAGCGTGTCAACAGGGTGAAAATTAGACAGCATCACCTGTCACCGCACCGGGCTCATGTGTACCGTTCGGAGAGTGTTTTGCTGTTGTTGTGAGACCCGAAAGTCTCCGTGAGCGTGCATAGAAGATAATGTTAACTAGCAGTATGTGTGTGAAGCAGATATGAAAAAAAAGTCTGTATATATTCAAGTGTCTGTGGAGAAGATGAGGAGGCATTCATTAATGTTTGAGTGTGTGTGTCTGAGGGTGTGGGCGCGATGTGTGTGTGTGTGTGGAGGCTCGCTTGCATTTGTGTGTTTGTGAAAGACACAGTGTGTCAAAAACGGGAGAAAAAGCACTGCTCTCTGAGTCACGTCTGACATTTTAAAAGCCAGCCAGCGGAAGACAGAGAAAGTTTTTATGGGAACGGACTAACTGTCCAGCAGCGAGGACAGGCAGCGAGACAACTGGAGACACACAGGCAGACTGACAGAGGACGAAAGTATCCGAAGAATGAAAGAGAGAGAGAGAGAGAGAGAGAGAGAGAGGGAGCGAGAGAACGCAGCGGGAGGGAAAAGTATTCAGTGGAAGGGAGAGAGAACAGTATTCAGAGTGTCGGGGGGAGAGGAAGGGCCTGTGCAGTTTCATTGATTTGAAGCGGTGGGAGGGGAGAGAGCGGGTACATCGGGAGGCTCGGAGACAGAGAGGCTACTGTAGGAAAATGGCTTTATAATACAGTTAAAGAGCTGCATGGAAGACACCGAGTCTGAAAGGAGGGAGAGAAAGGGACAGCGCAGAAGTGAGAGAGAAGAGAGAGAAAGTCAAACAGATGGAGAACATTACTTTTTTTTCTTTTTTTAAAGTTGTACACGCCAAACCTGCTTTTAGTGACAACTAACTTTGTGCGAGCGATCTGCACAACGGCTCCGACTTAACACCTCCCACCCGCAGCAGCTCATTTATTGGTATGAACTCGCGAAGATCAATAAAGTGTCGTCCCTCTCAATAACACTTAGCGAATCTACAAGTTATTCCAAAACAACAAAAAAAACAAACCAGATTGTTATTGGCCCGTATTGCACATTTGCATGATTTGTAATGGTGTGAATCCTTGTTTATTTAATCTAAATTGAAATGTCCTGATAATGTTATTTGTACTTGTGCCTCGGCAATGTGAGAACGATATGATCGTGTCAATAAAGCTCGGGGATTGATTTGAACCGAGGTGAGGTGAGCAAGGAGAGTGAGAAGAGGTGTTAGGGGGAGATAAATGAGACAGGTGAAAGTCAATGTGAAACAGTGTTCATTAGAGGATATTTATTCACATTTTTCCTCCATCCTTCCCTCAATCTTCTATATGCGCCACATTCGAGCTGAGGCCACAGCTGGTGGATTACGCAACCCACAAAAAAACACATACATGTCCTCAGAGACTTAATGCATTTTTCATACGATAATAAACTAATCAATACATTCAAAAGTAACAATAAATGGCGCCACAAACAAGTCCAGCCTGAGACAAAACATCGTATGCAATGTTTCGCTGTTTAAAACCACCTCTGAATTTGTTCTTGGTGAAAATAAATATGTGGGCTGTATTTCAGCCTGTAATTTGGCCAGCTAATGTAAACACTCAATTAGGCCTTAATTTGTTGTTTTCCACTGCTTAAAATTTACATTTTCATACTTAAAAAGATGAGATAAAAAATGTTCTATTTTCTGAAAAATAAAAGTGTGTTTGGACGCGTTTGATCATCTCTGGGAGGAAGTGGCAACATAATTGTGAGCCACTAATAACAGTGAAATCAGAGAGTATTGATATGTAGTCTTAGAGCAAAACCAGCCTTATTAAACAGAAGCATCTTCTTCACGAAGAAGAAAGAGACAATGATAAATACCTTTGATGTTTTTGTTAAGACACCTTGTTATTCATTATGTCTTAATGGAAATGTGCTTGTACTGAGATTTCCATTTGTACTTAATGAACTAATTTGATCACACAAATAGGCATCTTCAGTGTCCTCAAACCCGGTGAAACGGAGAGGTGGAGTGAAGGTGAGTTACAGCGAGATAAGAGAAAATCAAAGACGGATAAACACGGTGTTCATTAACTTTGTTTATTTACATCGATCGCCCGTGTATTTAATACCTTAGACAGTACTGCAGTTATATCCCTCCAAATAAAGACGGTTTATAAAAGTAATGTATTCAATTTGCAAACCTGCAGACATAAGGAGTATCGGCGAGCACAATGGACTGAAAGAGTGAGGTGGTCAGACATTCAAACGCAGCGATGGAGGGAAAGAGGTGGCTAAGTGGCGAGAGGCGCAGCGAAACGCAGACAGAGAGATCAGCAGATGAGCTGAGAGCACCACAGAGTAAACAAGAGCAAGCTGCACTCCGCCGTGACCTGCGCTGACCCTGTGACAATGTGACTAATGGCCTTGAAACATACAAGTACCAGGAGAGCAGCGACTGATGAAAACACACTGCAACCCACACAGGCGGCGAGCTGCCTGCGTGGCAGCGCCGCTTTGAGAGGAAACACCGAGGGAGCCGCAAGAACGGTCGGAGAGTTTGCAGCGTCACGGCGCGAAGAACTTTCTGGAAACGATGCAGACGTTCCCATATTTGGTCACATGTTCCTGTTTGACGCTAAATAATCTGAGGAAAGCTCGTTTTACTTGGCTGGGAAATTTATAAAAAACATCTGCGAGACAGTGATTGCTCTCAAAAGTTGGAAAAAAAATTGCAAAATGTCACTGAGTTTTGTGTGTGCTCAGTGAGAGGATGTTGGTATTTAAACAATATTTTCCTGGGATGAGCGTTGTGCTTTTTTGGTGACGCTCGAGGATATTTTGACCGGACAGGAACTGAACTGCGAGTGGAGTGGAGATGCCCAGGCAGCAGGATCGATATTGTCTGATAAGATGATGGATTTCTTTTTACAGCTTTCCTCAAAAAGACCTGTCACTTGTCTCAACTGAATATTACTGAGGTGACATAAGTTTGGTCTATTAAGCAACTGGATGTTGAAAATGTGGGTCATGTTGGAGAGGATACCATAGTTTTTATGCTTGATTTGCATCATAATGAAGTTGTAGAAATGGCCTTACGATTAAATTAAGGAAGTGAATCTTTCTTCTCTGTTTGTGTTTTATATGAATCACTTTTGTTGTGTTTTTAAATATGCATCAACTGCAGTATTTCACGAGCTTTAGGAACATCTTGAATTTTACTTCCCTGCCAAAAACTTGAATTTTTGATCCCAGTTTTCCCTCCGTCGTGGGAAACGTGAGACAGAAAGGGAGCGCGGCTCGCAGCAGAAGGAGTCGTCTTCCTCCCTGGTGCAAAGCTTTGAGCATTTGGCTCTGTGGCAGATGGAGGTTCACAGCCACGCGCTGTTGCAAAGAAATGACATTATCCTCCAGTACCTTGTCAAGATGTTATAACATATTAACACGTTCAGTCGCTTTAATTGTTCTCAATTAGTACACTGCGTAGGTTTGTTTGTTGTATACACCCACACCAAGCTCTGAGAAGAAACAACAATTTTACCACCGTTGTCGTCGATCATACCACTGACATAAGACAGTTAGGGTGTAAAACAACACCTTGGTGTCCTTCAAACTTTGATTTGCCAAAACACTGCAGTATCACGTAACACGAGCAGAAATATGCCTTTAAAATGAATTTTCTAGCTCTGATCTCTAAAGTGTTGTATCCAGGTTTTCTTAGAAATTTACAACTGTATTTCTGACACACACAGAACAAATGAACCCCCCCCCCCCTCCAGTGATTTCCTCACGCGCCCTTCGTGGTTTCCTGAACTCCAGGTTGGGGAGCGCATGTGGTCTCTCCGACAGTCGTGCTGACCCACATTAAATACAAACTTCTTTGCGCTGCCTATATTTATCGCTCAATGTGCTTTGCATGAACATTCGCACACTCACACACTAAGTGGTAACGATTGCCACACGAGGTGCTCGTCTCTCAGGGGGGGGGAAGCACCGAATAAACGGAGGCACAAGCGCTAGTTAACTCATAATATGACAGCCACACGTGGAAAGACATGAGGAGGAAACAGGAGAACGCTCGCTGAACTGTAGAAAACGATACAATCCGACACAACAGCCCTTCTGACGAGCAGACTCTCCTAATTTATGTTTTCATCCCGCTTTCCTCGTGTCAGATTCGGCAACACGAGACTATTTCGATTTAGCCACAACTTTAAGCGAGGGAGAAGTAAAGCGCTCCGTCGGATTTATTAGAGAAACCAGTTGGGAATGTATTAGTTGACAGTTTCAGGAGCTGAATGTAGTATGCCGCTGCTCTGCTAAAGGAGGCTCAATAAGCCCTCCAGCAGCTCCAGAGATGCCTTGTTAACTGCGCTTGTTTTCATCTCGGCACACTGGCCGACCACTGATAAGCCAACATTCACAAAATGCCAACTTCTAAGTTACAGTACGGACAGAAAGTGCACCCCAACAGAGTCTCCAGATTTTTTTGGGCTCTGCCGGTTTCGTGGGGACACAGAAAGCCGTTTATGGTCAGTACATACGAGCAACTTTGTATCTCGACTCGTTTTTATCTTGCTTTCATACAGCCGGGATACAACTGGAACGAAGTGATCGTTATCTTGTTAGATTAAGGACAATCTCTGTGCTCACATGTTGTTAAAACCTCTCAAGTGATTCGGGACAGTTAGTGTATAAAGTTAGCACACTCAAAATAAACGCATCTCATTTCTTAGGGAGATTTTTAAAACAATCAGCGAGAGCTCAAAGTTGTTCAGGCATCACACTTCAAAAAAAAAGATGGAAAGTGTCCTTTTTTTGGTAATCTTGCATGAATGTGAGATCAAACAAAGACTGAAGTCCTGAGTAATCCTTTTGTAGAGTTGAGCACGAGATAAAATAAAGATGTTTAGGTCTGAAACAATCCACTTCGAGATTCAATTGAGGTCATAAATTCAATATTACAAGAGGGTAAATGAAAGAAAAATCTGTTAAAGTGCATTAGATCCGCGATGCCAAGGCTGTGCCAGGTACACTCATAGTTCAACCACCACGCAGTCGAGATATTTTGGGCATATCTTGTTCTGCCCTGTAGTGCATCTCACAGGCTGCAAAGTAATCTGATTAATCTCATGGAGATGAAATGACTAACTGACAGAGCATATTGCACAGTAATGCCAAGATTATGCCTCTGCCTCGTGTTGGAGCTGGAGCCTGTTAGACGCCTCAACGGGAACGTGACAAAACGTGGCAGCAGCAGCGGCGTCGCAGACTTCAACGGTTATTTTCGGTGACTTCTGATGCATCCTCTTTCTCCCTTTGCAATAATTACAATTTTGCAAAATAGTGATTACCTTTAGCAGTCAGGGGGCAAAGCCAGCACAGTTTTTGGAGGAACAGGTTGGCACAGAGTGTAAAGGGAGGTGGTGGTGGTGGTGGTGGGGGGGGGGGCACCCGAAAGTGCCAAAAATAAAGGCTTTCATTCATTCCTTTATTTTCTGTCCTCTTCAGTAGAGATAAACACTGTTGAAACGACAACATGTTTGTTTTTCTTCCCTTCTTTTTAAATTGTTCCGAGTGGAGAATTCCTAACCCAACGGGAGCGCCATGGTCGCTGCCCCCCACCCGTCAAACTGTCAGTGATTATAAAGTCAACAATAAGAAAGTGGAGACAGTGACGAATAGAGCCGTTCAACCATCTTCTACACGGCCTCTCCCAACGAGGGTGGCAGGGCGCCGTAACACATCCTCCCTAATGGTGGACGGCACCGTGGGAGGAGGCCGGAGCACCTGGAGGAGGTCTGAGACACGAGACCCCCCCACCGTGGTAAAGAGACCCCGCGCCAGCCGCATGGATGCTGCTGATGTATTTGCTTAAGGAATGGCGGAGACACAGCAGCGCACTTGTAAAACTGCAGACCACAGCACAGTGCACTTTTGTTGGCAACAGTGTCGGCTTTGTATAAACTTAACATTGTGCGAGGGTTGTTGTTTAATTCATGCTAAAAAATTTGGAAAGGGAAAAAAATGGCAGTTTATTCTCCTCTAGAGCTCCTTGCTGCTTGTTCCATTAATACAAACCCCAAAGAGATTTAACACTCGGGTTGATTTTCAACCTTTTCAACTTTTTTTTGCTGGAAAGTGATGCTCTGTTTTTGCTTCAGTCATTTTTTTTTTTGTTCCTTTCCTGTTAAACAGTTTGAAATTTATGTCCCGAGTTCATGATGAACAAGGCATCCCGCCCCATCTACCCTGCTGATTTGTTAGCTGTTGAGTATGAGTTGTGGTGGCTGTTTAATGGAACCTCTGACAGTGCCGGCTTGAGTAATGGAAAGTAATTTTTAAGTAATGCACTTCTGTTGTTCGGAAACCTGTGAAGTAATGCGATTGTTTTCTCCCAATGAGTAATAAGTTATCATACTTCTGTCACCGGTGAACAGAGGAGGGGGATCGACATCAAACAAAGAATCAAGCGCGTCGCCAGCAGAAGACGGCGAGCGAGGATTACGTTGGTGGAACGACGGAGGAAGGAGCAAGATTAATGGAATGATTGATTGCCTCGGCACTTAGGAAAAAACTCCGAGGTGCCCTATTTTTCATCTTCATCTTTTTTCATCTCTTCCCATCCCATCTTCCGTCCCATCCTTTAGTCTGCATCGGTTGCCATCAGGCCGTCTTACATCTCTCGTTTTTGTTTGTCTAACTTTGTAACCGTGTCCCTTTTTGGCCCCTTTCCTGTCTTACTGTATTTCCTTAAACATCAATTTTTGACTTTTTTTTTCACTTTTTAAACATCTTTCCCCGTCATGTCCCGTCTTTGTATCTGCCCGCCTTAGTCTCGACGCTCTTTCTCACTGTCCCTGCCACTCAAATTATACAGTTCTGTCAGTGCCAGTCAGGGATGTTGCACCTGTCGCCCACACTTGCGAACACACCATTATCAAAGGGTGTGGACTGACGCGCACCCACAAACACTCCGAGAGGTGATGTCACAGCGGAGACGCTGTTTTCAGTCACCATCAATAGTGCTCCGTCACACACTCCTGATACACTCTTGATACACCTGCGTTTGCAGAGACGCGCAGTGCCCGACATGTTGTGTCAAAACACTCTTTTTGAACATGATCACACAGGCAGCGCCGCTCCTCCCTCTTCCACAACTTTCCCTCTCCATCTTTCTCCAACTCTTGCACAGTCGCTCGCTCTCTCTCTCTCTCCCCTCTCTCTCTCCCTCCCTTCAGGCCTCCCCCCCTCTCCCTCTCCCTCTCCCTTTGTCATCCACCTTTACCCATGGGAGGCAATTACTGTTTTCCCCTGGACTCAAACTAATTAGCTTAAAAACTCCCACAAATAAATAAAGCATTTGGCGCGTGCACACCAGTGTGTTTACACAGTCTGTGCACCTATGTGCACGTGCTCGCGTGTAAATGAGTGGAAAATGAAGCTGAATACATTAATACTAATATGGCACAGATTTAGCCGAGGCTAAAGCCTGTTAGAGAGTTCCTCTAAAAAATGGGACCGAAGTTAGCGCGCGCGTGAAGCCAGACACACACACACAAACTCGCATGGAAACTCTGATCAAAGGAATGTAACATGTGGCGCAATGTAAGATGGCTTAATTGTGATCGGATATGAGAAGTGAATCCACACAAACATTTGCCTGACGAGTCCTGTTGCCCAGTATGAGGGGGACTGCTCGGTCAAAATGTTATTTCTAGTTGTCGTTTTTAATGATTTGTTGATTGATTTCAGTCGACCAGAATAACACCACAAACTGAAACAAAAGACAAGTTGCAAATTGTTGTGGTTGTTCAGCCGGCCCTTCGCTCGTCTTACTTCAAGTCAAGTCTTCAGCGTGTGGATTTGCTCTTCCAGGACGTCAACTTTTCCATGTGGGACGACAACTTGTCGCTCTTTGTCTCGATTCTTCCCTCTTCTCTTCAACTCACTCTAACCAGTAAAGGCAGTGTCCCACCACCTCTGAGTCTGATCCCTTCTTAATATTACAAGGGAGGTTTTTTTGTCTCCACTGTTGTTAAATGTTTGCTCATACAGATTATTGTTTTGTCCCCTCTGCATACAAGGGTAAAGAGCCACGAGTCGACGATATAAATAAAGCTGAACTGAACTGAGCAGCGACGATCTAACACAGATGCAGGTTGGTAAGTCCTGCAACTGGAAAAACTCACCATTCAAGGCAATAAATTGAATGCATTTTAGGAGGTAATCACCTTACTTATCTGGGCTGAGGTGTGAAAAACTCGGCAGCAAAAAAAAAAAAAAAAAAAAAGCACGCTTTAAAAGAAGTGTATTCAAGACTTGACATACAGCAATGAGAGGAAACAAGATTTCCGAGGGTTACGCTGCTCTCCAAGTTGGAGCCTTTTGCAGCATTCAGCCCACGCATAACAGACGTACGCGTCGCACTTATACAAAAACATCCACTCATAACCGCATAATGCATGTGACAAGTAAAAAGCACTCCTATAACTTCACTGAGTCTACTTGGAAAACAGGTATACACACAAGGAGACCCGCACCTAATTCCTGATTCATCGATTCCTCCGGAGGGACACGGGGTTACTCTTAGTAATAGCACCGATTCTCTGTTGCCAAAATGAACATCAACGCACGCACACACTCGCACGGCAACAACACAGCACCCTGGTGGAAGGGTGGAGCGTGTCCTATTTTTTAATAACAAAAAAAGCTCTGGGGACCGATGTGTGTTGATAGCTAAATGACACTTACAGGTTGATGTGCTGTGGATGTGGCAGGAAAAAAATAACAGGCTGCCAGGCACGGGGTGGGGGAGGGAGTTGGGAGAGGATGGGAGGGAGGGAGGGAGGGAGGGAGGCCAGGTCTACATAGGGAATTCATGCAGCAATGAGGAGCTGATTAAAGTGCCTGGCAGAAAAGCTGGCAGAGCTGCAACGAGACACAGTAGATCAGGGCTAGCCAGGGAATCCGAGTTCGCAGAGCAACAATACTAATCCCTGCAGGCACAAATATTGTGTCTTAACAGACCGTGCTTCCACTAAGCGACTGAAATAACATTTTAACTTCAACGGTTATGGAACAATTTGAATGATTAACATATTTTAACACGTAGAAAAAAAAAAAGAGGCTCGTTTAACTGCTTGTTCTTATCAAAGGCTGCACACCTGCTGGAAAACTTCCAGCGGGCCTTGCACACTTCAGGCAATACTTATTCAGAAAGCTCTTTACACGAACAGGAAATATTTACAGGTAAGGATCTTGTTAACATATAGGAACGCAGAGCCATTTTCCTCTCATGCAGGAGGCGCAGCACGAGCACGGCTAAATGCCTCAAAACTGACTGTGAAGAAAATATTTAAAAGTAATTTGAAGCCACAGTGTTTTCTGCCTTCTTGTTGCCCTTAATAGAGGAAGATCTCCTTCACTGAATTAATGACAGTACTCGCTTACGCACGGGATAATTTATCTATTTTTACCAAGTGAAACTGTAACCCTCCAGGGGGGGAGAAAAAAAACAGCAAAGGCTCAATTTCACACAACAAAGGCAATATATTTAATGAGTGATGCTTTTGTTTAGACTTCCTCTTGTAACTAAATTGATCACAGAGGACGAGATTGCGATCCATCAGACTTCACTCAGCAGATGACAGTGATTGATCAGGCTTGGACATGATACACATGCTTTTACATAATTAATAAAAACAGCACATCAGAAAAAAAAAAACTCAGCAAACCTGATTTTTTTTTTCACCCCCCCTCCCCACTTCTTCTGCGCCTGGAAAGTGCCGAGGTAAATCTGAACAGAAACTTCATCGAGAAAGAAAAAGGAGCAGCGCTGCGAGCCAAACACAACTTTGAAGTTAGTATACAGTTTTAAGATAAAGCACAGAGCTTATAGCTGCTGGGGATGAGTGGAATTATCATTGTAATAGCCTCTCTAATACTGTTGATCAATGTTCTGCAAAGCCAAAAAAAAAAAAAAAAGACAACAAAAACTTCTGTGCATTTATTTTTTGGGGACTATTACAGCACCGTATGCCTGTGAGGATTGTGCGGCTCATACAGATACGCGCACTTAATATCACTCCAGTCCTCCGGGAGCCAACCTGCATGAAAACTGTAGAGAGCTCCCAGCACAACAGGCATCCTACTTAATTATAGTTGCTGTTCAGCTGATATGTGTGTCCATTAGTTCAGTTCAAATGTTTGCGTGGAGCAGCGGGACACTTGATAAAAGACCCGTGCAGCAGGCCCATACACGGAGCTGTGCTGGGTATTGCAGCAGAGACCATAAAGTGTATTGGTGCAGAGAGCTGAAAATGTTGCCTATAGCAAAGTAGACATTGTGTACAAACACACGACGTGTCCAAGTGCAATGTGTATGTGTTGTGACTATGAGGGAGGGAAGGAAGGAAGGGAGGGGGGCGGTGGAGGTGGCGGTGATTTTGCTCAGTGGTGACAATGCGTATTACTCATATCTGATTATAAGACGGTGAGGCAGGAGTTGGACTGATGGGAAAGGGGGGTGAAGTGAGGCAGGGAAAGGGAATGCAATCAATGAATACATGGCAAGGAAATCAAGGGTGTGCGTCTGTGTGCGAGTGTGGGGGTTTGTGTAGTGACTGCCGACGTGCGGGGACCGAAATCTATCTGCACGCTCACTGTTCCGCGCCACAACAGAGTGATAAATTAGGTGACACGGTATAAGGTTAGAATCAGTTTAGGGAGAGGCTGTATGTTAGGTTGAGTTAGGGTTAGACAAGAAGTAGTTATAGTTCAGCTTGGGCTTAATCTACAGTAAATCACTGGAGGTCAATGTCGTGTCCCCAGGAAAGTACCAAAACGTGTGTGTGTGTGTGTGTATACACGCCCCCCTCCCCACACACCCCCACGTTCGGCTCGCCCTTATTTTATCCTCTCCCAGTTCCATCCCTACCCCCCACCATATACATCTCCATGGAGACTGCCGCCTGGCAACAGCTGGAGGAGATCCAGTTGCCGCGGCGACACTCACGCCCGGCAGTAAGGAGCGGTGATGTCACCGGGGCGGCCAGGATGGGGCGCGCTGCTCCGCGCGGGCCGAATGATGGCCGTGGTGAGACTTAAACACTCGTCTTGTCCTTTATCGCCGCCATCGATCAACCATCGCTCCTGTGCAGTGACAGATCCTCTCAGTTGTTCGTCTTCATTAGAGGCGCTCCTGCGCCGTCTTTGTTCATCTCTCTTTCTCGGCCCCACGTCCGACGTCTCCCGCTTTCTTTTTATTCAGCTCCTTTTAATTTGTCTCTCTGTTCCGTTATCGCCCTCCACTCCTCCCTCCCTCCCTCCCTCGCTTGCTTGTCTCGCCCTCGTCACTTCTTCCATCAGTTCAGTTCAACTAAGGAAGCTTTAATTGCCTTTTAATATGCACTTCACCTGAAAACACAAACGCACTGCCGAGATGCATCTCAAATTAGATTCAAACAAACAAGACAAGGCGACTCAAACTATAAAATCAGCATTACGCCAACAAATGGAGGTGCGCAGTCTTTGCTTAAACCTTTCTTCAGGGGCGAGAAAGGAGATCTACACTATATATGTTGTTACAGGCAAATCAATTTAATCATGCAGAAGGAAGAGATCAGATAGAAAAACTCTGTCCCGATGTTTCTAATCGCAAACTGTGGAAATAGAAAATGTCTCGTAAAGGTCAGCTATTCACCGAAGTGAAGAGACGCGGTCGCTATTATTTTTAGCAAAGATTACCGAGAGTTCAAAGAAGAGAAAACTTGTGTGAAGTGACTCACGGAATCCGACAGCTACATTACATTAAATGGTTCGTGTTAATCTCGCTGCAGAAAATAACCACCATGTTACTGCTGCACATATGGATTTGTCGAGTCGATGTCACAGTTTGCAGAGATCAGCAATTTATCTTCCTTTATATGAAGTTGTATTTATACCATTATGCAGGTACGGGGTGGCACGTACAAGCTCCAGGAATCACAAGTACAAACAAAGCAGCATCATGTGTTGAAAACTGTATTTTTATAAACAAGACTGTTCTGTTGCTGCAGCCCCCAAATCACTGGAAAGTTTCATCGACTACATTTGTGTGTATTTCATCTCTGGAATGTTTGTTTTTGTATTCAACAATCAAATCTGCTCCTTTACACGTGGCGAAGTGGCAGTTTAACAAGTAGCACCGCGACTCTGCTGCCTCTGGAGATTCATTCAACTTCAGCGAGAGTTTCACTGGAGGCGAAATCCCACTGATTTAGCTTCAAACGGGACTCGCAATTTCTTGTATTTCTGACCGATTATGTGAACACCTCAGAGCTCTCGCGTACACCTGTCGAAGACATTCATCATATCGACTGCCAGGTTTATGAACATCCTTCATCCAAACCACAACATCATCACAGCTGAAAGAACGCACAAACCACCAATTATTTCCTGGTGGTACCAAATGAAAAAAACAGAAGAAAATAAAAGAGGGGGGCATCGAACCGCTCACTTCCTTCTACTTTGTATTCATGTGATTTTTCTCGATCACCAGCGATGCCGTCCCTCTCTCTGCTGGACAGCTGTCCGGCGCTTCGCTTCGGTGTTCCTATCCGGCCTTTATCGTGTCATCCACTCCCCCGTTTTTTTTTCCCCTCTGTGCATCCTTCGCTCCAATCACTATTGTGCCAACAGCCAAACACCACATCTCATTCCATGCACATACATGTGCACGCACACATGGGAGTGAAACAGATAAACCCAAACAGTGGAGGTAAACACAGCGGATAATGGCAGAGCCGCTCCAGGACACACAGCAGGACATTAATTTTCCAGGCCCTAACCTTATTATTAACCCTCCATTGTTACACGTCTCATCCACAGCTTAACCTCAACCTCGTCCGTATTGCGATGGTGAAAAATAGAGTCATAACCCGAGCGCACGTCTCGATGACAAAGATTTAAACCACGAGATACAGTTCTCACAAAGCTAGAAATCCACGCGTAACACACACACACACACACACAGCCGGATCTTTTTGTTATGGTTGGCCAGTGACCCCGGGAGAGACTGAGAGCGGAGGAGCCAAGGAGTCAAAGAAATAAAGCCTGGGAAGGGAAACAGGCATGTGATGAAGGAGGCAACAAGGCAAGACAGAGTGGTCCCGCTTCAGTTAGCACGCTAACGTGATCTGAAACACTCCGCGTTCAAAACAGACCTAATTAATAGTGCGGCGCGGAGCCTATAGCTAGGCTAATGCTAGAAGCGCTGAGGAAACCGAAGGAGAGGGGCCACTGCTGGGGGAACGGGAGCGTTTAGTTACTGGGGTGGAGGAGATCAGCGCTAAATGGCTTGTGAATTAGGTAATTTGCTCGAGAGTAACTAATGTCCTTGTGTTAGTGTCACAGGAAAACCACTCTGGGAGCACACAAGCACCAGCGCGTGTCCAAAAATACAAAGATTTTCTGGATGGAAAAAAAAGATTTAAAAAAATCAGACAGTACAGATTTGAAGACATGTTCCTTTTGCGTAAATTTCAAGAGATGTGAAGGATTTTGTGTTTGCTCCTCTATCACATTTCTATCCAGCACTTCTGGTCAGATGAGGAAAAAAATAAATCATTGAAACACATTTGAGGCAATCATGTAGGAAGGAAAAAAATATCCCAATGGTTCAATGAATAAATATGAACTGCTGCATCTTAGGTAAGTTTGGAGCCACTGTGGGGAACGCTGGGACTCATCAGTATCTCTGTGGCTGAGATTAAGGCCCTATCTCCTTGTTAAGGCACCAGGTGTGCAGTTGTGGACCTGTGAGTAAACACACTGTGTGCGCAAACAGGGACG
Organism: Malacoctenus triangulatus; assembly: GCA_032274725.1. Lineage (NCBI taxonomy): Eukaryota > Metazoa > Chordata > Actinopteri > Blenniiformes > Labrisomidae > Malacoctenus > Malacoctenus triangulatus. The sequence goes on from JAUESE010000010.1 coordinate 6,124,111, forward strand.
CGAGAGCTCGATAGATCCGAGTAGATATGTGCTCTGCGACACGTGATATGCATGATAGTGTGTGCCGGCGCCGTGGGTGCGCGGAGGGTCGCTTCTCGTCGGGCCGATTTCTGCCTCATCCGCCTGCGAGCTGTCTCGGGGATTAAACGCTGACACCGACTCTTTGGCCTTTTTTCCGACACTTCTCCCATCCCATTTTCTTAGCCCGTCTCGTCCTCTCCCATCTAATCTGTCCCTCTTTCTCTCCGCCGTGGGTCTTGTTTTTCCTTCCACTCCATTTGTTTTCTGTCCCTTTCGGTCGGTTCTCAAGTTCATCTCCTCTCTCGCTTTCCCTTCTCGCTATGTTGTGAATGCAAATAGCCCTGACACAAATTAACAGCGACGACCCCCCACCCGTTAACCACCAACGCACACACACACACACACACACACACACACACACACACCAGTACACTTTCCCCGCGCTGCACACACTCCTAATAGGAGAGTAGGACGATTGATTGCTTCCTATCACAAACATTTGGTAAGTGTAGGTTGGGGTACACGCGTTCACATGTCGACGCACACAAAGCAGCATCCCACAGGCCTGTGTGTTTTTTTAATATTTGTCATAATGCAAACGACACAAACAAAAGACGTGCGCGGGTACAAATTCATCTCACTTTTCTTCCCCCTGCTGCAATCAGACTCCATCAACGCTCAGCTCGCTAAATATAAAAGCGATGTTTACATGTAGAAGCAACACGCTGTATGAACACAATAGAACAATAACAGCCAGCGACTTGTTTTCATCCTCCGTCGTCTCAGGAAAAAAAAAGAAAAAAAAAAGCCTTCGGCGGTCCATTGTGCTTCGTTTACAGCTGTTTTTCCCCCGATTATTTACATGTGTTTTCTGTAAAATGACTGACAGGCAAAATCCAGCCACTTCAAATGTCACTCGTGACAGAGTCATCTGCCAGGTCGCTGCTTCACAATGGAGATGTCCGAGTAAAAATAACACTGATTTTTTTGTGAAATCAGATTGACAATTCAAAAGAGTGACAGCAGAAACTGAAAGCCGTCTCAGCCTCACTGCCACAGAGCCTCCGAGCGTTGTCATCGTATTTTCCAGACCACAGTAAAAAATTTGAGGACCGAGGAACATATTAGGGGAAAACAAAAAAAAAAAAAAAAAAGGAGGTCAAGTTTTAGTGTGAAAACTGCCAGCTTAAGACAGAATTAAGACCACAATGATGGTTTTCAGTGATAAAATGTTAGAGTGTGATGATTTGTTGTCTCTGGAAGTCCCACAGCGAGACAGAGAGGTTGAGGATCCGGGCCACCCGGCCACGCCATCCATCTTTCGCGGTCAAACACAGAGACAGAGATAGTTGACTGAGCACACACACACACACACACACACACACACACACACACACACACACACACACACACACACACACACACACAC
>JAUESE010000010.1:6166450-6177078 GCA_032274725.1 Malacoctenus triangulatus
CCCCCCCCCCCCCCCCCCCCCCCCCCCCCCCCCCCCCCCCCCCCCCCCCCCCCCCCCCCCCCCCCCCCCCCGTCCTGTTATCATGTCAGACCAGGCGGTAAAATGAAACCTTCAAATCACAGTGGAAGAGAAAAACTTATAACCTAAAAAAATTCAGGCAAATGAGCAGGAGGAAAAATGTGTTCTCCAGGTGATAAATGAAGGTTTTTCAATTTCAGACGTTAACTCACTATTATATGTTGACTTATTCACATCTTCTCCTTCCATTGGTGGAGCACCTTTCTTTTTATCAGTGTGTCCAATGGTGATTAAATTTGAGGGGTTTTTTTTGTCTGTAAATTTATTTTAATTCAATTAATTACAAATACACGGAAAAAAAAACTTCAAGCAATTCCATAGCAGTTTCATATCCATGCTCATATTAGGTCTACCTAATGGATGCGCGGGATGTCAAAGGGTTCAGTTCTTGTATTGATCCTCTTGGACAAGTTGTTTATGTGGGTCGGACCATCCTACTCATTTATTTCTCCACCTTCACCACAGATTCAGTGCAGTGTGTTGCTGCAGTGGAGCGCCCTGGCTGTGGCTGCGTTACAATACATTTGTTTGTATGCAAACCACATCAGTCAGACCAAACCTTCTGCCGTACCGGCAACGCTGACAGATCAAGCACCGACTGTGCCGCTCTGAAACCGGTTGGACTCGCCTCTGCAGCAGCGCCGCGTGGAAGGTCCTCCCGTGTAAGGCGCAGCCATCCATCCAGTTTGGGTGGGAGCGTCCCGTTTGAATCACGGCATGAGCAACCGATAATTCACACTGACCTCTGAGTGACACAGCCGGCTGATTCAGGGCCATCTCCATGCTGTTTGCTACCACCGTGTAATGTCTGTTATTACAGTCACCCTGCCACCCAGCTCCATCAATTATGTCAATAAGACACCTCCTCCGCCAACGTTTCACATACATTACAGACTGTTGACACATCAGTTTTCACCCCATTGTGACTGCAGCAGGAGCTGCACTGCTTAACGTACAGGGAGGAAATCACAAAATGAACTCCATTGAAATCATTAAAGAGAGCAGGAGGATCCGTGTTGCTGACTTGGCCAGATTCTGTACATCATCTCACAACCGAAAGAGTTATTTTTCAAATGAAAAAGGACACAGACTGAAGACAAGCTGCACAATAGATCTTCACTACATTTATCCCAGGAGAAAGAGGTAACAATACTGAACAAAGTGAAACCGTTTTACAATTACAAGAAAGGGAAGATACAAAGGACAGCCCACATCTATCCACAGGCACAACATTATTGGCAAACAATCTAATCAACATGTTTTCTCTTCTAATAAAGATTGCGCCTCCCTGCCAATATTGCGTCTCGACAAATCCAGCTTTTGTGTGGAGAAGCACCATAAAGACCTCACAATGGTGGAAAGTTTATCTGGTCCAAAGCCGACCTCTATGGGTGGAGAGATAAACCACTCCGGGCTTCTGTCACCATCAATTCTCGTGGCCACCAGCTCCTCTCAGACCCATCATTCCTCTTAAAACCGCTGGGTCACACTGAACCACAGGGAAGCCGGAGAGTGACAAGGTTAGCCGCAGTGGAGTCGTGGGGCAGGGCAAGAGTCAGCTTAGGTGAAAAAGTTCACAAACCCGTGAAAGGAAAAAGTAGAAGAGGGCGGTGCGAGGAGCTGAATGGGGATGACATAAAAACCGTAGGTAGTTAATCAACACAGAGATCTATTTAAATCCTCGTAAAACCCAGGAAGGCACATAAGAGGGGGGGAAAAGAGGAATAGTGCCACTGTATGGAGGAGAGGTTGAGAAATGACGGATGGCGAGAATGATGCTCATCCTGTGGGCTCAGAAACGCAGAGAAGAGAGACGCCGTCAGGCACTGAAGGAGAGAGCAATTAGATTTATCTGCTCATTAACAGAGGGGATAATTGACTACAAGAGTCTGCAGCGATACACTGGGAGACAGGGGGAGAAGGAGAAAATGAGCCAGGGAGAGAAATGAGAGCAGGTGGAAGGAGAAAAGACAGGAGGCAGGCAGGGAGGGATTGAGAAGAAAGGGGAACAAGGCAGGGGAAATAAACAAGGGAAAAGTGAAAAATGAAAAGAATGGGGAGAAAGGAGAAAGAGGGATGGAAAGGGGGGAGAAAATCAGCCCACAGAGAATGCTGAAGAAAAGGATTAGCGAGGGAAGAGGGAGTAGGAGGGAAGGCAGGAGGAGTAAATGAGGATAAATGTACAGAAAAGTGTTTGTTCAAGTACGCGCGTGTGTGTGTGTGTGTGTGTGTGTGTGTGTGTGTGTGTGTGTGTGTGTGTGTGTGTGTGTGTGTGTGCATTTTTTATGTTCCTGTTTCAGGGCACCAAGACGCACTCACACGTCCTAATTCGTCAGCGTAGTCATATGGGAGCGTGTTATGTCACAGGACTAGTTTCACTCAACTTAAAAGCCCAGACCGTGTCTGCCCCGCATCACCTTAGGATATGCAGGCGCACACACACACACACACACACACACACATAGACACACACACTCACACATTAACATGCACTGTGCACCAGAGCTTACAAAATAATCCACATCATTGTCCACCTGCTGAGGCATAGCCATTTTCAACAACTGCAATCAAACCCTGACACACTCTTCAGAAGCGATGTAGCAGCCTGCAAGATTGGCATGTGTGTCATTAGTGCTTTGTGTTTGCCAATGAGTCACTCACACAGGCATGTGTTAGTCACTGAAGCTGGACGCGCAGCCACGATGATGGATAACACCTTCATTAGTCTGTCCCGAAAGGCCTCAAACCTTTTCCTTACACGTTATAATGTTGACAGATTGAAATGTCACAGTTTTTATTTGTATTTGAATAATTGGCCATAGTTTATTTGGGCAGTTTAATAACATAACCTTGTCTGAGGGAAAAAAAAAAAAGTCTGTTCAGACAGTGTTCATTTCCTCCGACACGACTGTTGTTTTGAATGAGGTGTAATTGCAGCATGAATGGTCGGTAAGTAAAAACACAGAGTTAAGAAACTGTTCTGATTTCTGTTTGTAAAAGGGTTCGTACACGGATGTAGCAGTCTGTAATTATTAAATGTTGACTATCTGAGAAGATATGATGATTCACTGACTTACAGAAACCAGATGCTCGCGACATTTCATACAGACATTTATGTCTCAGAGAAAAACACTTTTATTCACTTCTAATTTGCCTAATAGTCCAGCATGACCAGACACTTTGGGAATCACGCCGACGTTCCCATCGGCTCAGCAGCACTTTGTAGTGCTAATTATAAAAACATCTGCATGTTAACAACATGCTAAACGAAGTCAGTGAGCTTGTTACACGTGATTAAGGATCAGGATGTTCACCGTGTCACTGGAAGCAGAGCATGAACTATACGGCCCAAAATACCACCGTGAACACCGACAGGCTCATTAGAGCTACAAGATGTTGATAGATGGTGGGAGACGTTGAAGCCCAGAAATGTAGCTTTGTTTCAAAGTTCACGCCGACTGAATCGTCTCATGCAGAGAGTATTTCTACAGTGATTCCTTACCTGAGGTCCGGAACCCATTGCGAGGGCTGTTTTAATAAGATTTAACAAGAAAGCTACAAGTAGAATTTAGCAATAGAACTTGTGTAAGTGCCTCTTTTAGTTGGTTAGTGAAAAGGGATGTGTCTGCTAGTATTTGGCATCACTCTAATGTTAGGGCAGCTCAGTCATCAGCAAGAATCTGCTGTCTTTCTTGAGGCTGATCAGCAGAACAAAAATAAAGTTATTTTTGCTGATAAACGTCTTCTGACCTGAATTAACGCTTTCACATCAGTTAAGATGGACGACACGGTGTGTCTGGACTGTTCCGGCTGCCTTCAAGCTGATACAATGAGACTGAGTGTCACGTTTCCATCAGCTTTTGCACCTTCCCCTGATTCACTTCCCTCATTTCGCCTGATCTTTTCTTCTATGTTTATGAATCGATGCTTACGAAGTGCATTTTGCATGTTCTCCCTGTTCGTGTGTAGGATTCCTCTCAGTTTACCTCGACATCAGTCGATGACTCCACATTGTCCCGAGACATGAAGGTGTGACATCGTCCCTCTCCGAGACGACCCAGGTTTAGTCTGGCCCCGACTGTGGGTGGTGCTGACACACTGTTCAGCCGCGCCACAGTCGGGCTGAAAACGAAACTAGGTCGACCAAAAATACACGTGGTGTGAGGGGATCCAGTTTTCTTATGATGACATTGGAAAAAAACACATCAGTTAAAAGACAAATATCGTTAACGCAAACAATTCTGGATTTGAAAGAAAAAAAAAAGTCCAATCCCTCTTTTATCGAAGCATTCATGTATTTAGCCATCTGTGAGTGTGTCTTTACACTCGAAAGCACCCTCAATTTTGACTGCAGCACACAGCCCCCCATGTTCCAGTTAAAGCTCTGTGGGATTTCGGATTTAAGAGACAAAAGCTTCGAACATTTGACTCCTTGAAGAAGCAGTCTGACTCTGAGCCAGACACGCAAGTGCTTCTGGGATGGCTAGACACGGGAAAATGTGTGACGTACCATTAATGCAACATCGCCGCTTTGATCCCACGGAGGTGGACTCAATCCACACCAAGTGAGAGCAAGAGAAAGAGAGAGCGGGAGAGAAAGAGAGAGAAACAGAGAGAGAGGGAAGGAAAACATTGCAAGAGAGGGGAAGAAAGCCACCCTCAGTCACCTCCCTCATCAGCTTCTTTTTTTTTCCATACTGATGATTCAATGGATCTCCAAGTAAAGCCGCTGTTGCCCTCAGTTGCATCATGGATACAGCAAAGATGAGAAAGAAATAAAACACATGGGAGAAGGTGAGCGTAGGCAACGGAAAGTCTTGACTCAACTTGCACCGTTTCATTTTCACTTTTATTCCTGATATTGTTTCACTCTCCTCGTCTCTTTGTCTCACTGCTTCCCGTCCCTCAGGCTCCTAAACTGTTGAATTTGCTCGCCAGTCCATTGTTCATGTGTCCATTCCGAATAATAAAATTCAATCATGCATCATTGCACAGCAGAAATAAAGTGCCGTGATAGCAACGTTACGTAAATTGGATTTATTCCACTAATGCAATTATACATACTGGTTATATGTGACATCTCCATTATAGGAACACTCCAGCATTTAATGAAATGCATTTATAGTGAATTGTATTTATGTATGAGCTTCTCTTGCACATATAAATACATTTCAAAACACCCGTGCATTCAAAAATCTTCTCTGTTTTGGCCTTTTACAGGTCAGTAACAAGAAAATGTGCTTTTTGTTCATGTTCTCTCTCCTTTTGTTTGAACCTTTTTAGAGTGGTTATAATTTAACACATTCTCTTCCGTTCACGCCTAAACATCTCTAAAAGCAACTCTGGTGACATCTTATTTGGTCTTCACTGATAATTCATAACCGTTGAATTTCATAAAGAGTTGTTATGAAAGGGAATGTAGATTTTAAACTTCGAAAATATGAAAAAGATGAGCTGACCTCGTGACTTTGTATTAATGTGAGACTTCACAAAAATGCAGCTTTTTGAAGAAGTGCAAACATTAACAGACACTGAGTTTCCCGCTGTCTTATTTCCTCCTTTTCTTTCTGCCTCTGATGCATTTCTGTGTTTTCTCTCTTATTCCAGCACTGCTGCAGTTTCAGGGTTTTACGGTCAGAGCGGTTGTGAAAGTGGAGTCAAGGTTGAGCTTCCAACAGTTGGCCTGCTCTCAGCCTATAAGACTGTGAAACTGCCTGACGACGCAACTCTGCATCCCAACGCGAGAGCAAGACGCGTGCGCGCAGGCAGCGTGCGTGCGCGCGCAAGTATACCTCCATGCTTGACAGGAAAAGGAAATGGCTTTTCTCCATTTGGAGAGCCACAAACAAGAGGTGCTGTCGGCCCATTTCAGATAGCAGTCTTCTTAAAGAGCCCCTCTGTCTATGAATATGGAGATGAGGATTTAGGAAGGAGGGAGGGAACGGAGGGAAGAGAGGGGGGGGGGAGAAATTGAAGGAGGGAGAGATCAGAGAGTGAAAGGAGGGAGCAAGAGAGCAATTCTGTGTCTCTGAGGTGCCTTTCCCTTCCTGCCCCGTGGCCCTTGGCTTGGATTTACGCACTGGATTTAGAGGAGCGTATCTGTGTGTTTGTGTATGTGTGTGTGGTGCAAATGAGAGGGTCTATGAAGACACGGAGCCGGAGGCGACAGGTCATGGGGCAATCATGCACAAACATGCCGAAAGTGATGGGACAAAGAAGCACACACACTCACAAACACTCCTAATCAGCCTCTGTCCCCTCATCTATTATCTCTTCCCATACAATCCTTCCTATCGTCTCCACTCCATTAAACACATTTGCGCTCACACATACAGAAGACACACACACACACACCTATACGTTTACTGGGAGCACTGCTTAGAGTCACACTGCTCCACCTGGCTCCTTCTCATCGTGCTGCTCATCTCCCCCCTTCATCCACTGCCGGGCCAGTATCCGTTGCACCTTAGATAAGCCTATATGGCTTCCCTTCCCGCCTGCACTCATTTATATGCAGCTCTCCGGCAAAACAAACAGTCGTCCGTGTACAGCAGATAGCATCTCGGTATCACCATCCAACAGCCAGTACACACCACATGAATTATGGATGGTTGTAAGTGTGAGGACGAGGTCAGACAGCGACGACAAAGGGCAATCCCTCTGGCCCCGTGAGATGATTGATGACAGCAAATATTACGTTCATTTTCATCATTATTATTGTTCGCGCTGTGGAATTGATAAAAACACTTTTGGCGCCGCTGTCAACACATTAGAGAAAACCATATGCAGCCACTGAACTACGACCCGCGCAAAATGAAATAACATGCAGGTGCCCTGGATTGCATTACTGTTGTCGCTGTTTTTCACACCGCTGTTGCCACCATAACTTTATGTAATTATTGCTGCAAACAGAGAAACAGAAAACACAAAATCACATCCCGAACAGGCTTTGTTTCCCTTTTTCTCCTATCCTCAACTCGCCAGAGGCGTTCCAGTGAAGCCAAACACAGAGACTCCCACACTCACCAACATACCAGAGCAGAAACCATCAAAACAAACACAGTGCCAGTTTCCTGGGTCTATTTTGGATGCTTTAGAAAGCATCTTGTTTTGGAGCTCTTGCTCAGTTCAGCCGAACTGGACAATGTCAGAACAAGCAAAGCCTTGAATCCCTCCTTGTGCTCTTTGACACCCTCAAAGGGTCCCGGGCCCTGGACAGGGAACCAGTGAGGGCCGTGATAAGGGAACAATCCACACTCTTCATCGTGCAGAAAGCCATATGAAGCAAACATGAAGAGTTGGAGCTGGAGTAAACAAGTGAGCATCTGTCAGAGAGAGGTTTTCTTTGTTTGATATGAAATTCCTCTCTGGGGCACTCTGCTGGCCTAAATTTGCAATGGCTTGTCCACAACTTGAAGCACTTCCAAGTTGATTCTGCCCATCAACTTTTGCGACACGACAATCCTGCTCATCTACACTTTGATTAATCTGTGCAACCACCCAAAAATACACTTTGTAATTCGCTGCAGACCAGCAGGACGAGCGTGTCTGGGAAAAGACACAGAAAAAAATTTCTCCCTCTAAAAAAGAGCTGATTAACCACTGGATTTGTCAAACTTAAGACTGCTAAAGACTCATATTACAGTCATTGGAGAGTGGCATCCATTTGAGCACAGAAATAGGACAGTGGATTTTGTCCTCCTTCCCCTACATGGTAATCACATTAGGAACAGATCCACTTAATCCCAGCATGCCGGGGACTAATGGTAATAGCAACCAATAAGTCTTCCAATACTTACAAACACAAGCATTGTCGTAAGATTGTCTTGAGGAAGACGGGAACCTGCCTTTTAAAGCACAAATGATCGACATCAAATAAAATTGAAGTTTAAAGAACTTGGAAAATATTTGCCTTTTTCAGGTTCTATGAAAACGTGCTGTTGTGAACAAAAGTAATCTGTCGATGACCTTTTGTTCGCCAGGAGAACTATAATTAAAAGAAAACAATTATTGTTGTTTGTACTGCTTAATATTCCCTCAGTTCATTCAATGCTGTTAGTCTGGTAATAACACCAATAATAATGTATAAAGTTGGAGAAAAATGCGCCAACAGTCGAAGCTTTGCAAAAACAATGATAACCTTGCTTCTCCTTCTGCAAATGAAACAAACGTCCGGACACTGCATTTTAAGCGACTGCACAGTTTGTAATGACCACAAACAGCACGCTCCCTGCTCAGACACATTGTTATGTGGAACAGCAGCGGACACACTCTGAATGCAGCTTTACAATAATTAGCAGAGCACAGAGCAGAGAGGCTACAAGTCTCCCCAACAGTCCGGAGACACGCAGTTCAGGTGGAGTAGAAACCCCGAGCGTGTTAATGTGAGTGTATGATTGTGTTAACCCCGTGATATGCCGCTCGTTTCTCACCTAATGCATGCTGGGAATAGCTCTAGCCCGCCTGTGACCCTGCAAATGGATAAGTGGGTATAGAAATTGGATGGATGGATAATTAGTGAAACTGACAGCAGTGGCAGCCGTGACATTGTCGTCACATTCATCATCAGCTCCATTACTGTAATCATACTTCCAACCATCATAATCAGCATTACACCTGTAACTTCATCACCATCAGCGAAGGCCCGGGAGAACGCTATCGCGCCGGATCATCTTCCTCTCTCCGGGCCAGCTGACGTCATGACCGCGGCCGCCTGGAGCGCCGGCGTCCTCCGTAGTTTCACTCATTTCTTAACAATGGCACCATATAATGAGAGCCATAACCATTATTGTCCAAAGGTCTCCTGCTCCAATCTTTTACTTTACCAAATGACTTTCCCCTGCCCCGACACTCTCGCCATCGCTATTTCCCATTCCCCCGCTCTAATTACACTCTGTTTGTTTGGCCTCCTGGCTGCCCCTTAATGCAGCGGAGAGGCATCATTAAAATGATTTACAGATGTAATCCCCCCCCCCACCCCCCAATCTCGCCACCCTTCTCCCCACCCCGCTCTTTCACCCACTCGCTCCCCAAGTTCCCGCCCCCCTGGCTCGCCTCAAATATAACTCAGGCTAATATGACCAGCGGGATTAAAATCAGTTTCGAATAATCCCTTTTGCTCGCTGCCTCGGTCTTTTCATGCTTCCTCTCTTGCTGCCCTTTCCACCCCTGCAACTTTCTTCGGCTTCGCCCCCACAACTTTTTCAGCTCGAGACTGTTTTTGTGAGCCGGGCGCTCCGTCGACTTCGTTTCTCCCTTTCTTTTTTCTCACCCTTGTTCTGTCTCCCTTCCTCCATTTCAAACACACAAACACTGTGCCCCTCTGTAATTATGTTATGGAAAGAAACTGTAATCATTCCGGGTGCCTGATTCAAATGTTATCTCTTTCCATTTACTCAGCTTCAAACATGAAGAAAGGAAGTGAGGCAGATAGCTTCCTTCCTCGTCTTAATCTGCCATCATAAGCCTGATGGCTTTAACTTTTTTCTCAGCTTTTTCTTTCCCTTAGTTGACCTCCTGGAACACGCACAAGAGAATACACACCCGAAGATCCTTAAAAAATTAAGTATTAAACGTACACAACAAGCAAACACCGCAGCAACAAACAGCAGGATTAAAATCAGATTCAATTAATCCCTTATTCCCATTGCCACCTACTCAGCAATGCTCCCATTTTCGCACTTTCCACATCACTAACTTGCTCATTTTGTTCCCCAACCTCTATCTTCTTGGGTTAAAATGGGTTTTGTGTGTGTGTGTGTGTGTGTGTGTGTGTGTGTGTGTGTGTGTGTGTGTGTGTGTGTGTGTGTGTGTGTGTGTCTACGTGGGCAGGTAAATAATTTTTTACTCAGCTCTCTGACTCTATGTTATCTCTCTTACCTGATTTTCCCACCCCCAGCCCCCCCACCCCTCCACCCCCCCACCCCCTGCTTTTAATTAACACTCTTTATTTCACAGCTCTCTTTGCTAATCTCTCCATCGGAGGCCTATAGCACTAGAGGCTGAGCTTTCACTCCCACCACGGGCTCTTTGTGCTCTTTCAAAACAGAAACAGCAACAAACACAAGTTTAGTCATGCACACGCAGATAATAACCCACACACACACACACACATACACACACACACACACACTCTCTCTCTCTCTCTCTCTCACCCACACACATCTCTTGAAACACATTAGTACACTCCGATGAAAAAGGCGAAAAGTAAAGATGCGCCGGCAAAAGAAGAAGAAAAAAAATCCCTCATCTAATTTATAGTGAGGAACATACTCTCTTGTTCCCTTTGTGTACTTCAGGTGATGCATAATGCAGATGTATTAACAGAATCGAGTGATAACTGATGCGTTTCAACCTCAAATCAAATAGGTAATTTCCAAAACATTAAGGTAAACCTTCGAAGAGTGAGAGCCATACTGATTAGTGACTTAAAATGATGTGTGTATCAGTGTGTCTGCATGCTGATAAATCTGAACACACACACACACACACACACACACACACACACACACACACACACACACACACACACACACACACACACACTCTGA
>JAUESE010000010.1:6196622-6211748 GCA_032274725.1 Malacoctenus triangulatus
CCCCCCCCCCCCCCCCCCCCCCCCCCCCCCCCCCCCCCCCCCCCCCCCCCCCCCCCCCCCCCCCCCCCCCCCCGCATAAAAGCCACAAAGACACTGCAGGTGCCATTACGGGCCCCTTTTAATAGAGTGTCCGGTGTTACAGTAACTGATGAGGTAAGGTCTCGGAGGTGTTTTCAGTCACTCCGCTCTGCTGCAGAACATAAAAGCCGCAACAAACAGCCCAGCCACAGCTGATCGCGGCGTCTGACACGCGTCTGGTCCACTGCGGGCATTCGTTATGAGCTCTCATGTGGCTGTCAGAATATTCAGCCGGAGCTCTTTGTATGCATGGCCGTGCGTACCGGCTGAATACGGGATCCCATCCGGTCACACGCGAACAGCTACGCGGGGTACAAAGCATCCCAATCACAGGGAAAGAGCCTAATCAAAATGCCGTGACGCACGGAGGGGGTCAACGGAGCATGGGACACTTTTCATCACATATTTCTGCGGTTGGCAAAAGTGCCAGGCGGGCTGCGCCTTTCACTTTTACTTTCCCGAGGTGGTGTGTTCGGGGCTTCCCAGCTTAGTAGTTCAGAGAAGTGGCCAACACAATGACACACACCCACGAAGCGATAGAGCTCTTTGAGCCAGATCAGCGACTCGAAGCCTTTTAACAACGCTCCGCTAAATGACAGGAATAAGACAAACACGTGCGGCTCCTCTCGGTGCGCTCCTCCGCGCGCCCGCTCGCTCTTCCTGGTGAGTCCCCGTGTGCCAGCGAGCGCTGTCCCGCTCCTTTTTAGGAGACTTGGGCAAACTTGCACGGGGGTGGGGGGGGACGCCTCGGCACGGCGAGGTAGCCAAACACTCTTCCCCATTCACATCACACTCGTCCTCAGCGCGGTCGGGAGCCTTACCAGTGTTCACCAAGCAGGCGACAGTGAGGATGGTGAGGGGGACGCAGTAGTTCCACACGGCCGCCAAAGCCATCGCTGGTATTCCCCTCAAATGCTCTGCCTTAGTATTCCTCTTCCTCGGAGAAATCAGAGTGACATGAACCCGCAGGTTCACTCTCCGACAGCGCCTTCAGTGTCTCTGCCCGCGAGAGAGAAGGAGAGAGAGAGGGGGGGAGCGCGCGTGTGACAGTGCGTGGACGAGAGTGTGTGAGAGAGTGTGTGTTATTGTCACACGTTCAGAGCGCACCAGCAGATTTTTACATACTCTCACTCATACACACCCACTTTCCCTTCCTGTGAGTGCCCGAGTGCGATGGTTTGGCCGGTTTTTCTTGGTTACTTTACATTGTAAATATATTTAAAGAGGGTTGCCAATGGGGCGGGCCCGCGAGTCCCTCCGACCAATTGCGGAGAGTCAGAGCAGGTGGAGGGGTGTGCGGAGGAGAGCGAGGGGCCGGGCTACAGAGGGGGGGAAACGGGATATACAGGAGGAGAAACAGGGAGGGAGGAAGGGCTGCATCTTCCAGTTAATTGAAATCAATTCGTTCCTAATGTGATTGATAACCGGCATTAATTTTGCGACACAAATAACCAATTTGTTTTTGAATTTCGCCCCACGGACTAACACGTGGTAGCCCATCACAATGATTGCAAAGGTGGAAAAAAAAAAACCGGAGGTGATTCTGGCTGTTTGAATTAAAAGTCAGCAATGCTGTATTTTAATAATTGCATTTTGAAGTCAAATGTGGAATGATTATGTAGATGGAAAAGGAATATTTTGAAAGGGTGGATACTTGTTATTTATTTGTTGTGTTAGTCTCAGGTGAGCTCATCAGTGAAACTTAATGTTTATGCGGCTCCTCTGGTGGCAGCAGCTACTTCCTGTCAGTTTGCGAGCACCTTCAACTGTGTCTGCTGATCAACTTTCCCGCTGATGACCTCATGCAGCAGCAGCAGAAGCAGCTTCTGGGGGGTGTTTTGGGGGATGGATGGTCAGGTGCGTGAGCTGCTTTGTCTGCAGGCGTGCACGGAACTCATCAACGGGGAGCGGGGAGGATCAGACCTGGCTGTATTCGGTTAAATCACCGTTCACAATGACGGTAATGGCCCAGAACAAAAACTTGTGCCGAGGATGAGCCTGCTCATCTGTAGTCAGGGCCTATTAGGTCTCGCTAAAGGGGCTCTTTAACTTTACCCGCATGCTGTGGCCACAGTTTGCCCATAATTGTGTGTTCCAGTCAGACAGCCCAGCTCCATTATGAAAATTGTTTCTCTTTTTCTTTCTTCCACTCTTCTTTGCCTCTCTAATCTAGTGTCATGCCATGGACTTGGAGCCTCCGAGGCTTGCAGGCGTCTCTCTCTCTTTTTTGAAACTGTCTTTGGCGCCCCCTTCAGGTAACACCGGGGACAGCCGGACATGTGCTTCGAATCTACGTTTTCCTCTCCCTCATCTGTCACAAATCCTCCAGACATTTTGATCAGTTTGCTTTAAACAGTGAGGAAAGTTCAAACAGGCTGTAATGCATCAAAGCAGTCTATTAGCATGAATATTAATGTCCCTTCCCTTGACTTCCACAAAGTTGCTTTGAACTCTTGCCTCGTAACTGACCTCTACTGATGGATCCGCGTGTGATCTTAAAGTCTCAGCTTGGGGCTCTCTCTCTCTACCCGGTGATTTTATTTTTCGTCACAAGTTCTAACCTTGTTCTTGCGATGAGAATGCCCACCCCCGCCGCCCACGCAACCCCACCCACCATGCCCCAACTCCCATCCCATTCCATTTTTCCCCTGTCAGCCACTCTGCGAGTGTTTGTTCCCGGGTTGGCAGGGAGTCGGTGGCAGCAGCTCCCCCGCACCAGATGGGGCATTGTCAGGAAGTAATGAGGGGAAAACACCTGCTTCTCCAGCGAACTCCACTCCTTCATGTTCAGCCATTTGACACAACATATGCAGGATGCACATACAAAACCAAGTGACCGTGACGAGAACAGCAGTAGGCAATGACATACAGTTACAAATGCCTGGCACTGCGGCGAGTTACTCATTGAGGTGTCATGTTCGGTATAACCCACCGTTACATGTGGGTTTGTGCACTATGAGCTTCCTGGATCAGAAGTTGACACACGCTGCCCGACATGATGTCGCCCACCCACTTCCTGTTAAGACCCAAGAAAACGTATGGGGCTGTTATTTATTCCCCGCGCAACTCCTGTATCACCTGAAGCTGATGTCGAGTGGTTTATCCATGAAGCACTATCAAGGTCAAAATGTCACCACATCCCTCCCCCCCCCTCCCAACCGGAGCCTTGTACCTCAGGGACAACTCCACTGTGTGAAATTTCTGATACATAATCTTGTGTTTTTCTGGTCAAGCGGTTGAAAGCCGCAGGACCAAAACTCACTAAGGAGCTCGCAGCTTTTCACTCATGACTGACTCAAAGGCCAAAACAAAATGGTGCTCAGTGGCATTTAACATGCAGGAGGGCCTTTCAGATTCCCATTGAATTTTATTTTTCCCCCGCAAAGCGTGACCGTTTTGTGAAAACCCTCTCCGTTTTGGCCACACTCTGCCTGTCGGTTGTTTTCAGATTCTTGAGCTTGACCTGAGCGATAACGTAAGCAGATGTTTGTGGAGTTGGAAGGGAAACACAAGGAGTCTGTAAAATGCCAAACAAAGGGTGGCTGCAGCAAAGCTGAGCCGTACAGGGGGGCTTGAATAATCAGTTTAATAACATTATCCTGGCTGTGCTCTGTGGCGCATGCACCCGTTAATGGAGTGTCATTGTTAAACTGCCGCTTCGCCCATTATTAACAACGGCCTACGGTCAACCACACACCGATAATAAAACCACATAAAACCCAACATAACTTCTACAGACAAGCGTAATGAAATTCTCAGCATTATGAGCACAGTTATGGTAATAAGCGATGGTGGTGCGGTGCGGCGTTAAGGGTTACAAGGCAACAGAGGAGAAAATTAAAAAGATGAAGTTGTAGTCCATGATGGTTATTTTGGAGGCGATCACAGTAGACTACTTCTAGTCCGGGGTAACTAGCTGTGGCTGACTGCCCGCGCTTATAACGGATGGGCAAAGTTTCAAGGTTACCCGACTTTACAGTTGTTCTCGCCACGAGAGTCTTAATGTATGAATGCAGCTCGCAGCCTGTGGAGCTAAACTGTCTGAGGATGGGTTTGTGCTTACAGGCAGATGGGGGAAGAGACAGCACAGCGCTCCGTGTAAAGGTCATTGCTTCAGACGAAGGTCTTTCAGACTGAAGTGGGAGGTTGGTAAACAAGCTGATGCAAGCCCAAGATGGCACCGGATCAGGACGAAGCGCGGCCATGCGAACATGCATGTCCGGCTCTCAACTCGTTGTCTATGCTCCACAGCCTCTTTTGTGTGGCGGAGAGGGAACAAAATCAATGGCACGCAAAGCTCTGAAGCTTTTAATGTCAAAGAAATCAAATGTACAGTAAATTAAACGTGGTGGTACAATGTGCCGGAGTGCGGTTGCGGTAAAGAGTTCAGAAGAAAAACCTTCTCAAAGACGCTTTGAACTGCTTCTGCTTTGAAAATAAAAGTGAAAAAGAACAAATCAACAAAATAAAACTATGTCCTGTTACCCAAATGTTTCATTCATAGTGCAATTAAGCTGAGCAATCATGTTTGCAAAACAACAGATAAGGATAAAATTGCATGTCAAGTGTTTACAGCTCAACATACAAGAGATTCTTCACCGAAGAAGGTAGCTTGCCTTTAACAACTCTGCAGAATACATGAAAGGAACAAAAAACTTCATTGCACACTTAACAAGTGACCAATTTCTAAGAAACAATCATCCATCATTTTTTTTGGCTGTTTTTCGACACACTGCATAAAAATAACTCTTGGTCCTTTATAGTCTCCCAAGACCCAAAGATGTGTCCCTCCGCCTGCAGTTTATCCCTTTCTGTGTGTGTCCTTTCTGGCTTCCCTTCCTTTTCTGTCCACCCACTCAATCTTTTTCATCCCTCACGTCATCCTTCCCTCCGCTCTAAGCTCCTCCACCTGCTCACGCGCTCACACCAGAGGCTGTTTGTCGCCGCAGGTGGAGGGTAGGGACTCCGCACTTGATCTGTAGATGGGCTTCACCTGAGAGCGGTCATCACTGGGGAGAAGGAGAGAGGGGAAAGACAGAGGAGCATGATTACCAGTACATCGATCATTCGGCGCGCTCTCGAAAATCATAAGTGAGGAAATTATAGACTGGACTCAAGCACTAAAGCCACACCTGGCATTTTGATTTGAAAGTTCATTATCCTCCTCTTTGCAATTTGTATCTCTTTGTACACACGAGCTTGTATACACATGGCAGCCTTCCTTAGCGAGACTGAAAACCTTCCTTGGCAGAAGCACAGTGAGTTCCTGAATGAAGAAGCTCATGTGGAAATTTAGTCTTTTGAAAATGAATTATTTTTAGTCCATATGGAAAAAGAACTTAATGGGCGAATCTGCATGAGGTCATGGTGCACATTAACATGCTGTCAGCTTGAGGGATTAATGGGACTTCCACTAATTTCCATATCAATGCTGCAGTATTTTCTATACTTTAGATACTATGAAGACAGTTTAACCTGCTGCTTAGCACAGGCTTCTCACAAGCTGGCAGTGCGTGGAGACACATGGGAGAGCAAGGAGCATGAAAAGAGATCAAAGATGAGGTCGAGTAGGTCAGACCTGCTGAGATCAAATTTAATATTCAGTGTGGCTAATGCTTTTTCATACGCAGCCACTGGTCTGCACATGTGGAGCGATTTTTCCCAAGATTACTCAAACCGAAGTGTACACCGAGGTGCACACTGACTCACACAAAAATACACACGCTGTTACTGAAATGGCCTTGGCTATATCACTCGAGACAGAATGAAAAATAGTAGCGATGGCCAGATCTTTGATGCAAAGTCAAACTGCGAGAGGAGAGATGGAGAGAAAAGTTTGGCAAAGGAGGAAGGTGAACGCGGGTAAACGAGCCCATTCGCTCATGTTCAAAAGCAGGTTATCCATGTTAAGTCTGAACGCGCTGCACCAACTCCTTCGGAAAATGACCGGGCAGAGCTGAACAAACAGCCGATACTTACATGGGCCTCTTGCCGCTCTTGGCGCGCTTGGACCGCTTGGCCCTGCGGCACAGGAACACGCTCAACGTGAGAATGAAGACCACGAGAGCCGAAGCCGCTGCCGAGGTCATCAACATGAGGCGGCCATCGCTGGTCTTGTACCACGGGGCGTCCTCTGTGGGACACATCAGTGAGACATGAAGGGAAACACGCATCACATGGAATCAGAAATCAGCAAAACTATGCGCCTTCTGCCTCCAGGCAAATCTTCTGAAGGCAACCTCCTGTTTGTTTGAGTAAGAAAAGCATGCCTGTCTGCAGCTCAGACACTTACAGCCCAACGCACCGCAGCGATGCTAAAGAAGCCTGCTTGTTAAAATTTTAAAAGGCATTTGATTATCCCCTTCATGCGCTTGAAATTCCAATTTATATGTGACATTCGAAAGGGGGGATTTTGCAAACTTGCTGTTCAGAGCTGTGGACAAAGTAAACACAGGAAAATTAGGGTTAAGAATATAAGACGAAGCAACAAACATGCTTTTTTTTCTGTTCATATACTGCCTCGCCATATGTTAAGAGGATTTCTTGGCAGCTGGTGTCACACAGGTTTAAAGCAGGAATGTTTGCATAGGCGTTATGAAGCTATTGTAGTGCACCTTCAAAGCAGAAGCAGCTCTGTGCACAGTTTTTCTCACCATACACTCAACCTTATTCCAGTCCAGAAATAATTACCAATCCGTTTAGTAGATGTGTTCAAGAGAGGAAGCTGTCAAAGACTGCAGGAAACGGTGACCAACGAGTCAACTTTAAAATGCATCTGCTTAATTATATGTTGAGAGATGACGTGATCTCAGCATGTGGAACCACACAGCGTCTGAATCTCACTGGGTTAGAAAGCACCGTTCTGAAGCTGCCCTGCATTAACAATAATGGTGATCATCACACGGGAAAAGATAATGAAAACAGATGGAGAATCATAAATTCAATTAACAATAAAGACCTTATATTTCACCAGAAGAAAGGGCAATTTGTTGGTTATAGAGATGTAAAGAAAAACAATCCTGTTTCTATTCACATAAAAGCTTGCAGACGTCTCATCTTTTATTAATTTTTATTGAAATTTTTCTTCTATTTTATTTCTTGCAAAATATCCTGTGGGCGTATCTATAGATATGTTTGTACTTGTCGTGTTTAATCCGATTTACTCCAACTTTGTTATGGTAAATAACCTCGCCGGTCAGAAAGCCGGAGCACACCGAACTCTGACACCAAGGGCGCTTGGAAGCCAGGTTCTCAGTCTACTTCCAGTCCAACTCTCATGTGATGTGATTGAAGTTTGATTGAAGTAAAAACGCAGCAGGGATCAAAACTGCAAATGGACCAAACACAAGGCGCGACAGACTTCAGAAAAATCATATTCTGATGTGCACAATGGAGGAGTTCCTGTTGCTGTTTGGAAGCTTTTCTGCATTTCATGAGCTGCGGGTGAGTTTTTAGCTGGTATAAATATCAACACTGTAATCCAACAAGCATGGAAATGCATCAAGCTTACAGCAATGCTTTGAAACTACATTTATATATATATAGAAAATGACCATGACCCTGTCACTCATTTGCAGCTTTTCCTGAGACCACTGTTGATGGGTACTGCCCACTTCAGAGCAGGAATAGGACACATGAGCCGCAGTTTTGAAGATCAAATCCTTATGCTTGCCCATTTTTCGTGCTTGAAACACATCAAGTCTGGGGACAAAATGTTCCCTTGCTGCAGAACAGCATGTCTTTCTCACTAACAGGTAAAGACATGGTCAGTCTTGTGTGCGTCACCTGGCAGTGGACATAATGTTCTGGCTGCATGGTGTACATCACTATCATCGAACAGCGTGCGCTTTGATGACGTTCTTTTGATCCCATGTTAAAAAAAAAGTACCAGTGAGAGTGGACAGCAATCGTTTTAGGGCTGTCACATACAACCACAACATCAGTAGGAACTTCACTGATAGTACAGCTTCACAAATGTTGAGTGAAGTTGCACAAAATTCAATCACCTAAGAATATTATTCCAAACCCTTTTTGTTGTTTTCGGCCTGTTGTGGCCCCTCTGGTCAGACTGCTGCTCACTGGAGTCCGTCCAGCCACCGCGCGTCTCACTGAATCCACCAAGGCTAACTGTCAATACAGGCTAAGTGGCTAACTGTGTTGTGTTTTCAAGCCGCAGCAGGCCGAGCGGCCGGATCACTGGTGTGCGACGGTGCAGATCACTCCGGCTGACCAATGCGCAGCAATTAGAGAGAGTCCACGAGAACGAGAAGAAATAAAGCGGTTTCACTTCATAATATGCACATTTTTAAGATGATAATTCAATTCTGTTATTCAATAACTGAGTTATCATCAACACCAGTTAACAACAACAGCCCAAATCTGGCTTTGTAATAAACAATGATGAAGTAGAATAAAATCAAGCGTATTAAAATTACAAAACTTTGCAGGGTTTGTTTTCTAATGACTCATAAATATTCCTAACTCTTCACAAGAGCGCAATTATGTTTGACTTGATATTTCTCTCAAGATAAAAAAAACTCCAAAGGTCAGTTAAAACCAAGGCTGTGTTTTATCTTATAATTATCCTCTTAACCTTTAAAGTTAAGGCAATTCTGTCATTGCCATTAATTTATGACATCCAAAATGTATTATATCCGATGGTATGATCACCTTACCTGTTTGACATTTAGGAGGTAATTTCATTTGAGACTGTCTCCTTTTTTTATGTGAGGTGTTTGAAAAAATGTCCTTACCTTTATTTGTCGAAGCTTCAAAGTCTTTTTGGTAATTCTCTCAGCAGATCAATTAAACCCTCTTCGAGAAATTTCAGGTATTAAAGGTTGAACACTTGCGGTGGCTAACTTTTGCTTTTGGATGACGTAATGGTGACTATCTGACCTTTCTGGTGACATTTTAGCTGACAGCGGAGGAAATACGACACAATGTGATTTGTCGATGCTTAAGGGTTGCAGGCAGATAAAGTCCCAACAGTAACACAAAAATTCCAATCCATTCTTCAGAAAAATGAAATAGGATTTGAGACAAGTACATACAAAGCCTCAAGCAAGTGGCTCTATAGTCTTTCCTTACCCGGCAGGACGGTGATGCTGACGCTGCGTTTCTTGTTGAGGGACTCCACGGAGTGCTCGGCCGCGCAGGTGTACCGTCCTCCACTCTCCACAGTTATCTTGCTCAGCGTCAGTGTGGAAGACGGCAGGATCCAGTCGCTTCCCTGATAAGGAGGGAAAGAAAAAAAACCGAGTGAGAATATGCAAGTAAAGCACACAGAGAGGAGGAGGGGGGTGAAGGGGCGCCATAGAGAAACAAAATAATTAAACACTCTAAAATTGAGATGTAATTTCAAAAATTCAATTTGTTATATCAAAATATGACAAGAACAAAACTAATTTAGTTTTAATAAAATAGAAATTCTTTTGCTACTTTACAGGAAAGTAAAATGATAATATAATCATGACAATAAGTTAAATCAAGTGAGAGCACAAGAATGATGTCAATGGAACAATGCAAGTTGTCACGTTGTTGAAAACAAAAACCATACAAAAACTGACACAAACGGTACAAAAACAGGAGACAGAATCTGACAGAAATAGAGCAGAATTATGACTTGGACATTGGGGAAAAGTGAAACAGAGACAATAGGGAGAGACAGAGGGACTTGAGGTAGGACAGCGGGACAATGACAGAAATACCCACTGGTGCGCGGTCTCCAAAGTCCGAAATGAAGTGTATTTACCTGAGTGGTAATCCCAACGAATGAACGCACATCAACACCAGTCAATAACCCAGATAACACCATCACCCACAAAGAATGATGCCGCAACAACACACTGTTAACATAACACATAATGAGATGGCAAGGGAGCAGGATGAATTGTTGACACAGAAATAGCAGCACTATTATGAGATAGAGCCCAACATGGGAGGAAACAAATAATAGGCCAAACACAAGGATTGGAAAACAAACGAACGCGGAGGAGGGGGTAAAAAAAAAAAAATTACACCATGCAAATGATTTGGCTCCTGGGAGCTGCAGTTCCTGCCAAGAAAGTCCATTTCAATTTGAATGGATCTGAATTAAGAGGATTTCCCATAAAGGCCAGGTCTGGCCAAAGCAGCATTTTGTATGCAAATCCACTGGCTCCCAGAGCAGTGGCCCGTTTCTGCCTCTGTCCTGCTGTCATTACCGGGGGGCCAATGTGCCCACGGCGGCTGTCTGTCAAATTGGGTCGTTCTGATGCCTCTGTCTTTCCCACATCCATTCCTGTCATACATACAGTGAGCGCGCACACACACACTCGCAGATAGGAAAATACACACACACTCTGTCTCCGGGAAAAGAGATAAATGCTCCACTGTATCTTATCATTTTCTTGACTCTGTCACTTTTTTTCTTCTGCAGGCGTAGTGTCGAGAAGTAAATGGAATATAAATGGTCTGACTGGTGAAACGTGAGCGCCGGCCAGGTCAGTTCAAACCTGTCACTCACACTGACTGTATTTATCACTTTGTCCATAAAGTGACGGTGCATTGTTCAACAAATTCAACAAAAGTTAAAGCACAATATATGATCATGGGAGGACAAACAGTATTAGTGGCATTCAATGACCACCCAATTGGATTTGGACGTGTAAGCCTATTTAAACCCGGATTAGCATTGACCCTTTAACAAGCATATTAACCCTGAGCCAACTTATCGGTAGGAATAACAAAGGGGAAACTCTACGAGGACGTCTGCCCACGATTTCTCCATCACTGTACAGCTTCATTAACTTCCTATTTACTTACTTAAATGTTGGCGGAAACTTTGTGGACACCTTGAAAGTGTAATAGCATTTTATCACCACAAGGGGGTATGGCACGTCTCCCAACTCATCAACTTTCTCTTGTTCTACATACCAGCTGTCATTGTCGGGTTTTCACACCGAGGTATCTTAATTTCCCACGGGCAAGACTTTCTTACCTCAGCAAAGAGCCCAGTTGAATAATTCAATACTGGTTAACCAAACACCGCAACAAAAAAAAAAAAAAAAATCATTCGAAATCTATCCACATAATTGTTTTCGGGTTGACTGACTCTTGTCTAGACCTCATTAAACTATTAATCCTCTGTAAGTGGGCAAGCCGCAATCCCCAGCGAGCGGTGTGCCTAAGCCAACCGGTCACTTAAATACAGAGCACTCCTTTTGTGAAGGCATGGGGGGGGGATGGAAGGACGACAGGCGGTGGGAAAGAAATGGCAGGAGAAAGTCAGGGAGGGAACAAAAAGATGCGCTAAAGGAAGGCAAAAAAAAAATTAAGAGAATGCTTGAGCGAAGCCAAGAGGCCAACAGAGACCTGCTGAGAGCAAAAGAAGATGGTGGGGAAAAAAAAGAAAGAGGTCACGTCAAGAGCGAATGGGGGAAGGAGGTGGGGGAGGGAGAAAATGACAAGTTTCCAAAAGCATAATGAGGACATGGCCAACCGTGCGCTTGTCCCGAGGCTCCCTCACCTCTTTGTACCAGTAGTAGTTGGGCTCCTCCGACGAGCTGGCAGAGCACTTCAACACCACGTCGTCCCCGGCTCGCACGCTCAGCTCCTGAGCGACCCACAGGTAGCTGCTGAGGCCCTTCCTGGTCACCGACAGCTCCCCCATGTCTGAAACAGAGCGGAGGGGGAGCGCATGATTGGGCGTTAATGAAGCATCTCATTCAATGTACACCGAAGCGACTGCTCCGGGACGCCACTGAACATAGGTTCGGAATGGGTGCCGCTGGTAAACATTCAGATGTTCTCGGTATATTTGTGTCTATAGGCTCTAAGTATGAATGCCTCCCGGTGGTACAGCCTGTACCAAGCAATCGATAATAATGATAATAGGCTTCATCTTATCGGAGTCTTTAGAGGGGCAATGTTGTGAATAATGGCTCATTTTCTCTTCCATCTCAGTAGATGGCTCCCGTCCATCCAGGTCCTGGCTTCTCTCGCTCTCTCCTTCTGTCTCCTTCAGTCCCACAGTCCATTCTAATCTTTTCCTCTTATTGATCCCCCCCATGGGGCTGAGGAGCCTATCAAACAGCATTACGGTCGATTTGATGGCCACTGGGAAGATAGAGGACACTGAAAACCTGACGCGCGATGCCACAGCTGACTGTTCGTACGACTGTTTGTTCTGCGCCGGCAACTTCAAACCCCGGGTTTCGCCGGGGGAACGCGCCTCTGTGGGGGGGGACAAAACGACGATGGTCCAACCTATCACTGGGAACAGTCCGCCTGCACTGCATCTGGGCTTTGTGTTGCGTTTCTGTTGTGTAGCTTCTGAAGCAACATTGCGTTGGTATGTCTGGGGGCATTAATAATGCATGTGTTTTCCTATCTCTCACTGTGAATAAAGCTGTGTCCACGGTGTCTTAAAGATTACCTCCCGCTGGTCGAAAATATGAACTAAATTGGTTTTAGAGTCTCTGTCTTCGGTCGTCGTACTGAGACTGTTCACTCATGTACAGCAGGTGCTTTTTGTGCTTCTCTCTTCCTTAGTTTGATCAGTTTTCTGCCCGCACTTCCTCTGTTAATTTGCAACTCAGATATTCATCTACTTTATGTATCGCAGAACATTGTTTGATTACTGCGGGAAAATCCGCTGGTTAATTATTAGTCAAGAGAGTAAACACAGGTCATGAAGCTGGATCAGCCCAGGAACTCACAGTTCACTTTGAAGGTGTACGGCAGGGAGGAGTTGTCTGCTCCGGTCACGTTGTCGGCGTCCGACGCACAGCGGTAGGGGCCCTCGTAGTAGCGTCCGGCGTGGGGAATGAAAAGCAGGAGCGAGTCCCCGATCCGCTCGGTCTTCATCTCATCGTAACAAAAGTATCTCCTGAAGACTGTCTGCCAGCTCCGCATGTACTGGGACAGGACAGGAAGATAAAAAACAAAACATTGTAAGTTAAAGACAGCGGGTTTTAATTTGCCTGCTGAGTGTTGGAAAGGGAAATGTACACCTGCAAGCAGTTTGTAGAGTTTACTGATGAATTTTTGTTTCTGCAACACTTCTCGTTGTGTCAACTGTTTGAAATTTACAGGCACGTTCTGTGTCGAAGCAAACGGACAGTAAATTTGTCAAAGCACGAGACTATTTATTGATATTAAGCACCTGCCCTTCTGGGAACTGTTCACAGCTCGACACAGACTCAACTCTTAAGATAGCACTTTGGTCTGCATCACACTTGTGCTTTGTGGTCAGTGTTGCAAACGCTGCAGTGTAGCAAACAAGGTCAAATAATGACGAGAGGTTCCTCCTGAACTTTTGAAATGCACCACTGCTTCCCCCCCTCTCTCACCCACCCACACACGCACTTGTTTTTTTCTTCTCTCCCCTCACCGGCTCACCTTGGAGAAGTACTCGAAGTGGACCTGGCTGATGTTGAGGTCAGAGTCTGAGAGCAGACACTCCAGCGTGATCATCTGTCCCTCCACAACTGGCTCGGTCGGCCCTCTAATGAGCAGCGTTGCTGTGTGTGGAGAGAGATTACAGATACGGGTTATTGATCATGACATGAAGAGACGGAGGGCTCAGGAGGGACGGTGTGTTGACCTGGGGGGGGGGGGGGCGGCATCTGAGCAGCTGCTCTGGCCGCTGCTTTGAAAACAGCCTCTCTCCCCGTTGACTGACATTTGATTCAGGCCAGCCGTGGCGAAGCCGCCACAGGCACGTGACCGACAACAGGTTCTTCCACTTTTATTCTGACACTGCTGCCACACAGGGAAGTTGTGCTTCTCTTCGGGCATGAAAAAAGAAACTGCACTTTCACAGCTATGAGCCGAACATGAGATTGGCCTCAGCACACAATATTTACATCACACATTTAATTGTTCATATTGTCAGTCCCTGGATGGTTCCCACCAACATTCTCCTGTTTGAGTCTGAGTCTTGTGCCCACTGGGGAAAACCCATCAATGTGACAGACGAGAAAACAAAGCATTTCCTCAAGAGAGCGCATCAGCTCAGAGACACACAGGCAAGACAAACAGGCAGGCACAAAACACACACTGAGCCCAGGAGCAGCAAACTGTGCGAATATATTTGTGGAGGGAGAGAGAGAGAGAGGGAGACAGAGAGGGGGAAGAAAACACACCCGAGCCATACTTGAAGATTAAACCAATACCTCATTACCGGGGAGCAAATAAAATTAAGCTCTTTGAGACGATTGTAGAACAGACTGGGAGAAATATAAACCATATTTACCATAACTCCCGTGGATCAGGGCGATCACTGCGACAAGCAGAGAGGCTTTCATGGCTGCGAGTAACCTTTGCAATATCAGAGAGAAATTACCGCCGACTCCCGCGCAGTTTCTGTTCTGAGAGGAAACTTTGTTCACTATTTATCTGACACGGAGTGGGCGTGGCCTCGCTCTGTTTTGATTTCACTCCTCAGGAAGTGCGCAGGAGCGTCTGAGATTTAACAAAAAAACACCACAACTTTACACCTGTCCGTGTAATAAAGAGGGAAAGGAGCCATTTATGCGTGCAGAGTCTTGATTGTGTTTTTGGCGGATAAACATTCACGGTTGAAATGTGAGGAAATATCAACAGTGAAGAGAAAGTGCCGCCTCTCAGCTCAGTAATTCACCCGTGGAGCGTCACTTGTCTCTGGGGGGAAACGCGCCTCTCAGGTTTCACAGACTCCCGGTTCAGCTCGGTGCTTTTCTACAGAAGTTCACAAGAAACCGAAAGCATCCGTGGCAGGTTGCCGCCGCTCCTTTCGGGACGGCCCATGCAATTTGAAATGCAGAACAAGGCGATGTGTTGTTTTTTTTTTAATGCTCCATTTCCTCTGACCTTTGGTTAAACTGTTAACTGGAACCGAACCGGAGACAGAACCGAAAGAGTCACACCGATTCAATCCGCAGCGAATCACCAACACCGAAGTCATGCGATTAAATGTCGTTTCTACCTGTTCATTGTTCAAAAGGAGCTTTTACACACACACACACACACACACACACACACACACACACACACACACACACACACACACACACACACACACAC
>JAUESE010000010.1:6213406-6225770 GCA_032274725.1 Malacoctenus triangulatus
CGATCCGTTGCCATAGGAAATACACTCCGACTGAGCGGAAGTGCTGAAAATACCCGTCGCTGTTGTGTTGATCTGACTAACTGCAAATCGAAGCAGTCTCTCCTTTACAAGCTCGCACATTGTCGTGACAGCGACGCCGAAACATGGACAGATAGTGTTCGTTCAGCAGGGTGAGTTTGTGATCTGAAGGGTGATCTTTTCGGGACTGAACGTATTTGATCCTCCGCTCCAGCTTAGCTGCTAATGTTAGCATCTCCGGCTAACGTTGATAGCCGCTATTGTTTTTAGCACAAACGTTCGCGTTAGCGCCGATTTCTCACTTGATCGTTTTACTTTGCTTAAACAGCACACATGTTTAGTTATTGTGTTGGAAGTGTTGTTTATTGAGGGTGTTTTCCTTCGATCACTGTTGTTTTGCTGTGAACATTATTCCTAGTAGATCCAGTCTCCCACAGCTTTACATGGCGGCTGTTTTCTGTTAGTTGTGTGCATGTGTAAATTTCGGATTGATTTAATCAACGCAGTTTATTTAGACCAAAACAACTCAACGAAAATAAATCCATAAAACGTAGATTGTGAAATATTTTGTTTTGTTGCATTCACCATTGAGCAGAAGGAGATAAAAGAACCTTAAGCAAGGTTCACAATTGTCAGGTCGTTTTTTTCTAAGATGAAATCTAAATGTATTTGATGTGTTTAATTGTAATCTTAAAATTGTTTTGTTCTCGTTTTGTAGCACAGTGTTTGAAGGCTGTCTAACTAAAAAGCTTAAAAAGTAGAAGTACAAAAAAAACTCACTTGTTGGTTTTAGTCCAATCTTGTGTGTTTTAGTTTTGCTGTCCAATCTTGTGTGCTACTAAAACATGTGTGGATTATCGATCACTAAGGTTTCATATACTTTTGAAGGTTCATGCTACAGAGAGTCATCCAACCATCATTCCAAAAGTCCTTGTTGTTGCAACCTTCCTCTTCAATTTCATAATTTCCAATAGATCTCAGTATTATTACCAACATCAGTATGTCACTGCAGAGTCATCAACCCCCCCCCCCCTTAATTTTTTGAAGTGATGTTTTTTATTGATTAATTTCTGTTGATTTATCACAGATTTATGGTCGTGGTCCCTGGAGAAACATAGTTCATCTCGGACCACCACTCAGGAGTCAAAGCCTCACCGTCGGGCCACAGTTCTTTATTCATCTTTGAAGCTCCTAAAGACACGTCTGCATTTCTCGTGGTCGCCGGCATGGCTAACAGCACTGCAACAGTGGTGAAGGGTCTCCCATCAGGCCCCGCAGGCCGAAGTAGTCCAGAAGGTTCTCAGGTGAGTTGGCTCATCAAGCTTAACACAGCTGATGAGCTGAGCAGCTGTTCCAGCATCTGTGTGATGCTCCCCTGACTCAGTTTAGGGCTGCGGGCTAAAGCTGTGAGGAGCCCTCTTTCTAAATGTGCCATGTAAAGGTCATCTCTGTGAGCTTTTGCAGGTAAACAATAAATCTGCTTTTTTTTTCTGGAAGGTTCTGAGTAAGAAGAAACTGCAGGACCTGGTGAGAGAGATTGACCCCAATGAGCAGCTGGATGAAGACGTCGAGGAGGTCTGTCAGCAGTTATGAATGTCTTCTCAAATAACGGCCGTTTCATTGACTTGAATCAGTAAAGTGAGTCGCGCCGGTGTTCTCGCCGCGAAAGTAATATCGTTTTCATTTTGTTGCTGTAACGCTTTCCCAGCGTCGTCCTCCATCTGTCAGTTGTAAAGGAGAAAATGAAATGTTATTGTGGCGAAAGGCTTTCTCTGTGATAAATGGTGGGAGCAGCTGACAGCGTGTTTCTCAGGAAAAAGCAAGTGCATTGATGGATTTTTTTAATGCCTTTTCTTTCAGATGCTGCTACAAATTGCAGATGACTTTATAGAAAGCGTGGTCACAGCTGCCTGTCAGCTGGCACGTCATCGCAAGTCCAACACCTTGGAGGTGAAAGATGTTCAGTTACATCTAGGTATGTTGCTGTTGAATCTTTGCAGAAACTGGTCGTTGTCTTTTCCTATAGAAATGAGTGTTTAGTCTTTAGTTTACAAAGGTCACTGTACAGAAAATTAGTTCCACTGGCAGGTTTAAGCAAATATGAGATCAACACTTATCTGTTGTTTTCTCAACTCATTCTGTTATTGTTTATATGTATAATTTGTTTATGGTAATGCTCAAAATTGTGTTTTATATGAAGTTAGAGAGGTTTTTTTAATTACCTGTGTCTAAGAAGGTAGACGATAAAGGGAGTACACTTCTATTTTGACTGACAAACACGCACATTGGTAGGACATTGCTGTCATGGAGAAATGTTACCATTAAAGTTGCACGTTTTTTTACTTCATTGGCTGAATACTTGTGCCTGGAGTTTTGATGAGTTGCATGCTGAGACCTCGGTGTGTTTGTGTTCTCAGAGCGCCAGTGGAACATGTGGATTCCAGGTTATGGCTCAGACGAGATCCGGCCGTTTAAGAAAGCGTGCACCACAGAGGCTCACAAACAGGTGAACACACACAAGTCTCTGTTTTCACCAAGTGTTGGATTATTAATGGTAATAGTGCACACCATGTCAACAGTAAAGCGAGAGCTGACAAGCTGCTGATGAATAATCTCTTTTTTGCCAATATTGTGGATGTGGTGTGTATCGTAATGAGCATATGGTGAGCCTAATTGCTTTCATTCATTTGTGTTTCAGAGAATGGCGCTGATCCGCAAGACAACCAAAAAGTAGCAAGACTGATACGTTGTCCCCATTCTGTGTATTTCCCTTTATTTTGCTGTTTTTCTTTTTAACTTGGACTATTTTGACTAATGATAAGGACATGGATTTGCTAGGGATATTTTTTTTTGGTTTTTTGACATTAGTGTTTTGTCTTTTTTTTTGGTCTCCCTAAACTTTTGATTGTTCTGCCAGAACCAACACACGATAATGGTTTTTGTATGTTTGAATTCATTATGTTGGCCTTAGCGTAAGCCCTGCAGTACTTCACTGCATTTTGTCAATAAACAGCAACTGGAATACTTCCCTTTGATTGTCACTATTACTATATCCTGTCGACTTTGGACACTCAGTATGTGGCTTTGAGTTTGAGAAACTCTTGAAAACTTGAAAATTGATCTTCAATCATATCTTGCAAAATTTATTAACATAGCAACCAATTTTTCCCAATTTTGCTCGGGCTTCTCTTTCGTGTTTTTGCCATTCTTGTTATTTAACAGGGAGTTGTAATACAAACTTCCAACTTGTAATGGTGGTCAAATATGTAGTCGATTCTTTTGTCTGTTTTTTTTTAATGTACATGCTGTCCTGTGTTTATATTGGTATTGTAATAATTTTCTTTAGAATAACACTCACTTTAGTCATTGTACCATTTCTTTACATTTTCTCTTCTTTGGCAAATTGCATCAAATGGAAGGAAGTCATATCGGCTTTCACATGGATAGATTTAAAATAAATGGTTGATATTAAAAAATATAAAAAGGTCAAGTCTTCGTGGAATATATGTTGCCAGACTTAAACTGTTCCCACGAGTTTTTCTATTTAAAACAAACAAACAAAAAAACAGGTTACGTCTGAGTGTGGAGGGAGTTCTTTTCCCCTCGAATCAAACTCCGGGTGTTGTTGTTTATTTGGTAGTGATTAAATCTGTGATGATGAATCACTTCTCACTTTCAATAGTGAGACTCCCAGGTGGATTCGGGATGCACAATACACAAAGGTAAAAACATTCTGAATCAATAAATGGAATCAATTCGCTCGCCGCGCGCTCGCAGCCAACCAAGGACGCAGACTGATAAGCAGAAACAGCAGCTGACCCGTCGTGTCTTTTGGCAAAATAAATGGCCCACATTTTGTTTGCATGGACGCAGAGGAGACTGTTCCATCAGCCGGATGAACTGTAATTGCTGTAGAAACCTCTCAAAACATTTCAGGAGCACAATATCCAAAGGTACCCGAGAGAGTTTGATTAATTGCCTTCCAGTCCTGCACCTGAAAACTCGCCCCTCGCTCACACGATACAGTGCAATTACTGCGGACAACAACAGGTTTTTCTCTTACCACCGTTTAGACCCAGAAAGATTAAATAGCTTGAAGGCAGGAAGGCTGAACGCTGGTTCTGGAGGGCCATCGTGCTGCATGTGTTGATACCTCATCTCGCACACTTGAATCGATGAATGTGTCATCGCCAAGCTCTTCGGAAAGCTTGGTAATGAGCCACTCATTGCAATCAGGCGTGGAGAGGCAACGCTTTAATGACATGCAGTCTCAAGTCTGAATCGAGGAAGCCCGTACCTTGGATTAGAGCTGTCAAACATGTGGCTCTCGGGACGAGAAAAGGCCCACTAGAGGGTCAGATCCAGCCCTTCACATTACAAAGTGAAAAAAACACAAGGCTATGCCTGTAGTGTCCACAAGGGGTCACACTGTTTTTAGTAGACAACTCAGCTAGAGCCGAAAAGAAGACGTGGCAGCAAAAGCTAACTTCCATTAATTAGCGAACAAGCATCAGCAACAAAGGCCGTCTATGAAGGCGAGGTTGTGAAAACAAGTATGCAAATAAAAAGGATATTTTTTCCCATCTTTCGATGAAAAAAATACCAAGTATAAAAGAAACTTTTACCTGTTATATATGGCGGTCTGTTCTCTCTGGCTGAGCAGCTAATTTTCCAGTATAAAGGTCCTGAGGTACAGAAATAAATCGCAGAATATATAAGTAATCGTCGACCCACCTTTAGATTCAGCGTGGCTCAGACGCGGTCACATTTTGAACAGCTATTATGCTGATTAAATTAAAGTACAAACTGCTGGATGTCATGACTGCGATTCTTGCTCCCTCTAAACTGTGGTAAATTACAACCTCATTAGTGTGATACGCTGTGTGCCTCGCCCCTCGCTAGGGAGAGAATGAACCTTTAAGGAACATAAAATCCTCGAGGTTTGGCTAACAAAAGTCTACAGTCTGGTCAGCGTGCACGCTGGAGACGACACAGTCGGATGAGGAGCAGCACTGGTTTGGCAGGAGTCTGGACATTCAACAAGTATAAAGCAAGGTGGAAATTTGACCTGATGTTGGAAATAGATAAAAGAAAAACATTATACTCCAAAAAAACGACAATGAAAAGTCTGGATGTGTATGAAAGGTGATCAAAACTCATGATTCTGTTTAAACGTGACTCTTTACCCATTTCTGAAGATACAAAGTTTAAAAAAAAAGGCCTCAGCAGCTTCCACCCCTGAATAGTTGGATGCAAAATAAAAGATTCAGAACAGGTTGTTTTTTTGACGGTCGTGAACATGGCAAAGCTTTCCCGAGGCCGAGCTTGGGTTCTGCAGTAACACAGTTGCCCATGAGTGACCGTCAGCAGTCCGCAGTCTAAGCACAGCACTTCTTTTTGTCCTTGGCTTCTGTGCTGGGCTGCGAGATGCTGGCTCTCTGCTGCTGCAGCGCCTGCGGGGCCGTGCACTTGACTCCGTCCCAGCCCTCTTGCAGCTCGACCTCCCCACTCAGCAGGCCCTGGTAGATCCGCCGGGTGAGGAGCTCGAAGCACTCCTTCACGTTCTGTCCCGTCTTGGCAGAGGCCTCCACGTAGGGCATCCCCATCTGTCCAGCCATTTTCTCCGCCTCCTCCCGGCTCACCGCCCTCTCCTTCGGAGCGGCGCGGTCGCTCTTGTGACCCACCAGGATGAACAGAACCTTATAGGGCTGCACCCGCTCGCACACCTCAGCGTGCCACTCCTTAATATGGTCAAAGGAGGCCCGGTTGGTCATGTCGAACACCAGCAGCCCTCCGACCGAGTTGCGGTAGTAGGAACGGGTCACTGACCTGTGGAAGGAAGTGGAGCGAGGGGAAGAGAGAGGGGCTATTTCAATTTCAATGCACAAAAAAACCCATCCAAATACCACACGTGAGAGGCCAGGAGGTAAACTCTGCCTTTCTATTTCCTGTTCCAGCGAGAAACAACAGCTGCACTGTATTGGTCGAGCTTTAACAGATAAGCAGATTGACATAGAATCCGTCTCTGTGTGACAAACCGATAACCCCAGTCGAGAAAAAGGTATGCAAGCCCCCCATGACTCATTTATTCTTTGAACCTAAAAAAAGGGCTTGATAATGGGTCTCCCTGGCAAGCACTGACTAAAACTACCTTTTTAACTGGGATACCTCTCATTGGCAGCGAACTTAATTCTGCTGAGCTCTTTGGTTGGCCGGTGGGATTATAGATACCATGCAGAGCAGAGGTGAATACAAACAGGCGTAGCTTGCAATTTGCTACAGTTCATTCAACTGGAGAACTGAAATAATGAATCAAGAGAGAGAATAAAACATGTTGCTCGGGGTTCCTTCATTGAATATGCTGGGCATGAAAAATAATGCCACTTCAAACATCTGACATTTCAACTTGAACCATTATCCGCATTGTGTTTCTGCACACACTGCACACTGATCTTGGGAGGGTGACAGGGTGGATACACAATTCTTAGCTAAAAGCAAACAGTGTCCAATACCTCAGATGTGAATGGAATAAACCAGCAGCAGATAATTCGGATGGTGCATTTGCATGCACAACAAAGTGGCTGTGAAAAACTCCAAATTTGATTCATTTTGTTTGTTTTATTGTGTTATTCAGTTGTAATATTTTCTTATTTGGAGGTACAGAACTGCAAGTCAATGTTTGTATTGTTAAAACAACCTATGGTGCGAAGAATCCCAAGACGAGTCAGAAGTGATTTCAAACCTTTTTTTTTTTCATCCTTTCAGAAGATGAATGTTTCCTCACCTGAACCGTTCCTGTCCGGCCGTGTCCCAGAACTGCAGCTTGATGCGAATCCCCGGCTCCACCTCCAGGAAGTGCACATAGAAGTCGACTCCTACTGTCTCGTTGATAGTCTCCAGGAAGGAGTCTTCAGTGTATCGCTTGAGCAGTGAAGACTTGCCCACAGTGGAGTCCCCCAGCATGATGATCCTGAACTGGTACTGCCACAGAGTCAGGTCCATTCTGGTTGAGGACCGCGGGGAGAGGGGAAGGATTGTTTGAATGGATTCGAAGGCAGCTGTGAGAAAGTGAAACAAAGACAGACCATGAAGTCAGCAGTGGAACAGAAGAGGGCAAAGATAAGGAGGAATATCCCAGCCAGTTTAAATGGTGTCATTAACACAGAGGAATCAAGTGAGAGACAAGCGAGTCCATACCAGTTTCCTACTTCTGATACTCCAAATGTTGTGAAACCACACAGCCACTCCTTAATATTCTCACAACCAGTAAAGCAGCCATCCCAAAAACCTGAGCGGTGCACAGCTGCTGCTCAAGCCTCTCAGTGTCGTTCCCATGGTGGCACTCCAGGTCCTGGCAAAAAAAAAAGCAGAAGGAAATCTATCCTGTAAAAATGATCCCAGTGCCGTCACAGTTCACATCCACACCACTGATCCTGCCGCATGTGTGGAAGTGTAGCACCAGAGGGGTGTGGAGTTTCAAAGTTTGCCTGTTGTTACTTGACTGAAGGAGGGGCGAGAGAACTTGGCGTGATGGGAGGGACACAACAGGAGGGAGGAAAGCTTATAAGGAAGTGCTGCTCGTTTTAAATACCCAAATCCAGGGAAACTGTGCCATTTCCTGGTGGTTCGTTATCAAATTATACACATTATCAACAGAAAATGAAAGTGATTGGAACTTTGAACAGTCTGCGGCTTTTGTCACTTTAATATGATGCTGTCTGGAGAGTGAACTTTGCCTGCTCAAAAGGGAAGTTGACAATACTTAACAATACTGCACAACTCCCCAAGGTAAAGATTCAGGATGTGTAATCATGCTCCCCACAATACAGTAGGTCTGCTGGGAAGTGGCAATGTTGTTTATATTCAGACGGTATAGAAATGACCGCATCCTCGCTTGTTTGTACGTCGTGATCACAGATAACATTTCCAAGGAAAAACGTAAACAAAAGTAAGTCATTCAAAGAAGGTTCTGCTACTCACAGCCACAAGTTCCTGGTTCATTTCCTGTTTGTGGTCTGTCCACAGAGGTTCTCCTTTATCGTAGGTATTTATCTGGACTTTCCCAGCTGCCTCCATCAGTCCAAGGAAACACGTTAGGTTAGTTTGTGACTTCAGTCTGCTTTCGTGAACGTGTGTCTGTTTGTGTTTTGGCTTTGAGATGGCGTGGCAACCTGTTTATTTGTGCGCTGTCGTTTGCCCAGTAGGCTGCAGCTCACTGCAGC
Organism: Malacoctenus triangulatus; assembly: GCA_032274725.1. Taxonomy (NCBI): domain Eukaryota; kingdom Metazoa; phylum Chordata; class Actinopteri; order Blenniiformes; family Labrisomidae; genus Malacoctenus; species Malacoctenus triangulatus. The sequence goes on from JAUESE010000010.1 coordinate 6,221,647, forward strand.
ACTAACTTGGATGAAAACAGAAGCAGAAGATTGATGAATGAGGTCCTGCTGCTGCTCCAGACTCTCTTCACTCTTTAATAATGTGACTTTTCTTCCTCTCCTCTGATGAATAAGCAACAATCGCAGGCTTCTTTCGCCAACACGTTGCGATTTTACCATGTTGCACATGTACCGTACTGTTGCTTGTTAGTTGGTTTCAATGGGCCAAGTCCTAATAAATCAACTATTCTGCATCCAAGTTTCATAGCTAAACATCCTCCACTCGTGTCAAATCAAACCCCAACAGATGAGTAATTTACGAGAAAAGGGATAAAAAAAAAATAGATGTGATTATTTGCAGAGAATCAACTCTCAGGTCAATATTTTTTGCGGTTGAATCAAGTGGATAATGTTGAGAATCATCACCAGTCCAGTTTGAATTGAATAAACCTTTATTCAAAATAAACGCACACATCACACATGCACGTCAAATTTCTCAATACAAAAGTATCGCATCTTTAGACTTTTGAGTGACCAAAAGACAGAAGAAAGGCAGCTGCAGTTTAACTATCCAGGCTAACTAGGCCTGGAAATGCATCTTGGGAGTTTGACCTCTGTGATTCACAGTTGACTGCTTCAGCTGTTCAGAGATCAAGTGGAGCTCTCACTTTTATGATGTCGCGTCCCAATTTTCTGAACCTTCCGTTTCATTCCAGCGGCAGCAGACGGCTCAAGGGTCACTTCAAGTTGGCTGGATTGTCAGGTGACTGTGCATCAGCACAGTGCATCAGAGGGAGTTATGGGTCAGACGTGACCGTTAAGGGTAATGCAGTGAAAAACCATGTTTATGAGTTGGAGGCAAACGGGGTTTTCAAACATAAAAGCTGCACAACCTGAACTGGTCACTCAGGTAGGAGGACATTAAATGTCTGATAACCTCTGAAAAGTGCACAAATCTGCATGCTGTGATTTCTGTGCAGAAAATAAAACCATGAGCCCATCGTGCGAGTGTTGCACTGATATCTAACACATGCACTAAATGATGCCAGAATACTTTAGTTTCTCCCCCACAGACACACACACACAGAAATGATTGCAAAAAGATCATTCAAAACCGAAGTTGTTGTTAAAAACAACATAAGATATTTCATAAAATAAAAAAGATAACAGACAATACAAGCATTCTCTGAGGTAATCTCATCAGCATGTTTGCAAAGACAAACAGGGACACAACTGCATGATATCATGTTTCCTATCTTTGTTTTTATACAATGAGTTGCATTACGTTGCAGGATAGCGACCACAGGTCCTCAACCTTCTATCACAGTTACCTGCCATAATTCCTGAAAACTTCCTGAGTACTATTGAGCTGGTCACAACTATGTGTGTTGTTTTACACATGCATTTCAATATTCATAACTGTGCACAGTTATATTGACGACTTCCTATTGTTGGCAGAGCAGAAGTTGCCTGGATATTTGTGTTCCTGTTTCTTGATTTTAAAAGCAACTAGATGCACTTGAAGTTTTAAATCTTGAAGTCTCCCTTTGGGTACCAGAGAAAGGGAGGACTTCCCACCATTAAAACCTCCTTTTGGTTATCTTAAACCACCGTTATTTTGAACACATCAGAGTAAAAGCAGCTAAATTCATATTTCAGTTTTGCTGCAACACCTGAGGGCACACAGAATAGTCCCTGTGACGTGCATGTACTTGCATTATTTATAGAAACAGAAACACGACTACAAAGAAGGGAACTTCAGCTCAGAGATGTCCACTTCAGGAGAACTGCTTCCACTGATGTCACTGTAAGTGTCCCTGAAAAGACAATTGGATAAAAGAATATGATGGCACGGACACATGACTGGAATTGCTTTACTGTGACTGCAGGTGTGATAATGATAGAACAGCATCACTATAAACCGTGTCAATATTCCTCCTGGGTCTTGATTTAATTATAATGCATAAAAATCACCCACAAAATTCAATGAAACTACTTCTGCAGCTGTGGTAATTATTAAAATGTTAAGTCGGCCCAAGACTTTAGGCAAATAAAATTAATATCACCCAAGACAGACATAAATAGAATAAAAAGTCAGAATATTTAAACCTTAGTTAATTGTGTTTTAGAGCCAGAGAGAAGCAGGCTCTGTTTTAAATCACAGAATAGCAGCCAGAGCAGAAACAGCTCCTTCTGAAACACTGGGTTCTCATTTAGCGTGATAAAATACTGAACTGAGAACCGGACTGAAACCGAGAACTGAAAAAAGTTACTGCTGCTCTTGTGAGCTTGTGGATGATCTGCTTTATAGGAGTTCGATCTGCTCATTGCTTTCAGATAATCCATCACTGGCCCGTTGGAGTTTACCGTGGAGAGAGGCGGCAGCCCTTGGCCAGGTAGCTGTGGAGCTTTCCTGCGGCTGCCAGGAGGAGACCGAAGTATGGCGGGGAAGGTTTGATGGGTCTGGAGGTGAACTCTGGGTGGTACTGCACTCCCACAAAGTAACAATGGTCTGAAAAACGGACAGGAGCTGGATGAGTGCAGCTGTTGTGACCCGACGGCATCCGATCTCATTTACCACATGGCCAAAATATTCTTACATCATGACGAACTAGGACACGTCAAGGTTGCGTCATTTCAGCGTGGTGTTTATTAATGGTGGTACACAGACGGCTGGTCTGAAAGCCATTTCCCACTCACCCTCCAACTCAATGACCTCCATCCGCTCTCCTTCCACATCCTGGCCAACGAAATGAAGTCCCCTTTTTTCAAAGTGGTGCTTCAGTTCTGGATTGACCTAAAATGAGACAAACATTCATTATTTTTCTTTTTAATCATCCTTCGGTCCTTCAAAAGCAGCTAAGTGCTCAACAAAACAAAGTACAGATGGGTTAAAAGTTAAAAACCAGGAATGATATAAAATGTTTTTTTTCCCTCCCAGTTTTCGTCTTGCGCTGATGAGCTAATTAGTGATTTATCTCTTGGTCGGTGCCAAAAAGTTGCTATTGAAAAATCATTATTACTCCAAAATGTTATTGGAGCGTTTTCACATCAGATTCTCTCCTTGAAACAGGCTGCAAACTCTATCTGAACTCTCCTTAGTGTCACTGATTATAATTTAATAAATGAGCTGATTTGAATAACATAAACAAAAAAAAGTTGTCTTTCAAAGTGCTTTTACCTCTTTAAAATGTAACAGAATCGGCCCTGAATGGACCCAGTCGCGATAACGTGGTGTGAAAATGGCAACAAAAATGTTAAAAAATTGTATTTTTATGCACAGTTGGTCTCATTATTTAAAGATAGAAGTTATTGTGAAGTGAGTTGTGATGCTGTGAAGTGTTTGCGATTTGTGAAAAGTGGGTCCTGCAGCAAATTGTTTGGAAAAGCCTCGTTTAATGCGCCCTCACCAAAAATTACACTTTTTTCTGGAATAAATGAAAAAAAGGAGCATTTATAAAATATCTTTGTGGTCTGCAACAAAAATCTGTACCTCAAATCGATGTCTGTGCCGTTCCTCTACATACTCCACGTCTCCATACAGCTTTCCTACAGTATAAAAAACACCAGGTAATTTAACCGCAGCAGCTGGGAAGAAGAAATAACTGGCTAAATGTGTTGGTCTGTGAGGAATCACTCACTCATCACGCTGGAGCTCGAAGTGAAAATGGTCCGCCTCTTCCCGAGTCTCATCGTCCCTCCCATCTGGCCTGGGTTGTGCTCTGGCATGTCAATCACCTGTCAGCATCAAATATGATGTTCAGTAATCCCAGCGGTGCTTAGTGACATGAGCATGGTGGGAGACAAAGAGAGATAACCCACCACAGGGTGTTTGGATTCTGGATTAAACTCTGTGGAGTTGGCATCTGCGAGAGATAAGCCGAGACGGATCAAAGTTAAAATCGATCTCCCGACAGGTCTCAGCTTCTTTCATCATTAAATTAGAAAAACCACACGAATCTCCAAACGTTTCTCGGCGCTGTCCCAAGCCGACCTGCACAATTACTCACCTTCCCATCCGAGAATGTTGCGAGCGAACTCGCACACTGCCAGCTGCATGCCCAAGCACACGCCTGCATGGAAACAAGACCAGCCGGATTCTTATATAATTACAGCTATTGTTCAGACTCCCAGTTAAAAAACAC